>JAZDUH010000175.1:755000-1067500 GCA_036419115.1 Scarus forsteni
GAAGCTTATAGATGGCTACAAGAAACATTTGGAGGCTGTCATCAGTGCCAAAGGGTGTGCAACAAAATACTGAAGAGGGGTGCCATTATTGCTGCACATGCTTTTTTTCAGTTCCCTCTTTGAAATGACAATATGTAGCTTGTAAAAATGTTTTTTTTTGTTAAAGTATTTTCGATCTTCAATTAAAAGATCCTGATGACATAAATTTGGTTCATTTCAATTTATTTCTGAAGATATTGTTAAAGTAATGAAATAATGGAGGGGTGCCAATAATACTGAGCAGGACTGTGAACGCAGTAGCGGAAAAATCTGCAAAAAACGGACAAGACGCAGCACCTGCTTCCTCTCTTTTCTCTGTCCCTGCGTTGCATCTTCACAGGCTGCAGGCTGCAGGCCAAACACATACATGCACAGAGCCCTCAGTAATCATCCAATCAGCTGTCAGCATGCAAACGCCCAGATGGAGCCTTACTGTGATGTCAGGTTTCAGCACGGAGCGGTAACTCTTGAGAAGCAGAAGCAGCAAAGCTCTGCCAAATTTGTCTTCGTGACTGTCAGATAATTAGTAATTAACAACAACAGTAAAACAAAGTAACATTTAATATAACATCTATATTTGTTCAGTCTTTTCTCCTGTTAAAGTTTCTAAGTCACACAGGCACAGAGATGAGTGTCCACGCCCACTGAGGACAAATAACCAGACTGAACATAAAGCTGTAAAGAAAAAAAAAAGCCACAAAAAGTGAAAAAAATAAAGAAAAAAATCATAAAATGTGCTGTCCTAATATGGCATTTTTTAAATAAATTAATTTAAGAATTGTTTATTTTTATTGTTTACCTTAGGTTCATTTTTGTAAATATTGATTATAGTGTGTGAAGTCTTATTCTAGGTTCAAATTTATTGCAGAATAAGACCATAGAGTTAAATGTTGTGTTGTTGATTGTTAAAATATGGATATTTATTTCATTTTTCAGGACAGTATAGCACCTTAAGCATTAGCTCTTTTTTTTATTTTTGGAAGATTTTTTTTTACTTGAGATGTTTGAGTTTGAAATGTTAAATTTCAGTTCAGTAAAGCACATTAAGCACTTTTATTTGGAGACATTTTATTTTGCTTAGTGTTTTAGTTTGAAATCGTCAGTTTCATTCAGTGAAGCACTTTAAATGCTTTACACGTTATTCTTGTTTAAAAATAATTTACATTATATAAAAGTTATGGAGAGTGATTGTGACCTTATGGCATTAAAGGTGACACTGAGAAATTTGGGTGCACCTAATTTTTGTGCTGGTGCACCTTAAAACATTTTTTAAGTGCACTGTTGCAACCAATGCAAAAAGTTAATCTGGAGCCGTGCTCAGTGCAAACAGAGCGTTAAGTTAAAAATAAAAAGTAAAGTTTGTAATAGTTACAGCTAAGTACAAATATATGCAAGATAAAATAGTACAGGACAGTGCAATCGAAAATCTCTATACAAACACAAGATAAGAGAAAAGGATAAACAGTAAGAATGTAAAAATGTATGTTTATAAATGTTTTGCACAGGGTATTTGAATATTTACAGAATACTTATAGTGCTCAGGGTATGGAAAGTTCAGCTCTACTAGTACTCAGATTTGGAGTACATGAAATCAATTTTGATCAACTAGTGCCAAGTAGACTTTACTACTGAAGCAAAAAATTTACTAGAGCTATTAGTAGACTGTTTTGGGTCAACTATTGCCCAGCCTAAAATGTCCCAAAATGATTACCCTGTCACCCCTAAATGTCCAGTCATATGAAGGAGTAAGGTTTTTTTTCTTGCTTCAGATCTTTTTCAGACATTATACACACAGCATACTATCACCATTATAACAATAATAATAAAAATAATAATAATAATAATGATACATTTTATTTATCATTATTATTATTTACTTATCAACAACATTGATTTTGAAATATCAGATAATGGCAAAAATCCAATATTGTGCATCCCTTATTATAATATGTTCAATGTCAGCTGAAGAATAGTCATTAATGATGATCAGTATCCATATTTTTCCAGTAATATTCAAATAATAGGCCATTAAATAAAATAACAACCTGAAAAATGTGACCTGCCACCTCAGGATGTTGGCAACCTTGACTTGCCCGTTTTGTTGCATACCTTTTACTTCATGTTGTGATGCTCAAATGGCTCTGATTCCTCGTGAAACATCCTTAATTATTCAAAAAGCTTTAGCCCTTTTCACACATGATATCCTGAAAGTTTCCTAAAACTTGTTTGGTGACCTACCCTGAAGATTCCCAGACATACTTGTTCACTCTTGTTTATATGGCATAAAGATTTTCTGGTTTTCAGGCACTTTCACACACAGAACCAAGGAAATACCAAAATATTCTATCCTGAACAATGCCTGATTGGTCACTTTTGTTTGTAAAGCATGGATATTTTCCACAATTCTTGGGCAATTTCACACATGCAACCTAGAAAATTACTGGATATTTTACCCTGAACAATCCTTGACAAGCTTGTTTGCATCAGTTTTCAGATCAGGAAGATTTCTTGCAGTTTTAGGCCCTTTCACACATGCAGTCTAAAAAATACCTGGATACTCTACCCTGAAAATTCCCTTGTATGCTTGATCTCACTCGGCCCATACAGCAAGAAGTTTCTCTGCATTACGAGTATTTGTCATTGGAAAGTTGGTGGGGGAGGGGAAGATACTCGAGGGGCAGCAGGTTAATTTCTGGATGAAAAATCCTGGTCGATACGTTCACACATGCAGCTCACCTGGGTAATTTCTGGATAATTTCAGGGTTTTACTGCATTTTACTGCATCATCTTCCCAGTTAATGGAGAAGATATTAAAACCCTGCTTTTTACATTTACACATGTGGCAAATTCAGAATTTTTTAGAGGATTGTGTGAATTTGTTGTCCTTTTCACACATGTATCCCTGAAATGTTCATGTAAATCTCCAGGTACCCAACTCAGAAATCCCATTGCTTGCTTGATCCCCATTCACACATGTAGAAAACCCAGAAATTTCCTGAATTTAAATTTGTTGGCTGCTTCTTACATTCAAGCATCTGGTTTTAGACTTAACCCTTTAATTTCACAAACATGCACATCGCAGGGAATTTTCTTGCTTTGAGGGACAAGTGTTGAGTTGACTGCCTGAATTTTCATCAAACCTGAAATGTATTGAGAAATTTCAAGGCCGCAAGTGTGAAAAGGCTTTGCTGACAAGCTAATTTAAATTAGTATTTAATAAACATTTCCAATAAGAGAATTTCTCATCATGTTTTCATCGCCAAATTCTTTTACTATGGGCTTTGATTTTTTTTTAAAGTTTTGGTACTTTTTATATTATCAGTAAATAGAGTAATAAAGAGTTTGTTCTTTTAAAGCACCAGATATTGAAAAAGAAAATTTTTAAAATGTAGAGAAATGGAAGATTTACCATCATGTGCACTCAGTTCAGCCTCGTTGTGCTGGTCTTGTCTTTTCAGCTTTATTATCGTCATTATTTGGAAGTGGGTTAATTACTGACTGCTTGTGTAAGGTGAAGGGGTGGGAGCAGATAAGTTTTGACTTCCTACTCCTCCTTTTTGAACATGCAAATGACACATTTAGTTGTTTTGCACTTTGGTGGCTGTTTTTATTTTGTTATTTTTTTTATTATGTTTAAAAAAAAGCTCAGCAGAGTGAAGAAAAGAAAAAGACTGAACATGTAGTGATAGTTAATTATCCTTAAAATGTAATATTTTCTAGTCTTCTGCAGAAATGTCTCTCTTCTCAGGCTGTTCCTCCCGTGTCACTCGATGTTTTACAGCTCTCTCGTGAAACTTTCCCCTTTAATTTCCAAACTAAATTTAAAGTTTGGTCGGCGCCGTGCAGCAGATGGCTGGTGTGCTGGCTGAGCTCTTATCTTTGGTCAGCAGAGCGTCCCACTGAACTGATATAATGATGTAACCCAGAGTCAAACCTGCTGCAGGAGCACTCTGCTGTTCACCTGCTCCAACGCCGAGCACCAAAAACTACCGAGAAGACCCCCAACAACCCCCGTCCCAAACCCTCCACACCCTCCTCCACCTCCTTTAACCTGCTGTGCCTCCATTTTGAATTATCAGAGCATCTCAGCATGACGGAGCATGACTCAGCACTTCTCCTGCCCGACACAGAAACTTGACACCTTAAACGAGTTGGAGCTTCAAGTCCCTCGTTTGGCTGTAAAGGTTCATCTTTTCACTGAAATTTACACCTGAAACATCTCAAGTGAAAAAACAAACAGTCACTAAAGTGTGAAATAATGCACAGTGCAGACAAGGGGTGTCAAAATACCATATTATACAACTTTTGATAACTTTCCAGTTCAAATTAAACAATTTCAATACCTGTTTCATACCTCATCAACAAAAAAGAGCCCAAAAGATAGCAGGAAAAATCCTGACACTTTCAAAATTTGCACAAAAATATTTGCAACATTTTTAGGATCAACATGTCACAAAATTCCATCCAATGAATTATTAATTCTCTCCTCTCGTATTACCAAAACCAACAATTTGGGGCATGAAGCAGAAGTAAATACGCTCTCCCTTTTTGACTCTAGATCTGTATTTTTATTTTTGCTTACTAGTGTTCGCTTTTTTAATTTACTGGTAACATATTGTTTTCTTTAGTATTGTGTTATAGTAAAGCCCTACAGATCAGAAAGTATATAGAATCTGTAATATCATGAAAATATCAGCATTATTTAGGGATGCACTGTATTATCAGCATGGTATAATAATTGGCAGAATTTAAAATTTAAGCCAATATTTATATTGTGAAGGTTTTTCATATTAATATTTAATTGAGTAAATAGGTCTGCAGGTAAATAAATCAATGTTTTAGCTCTTATACTGTTGAAGATATAATTTGAATATGACCAAAGTGAAATATAAAAAACTTTTTGCAATGAAAATGATTTTTCAGATATCTGTTATCAGCAAAAATCCAATATCGTGCATTCCTAACATTACTCAATGACAGCATGTAACAACCACTCTGGAATTTTTATATATATATTGTGAGTCTTTAATTTTTTTAAATTCTCAAAAATAAGTGTCTTTGAGAATGCAAAAATGAATTTACAAGAAACCAAATTCCGAATTTCCTGTTTAAAAGTGAAGTTCAAAGTTTAAAAAGAGGAAAAGTAAAAATTTAAAGTTTTTGAATCTGTAAGGGATGCAGGATAAAACCAGGACAATATTAGCTGTGTTTCCATTACCCCTCAAATTGCGCAAAACCTGAATATCGCAACAAAATACTGGTAATGGAAACACCTAAACTTCGAAAAAACCCTCAAATATCGCAAAAAGGTTTTTACGCTCTCAAGAGGAGGTTTTTCAGACGTGTCGATAAAGAGAAATATCGCAAAAGCGCTATGGAAACACTTTTTCCGGAAAAGGACAAGACGTACCTGGTCACATGATCACTTCTCGGAGTAAACATGGTGTGGGAAGTTTGGACAGAGGGGGAAACTGAAACTTTTCTTGCCATAATTCTCGAGAAAAACACACATGCCATAATAATCATCAAACAACAGAGGAACACAGAGTGTTTTAAGGAGATAGAAATGGAAATAAAGGAGAAAGCGTTCGTATCGATCTTCCTGCAGTGAAATCTCACGGGATGATATTTGACGAGAGTTCTGACGGTACTGCCGAGAACAACCTTCAATGGAAACACGTTCAAAGCGCAAATATACTATGTCGAAATTTTAGGAATATCGCTTTTATTTTGTGAAAAACTGTAATGGAAAAACAGCTAGAGATGTCTGCAGTTATTACATTTTCTGCGAATATTTTAGCCTTATATATATATATATATAAAACAAAGTTGATTGCATACCTTTTAAATTGAGAGAAGAAGCTTCCATAACGGGGCTCGATAACCGATCTTGTTTTTTTGTCAGCAGGTAAATAAATTAATGTTTTAGCTCTTAGAATAACAAATGAAGCTTGATTTTACTGTTACTGTTAAAGATATATTTTGCATAGGGCAAAGGTTTTAATTAAAAATAACTATTTCCAATCACAATACGTTTTGAAATATCTGATCTTAACAAAAATCTAATCTTGTGCATCCCTAGCATTTTTGATTAACAGCATGTTCAGGTAACTTTGAAATCCTATTTTTATTTTTTTTTAGGCTTTAATAATTCATTCTCAAAAATAGAAGTCTTTTAGAATACAAAAATGAATTTACAAGAAACTAAAATCAGAATTTCCAGGTTTAAAATTCAGAAATTTAAGAGTAAATGAAATGACTACCAAGGATATGGTTTAATAAATTATGCAAACCAAATGTAAAAGCACCTTTAATGTAGAAAAGCCTATTAGATTATCTTATTGGAGAAAAAAACAACTTTCATTTGCACCTTTTCACTTGTTCAGCCAGTGCATGTCCATAATTATATTTTATTATTTTTATGATATAATTCATCTCTTGATTTGTCTCCAGTCTTTTTCAAGGCTTCCTGATTTCACTTGGAGAATCATGCACACTTTCCTCTTCATTATTTTGATCTGGGTTTTTCATTTCTGGTCTAATTTTGTGCCTGATTGGCTGCATGAGGACTTTTTTTGATTACAGCGCACAGCCAGTGACGACCCGGCCTGGGAAATAAGTTTGAATCTTTTCTTTTTTGATCAGCTGATGAACCAAAAACAGTGTCAGCCTGGAGGGGGAGAGGATCTGTTAGCTGTCCTTGTTGGAAAATCATCCCAAGCATGGAAAAAGTTTTTCAAGTTTAGCCGCAGATTTTTGTTTCTGCAAGGATATTATTGACTTTCATGGATTCTTTTGCATTTTGATGTGTTTTAATGCTTTTTTATGAACGAGTCGTGCAGCCTAGGTTCACTTCTGAATAATTAGAAATCTTGAACATTTCATAAATACACAAGTGCTGAGGTTATCAAGACCTTGTTGATCCCTGCCTGCACTTTTTATTACGATTAGTCAGAGTTAGAGTTCCGTGTTGCTCATAATTACATCCTAATAATTATTTTAAAGTTCTGAGTAACGTCTGATTTTATCACACCCTTTAATAACGGGTCTTGCAGCTGTAAAGGTTCAGCAAGAAAATGATGTTTTTTATATTTAAATTTGCGAATCTAAAACTTTAATTTGAACATTTTTCTTGGTCAGAATTTAAAAGTCTGGGGGCTTGACCTTAGCTACAGGGTTTTTGCCTTTTTAGATATTATTAACTGCTGTTTTTGTTAGTTTTCCAATGAAGAAATGACAAGGACTGCAACTAAAATGGCTCAAATAAAAAAATAAAATGTTAGAAAGTGCTTTCTCTCCAGTAAGTTGAAGAGCCAACTCCAGATCTCGCTTTTGAATAATTTCTTTTCCTTTTCTACATTTTTACATGCATGATTATGTCATATAATTAATCGTTGTTTGTTTTATCATTCTTAGCAAACATTCTTTTATTATTTATCTTTTTATTTAATTTAATTCTGTCATAACTTGTTTTTATTTTTACTTTTATCTGCAATGTTTGAATTCATGATCATCAGCTCCTCCCTCACACATTATTTTTTTTATTTTATTTTATTTTAATGCTGTTGTGATTTTGTTCTTATTAATATTAAAGTTTGTTTTGCATAAACTTTCTCCTGTTTGTTCTGTGTATGTAAAGCACTTTGTGCCACATAGTTCATGACAAGTGCTGTTCAAATGAAGTCTGATTGATTGATTGTTTTCACCAGTCATCTAAAAAAAGTTAATTCATCTCTTTATTTAGGAGTCAGTGAAAGCTTTAATTGAACTTTGAATATGCTTGAAGGATTATTGTCTGAAAAGTCTACTACGTGGTTAATTGGTTGATTGATTGGTTTATTGGAGAGCTAACTGTTGGGTGAATTTTTAGCGTCAGAGGATCATAATCTTTCTATTTTTGTAGCAGACGGGGTGTTCTTGTGATTGTTTCGTGTATCTGGATGTTTTTTGGTCTGCCAGACTCTGATAAGACCCTTCCATGTTCTTGCCTCCCTCTTAATCAGGGCCTTGCCCAGCTGGAGATCCTGTGTAAGCAGCTGTACGAGACCACCGACACCGCCGTGCGACACCAGGCCGAGAAAGCTCTGGTGGAGTTCACCAACAGCCCCGACTGTCTCAGCAAATGCCAGCTGCTGCTCGAGAGAGGCAGCGTGAGTACGGGAGCCCACGCAGTGCTCTGCAACACAGCAGAGTTCAAGACGAAGCACTTTTATAGTCATTAAACAAAATAACGGGCTCAGATCAGACGGACAGGCAGGTGTTTTCTTCAGGTTTAAGAGGCCGTCCTCGGAGTTTCTGCAGGCCAGATCCTTAAATACATTTTTTCTATGTCTGGAAAAATAATGGTTGCAGTAGCATCATGCAGAAAGAATTAAAAAGTTTTTTGTCTGTGTCCAAAAACAGACTCTTAATACTGGGAAGTTCAGCCTTGTTCAGGGTTCCCACACGTCCTGGAAAACCTGGAAAACTTGGAAAATTATTGACCAGTTGTCCAGTCATGAAAAACATGGAAAAATGAGGGAAAAATAGGAAAAACTTGAATTGTCCTGGAAAATGATTTATGTTCCTTCTACCTTGTTATTGAACAAAACTTTAAATATGATACATAAAATATGACTTTATAAACTAAAGCAAGTTATGGAATAAAATATAAAAACTAAAAATAATGGTGACAAAAAGAAATAATAAAAAATGGCCACATAAAATTAAGGCTGCTTAAACAGTAAAAAGCAGAGTAAATAAAGATAAATACAAAAACCATAAATTTATAATAGTAAGACACTGAATAAAAGCCAGACTCAAGTCAAAATTGTTGCTTTAATTTCAGCAAAAAGATCAAGAAAGATCAACAAATCTGTTCTTAAAAAGCAGAGTAAATAAAGATAAAAACAAAAAACTATGAACCATAAATTTATTATAGAGAAACATCAACAAATCTATTCATAAAAGCAGAGTAAAAAAAAAATATTGTATGACACTACATTAAAGCCAGACTAGAAAGATGGCTTACCGACAGTGTTCATGTCCGAAAGATAGAAATAAATAGGTTTGAAGAGAGGGGGGAAATATCCTGGAAAAGTCCTGGAAAATGATTTCCACGAAAGAGTGGGAACCCTGTTGTCTTCTTTTATTTTCTAATTTAACAATCACTCCTGAATTAAACAGCATTTCAGTTCATTATAAACAAACTAAGTTAAATATTCCTCACTTGTTGGCAGAAAAAATGTTCTAATTGTTATTTAACTGCTTTTTAAAACATCTTAAGAGTCTTACATTTAAATTTAAACAATGTGTAGAAATCCTGAGCGTAGTTGTGTACAAGTCTTTATATTTTTTCCCAGATATTTCACCCCTTAAAAGTTACAAAACAGCTTAATAATTGTAATAATACACCAGACTAACTAACAGTAGAATGGCCTCTTAGATTGTCTTAGTGGTGTAAAGCCCTTTAAAAGGAAAAATAAAAGTTTGGCAGGTATGTTGATAATTATATTTTTAGATCCCTAATGTATAGCTACCTAATTTACCAGTTTTGATCATCTGAAAGTGCAGAAATTAAATAAAATGATTATTAATAATAGTTTTTGTTGCACAAAAGTGGTTAAAATGCAATAACGTCCTTATCTGAGACTTCAAGTTTTAAACATTCCTTGGCACGTCACTCAGAGATTTTAGTTTTTCTGTTAAATTGAAAAAACAAATAGATAGGGATGCACAGATGCATCAGTTTAACACAATATTGTCCTTTTTAATATCCATCAGCAGAGGTTGATTTTTGCTGCCATCACAGCTCACTGCTGATTCACAGATTCATTTATTATTATGCAGAAAAAATACCTGCTGTCCAAATCTTCTTATCAGTCATGAGTAAAATGAAAGTTTGGTAGATAATTATAAAGAAAAAAAGATAATTAAAGAATTTCCATCAATATAAATCATTATTAGAATATAAGTATTTGTGTAGGTGCTGATTTTGAAAGTTAGTCCTTGTATGAAATTAATTAAGAGCTCAATCACGAAGGGAAAACATCAGTTTGTCATTGGCTGTAAATATCGACATGACACATCAATGTGCCAAAATGGCTCCCCTCTTTACACCAACAGTATCCTTTATAGAATATTAAATATATATATAGTTTGGTAAAGACTGCATACTTCATTCAAAAGTATCAGCAAAAGCAATTACAAGTTCAGAAATATAAAAAAGGGAACATGCATCCCTATAATCAAGCTCCGCAGGATGCACAATATTGGATTTTTGTAAAAAAAAAAAATTAAATTAAATTAAAAAACAAGCAAAGATGTTCCTATCTGCTGATACTGTTTAAGGAGCTTTTTATTATAGACATAAAGTTACAGATTAACGGACATCCTTAAATTTATCATTTAATGCTCCAAAGTTTAATAGCTTCTGATTTATTTGCTTCTCTCCTTTGACTTTGAGATGATTGTCATAACACAGCTGTCGTCACTAACTGTACTTACGTCTCTCTCCGTACAGTCTTCATATTCCCAGCTGCTCGCGGCCACATGTTTATCCAAACTGGTTTCTCGAACCAGCAACCCTCTACCGCTCGAACAGCGCATCGACATCCGTGAGTATCCCTACATCATTTCATTCAGAGTTTCACACTGAGAGAAATTTTACTAATTACTAATTAGTTATTACTTATTAGATATAAATATATTTCTCATCTGAATTTTATATCCTTGTCTCTTAAGTTTCCGTTCTTGTTTTTTTCCCCTTAATTATCAATCATTGTTTAATATTCCTTTGTGTGTCCTGCCTCTGATTTTTCCATCCTTGTTTCCTCATTTCCATCCTTGTGTCCTGTTTCTAATTTCCCATCTTTGTTTCCTGTTTTTTAATTTCCCATCCTTTTTCCCATTTCTCAATTTTCCATTCTCGTGTCCTGATTCTTAATTTTATATCCTTGTTTCTTAATTTTACATCCTTGTGTCCTCATTTCTATCCTTCTTTCCCGTTTCTTAATTTTCCATCCATGATTCCTTATTGTTAATTGTCCTCTCTTGTTTCCGATGTTTTCCAGGGAACTATGTTCTGAATTATTTGGCCACGCGGCCGAAGTTAGCGGCGTTTGTGACGCAGGCTCTGATCCAGCTGTACGCCCGGATCACGAAGCTGGGCTGGTTCGACTGTCAGAAAGACGACTACGTCTTCAGGAACGTGATTGCAGACGTGACGCGCTTCCTGCAGGTCAGTTTGGGGTCTGATGGGTGTTGTAATGAAGCTGCAGCAGCTCCGTTTGTGTGTCTATAACATGATCGTATGTGCGTGTTAGCAGGACAGTGTCGAACACTGCATCATCGGCGTCACCATCCTCTCCCAGCTGACCAATGAGATCAATCAGGTACTGCTCAGTCCTGTTTCTCCTGCTGCTCGTCATTTAGGAGACACTCTAACGCCACTTTCTTCTCACTCAGGCGGACACGACGCATCCTCTGACCAAACATAGGAAGATCGCTTCATCATTCAGAGATTCATCGCTCTTCGACATTTTCACGCTCTCCTGTAACCTCCTCAAACAGGTACGACGACTTTCACAAAGACTTAACAAACAGGACAAAGATCAAACATTTGTTGGTTCAGGATGAAGACGGTCAACAAGCCGTCGCCTGTGGTTAAATAATGGGTTCAGATCAGTTTAGGTTTACACCACCTCTTTCTGACAAGCATAGAGCGAGACAAAACTTAGATTATCAGCCAAAGGAGGATCAGTGAGTAAATCAGTTTAAAAGAATCAGTCTAACTGCAAACTGAGGGGTGGATTTATCCACTCCACAGACTGTGTGGTGTAGACTCGCCCTTACACAGGCTTTAGGATTGTCCTTAGACCATGTAAGCAGAAACTGTCATCTCGTTAAATGAATGACTGGAGCGATGAATATTTAAACCGAACAGTAGACAAGAGGTGTTCTCCAAGATTTGGGACCTTTTTATGAGCACAGTACTCAGTGGTTAAGGAGACGTGGATATTTTAAACATAGTTCTTAGTTCATTTTATTAATTTGTCCCTTGAAGGGCGATTTGGTTTGCAGCAGATTCACATTCAGACATAAAAACATAAAAAACATACATGATAATATGAGCAGTATAGACATTGGCGCACAGTTAGTTCCAGTACAAAAAAAGTAGATTAACAAGGTGGATTTATCAAACTAAGCTGTGCTCCTGATCAAGGAGAAAGACGGCAAATGACAGACTGCTGGTCAGCAAATATAAAGTAGCTGCCTATTAAGAAGCAGGGTTAACATTACAAACAAGTAAAAGAGAAGGAACAGACTACTGGTCAGCAAACTAGGGGTGGAAGAAAAAATCGATGCACATAAGTATCAGGGTTTTTTGTTTGCCGATTATTAAATTGTTTTTTTGTTCAAAAACAGATTTTTTTTCCAAATGTAAATGCTTCATTTAATCTGTGTTAATAATCCACTTTTAAAGTCAGTCCAGACTTTTGAAGAGAGAGTATAAACAGCTGGTTAAAATATATTGCTGCATAAATCCTAAAAACAGACTCACATGTGATGTGTATTTTTCCTGATATAGTCTGTAGTAGGGCTGGACAATTAATCGGATTTTGATCGTGATTTCAATTTTGTCATCTGAAAATCATAAAAACATTATAATAGAAGAAAAACGATTAATATGCCTCACAGTGTGGAGTGCGTTGTGTGCAAGTTCCTGCGCTTTATAGTTCTTCTGTGTTCCACGTGCAGCCACAGCGAGTGTGTGTGACTTATGAGGATCAATAATACTGTATGTGCTGCTCACTGATTCTTTAAAGTTGTGTTTAAATCAAAACCGAAGTTTTTAAATTAATGAATAATTGTGTATATTAATTGTGATTTCAATATCACTTAAAATATTCGGGATTCTTATTTTTCCTATAATCGTCCAGCCCTAGTCTGTAGGCATCATCATTGTTCATCCTTTTCACTGGTGTTAAAAAAACTAACTAAAGATTGAAAAAATCAGCAATATTGTAGAATCGCAATTTAAATCGCATCAGCACCAAAAAAATAATAAAAAATCAAATCAAGGAAAAAAGCCCTAATATTTACCTCTGCCAGGAGGTTATGTTATTGTAAGCGTCTGTTTTTTTATTCTGTTAGTTTGTTTGTTTGTTTGTTTCTCTGTTAGCAACATAACTCAAAAAGTTATGGACGGATTTTGATAAAATTTTCAGGAAATGTCCAGATTGGGACAAGGAACAAATGATTAGATTTTTGGAGTGATCCGGATCACCGTCTGGATCCAGATGAAATTTACCTTGATGACATGGATCCCATTTTATCCTATAACATTGAAAGGGATTTGTTAAGAAATGGCAAATATATGATTTTTTAAAAATTCAGCCCAATGTTAACCTGTGGAATTTTCCAATTTTGGGGATTTTTTTGCATCAACACCAATGTCTGTATCACCACCAAAATTGAAAGACTTCTTCCTTGGACCAAACCACACCTCTGGTTAAATTTTCATGTAAATACATCGAGTAGCTTTTCCGTTATCTTGCTAACAAACAAATAAACGCATGCCAGCAAATCTACCCTCCTTGGCAGAGGTAATAAATATGAAGACATAGTCTTTATGTGATGTGACGGACATGCTAACGTTACACTGTGAATGTTTCTAATGATTTATTATTCTTGTTTACCTTTTTATGTGTTTAATGTAGTTTAATGTCTGGTATATTTATTTCTTTTCAGAAATCTATTTAGTATTGTTTTCTCTTGTTATTTATAATTTTTGTATTGTTGTGTTCTAAAAGCAAACATCTAGCATGTCCAAGTAATAAGATCAGGCATAAAACATCTGAGATATAGCTCCAAAAATCACTCAGATGGTAAATTATTTCTGTTTGATTTAGAAGAAGGACAGAGGCATTAAAAAATTAAGCTTTACTTTGTCTCGTGGCTCATTAATTCCTGCACAATGAAGCACTGTCCTTGACCAAACTGTATCTGTAACACTCCCTGTTCCTGAACCACAAACCCAGAGCAAAACCAAACAGCCGGTCTTTAACCAAGCCAGTCAGGAGGAGAGTGAATCTCTGTGCTGTTTGTTTTTCAGGCTTCAGGGAAGAACTTGAACCTGAACGATGAGTCCCAGCACGGCCTCCTCATGCAGCTGCTCAAACTGAGCTACAACTGTCTGAACTACGACTTCATAGGAACTTCCACAGACGAGTCGTCGGACGACCTCTGCACCGTGCAGATCCCCACATCGTGGAGATCAGGTAGATGATGTGATGGTGATGTGGATCAGTGAGGCTGCTTTAACAGTTTGCAACTTAATCGAATTATCTTGGAGCAAATGTGAAAAACTTGTTGACTCGGTGCAACGAAAGCATCGGAATTTCTGCAAAAAACTAGAATATAAAAAAACAATATTAGATCTGTGTAAGTATTTTTTACATTTGCAGATGATGCTATTTAAGTTTGCAGATATTTAACTTTGTTATAGATGTAAATGTGGATCAAACTTAAACACAGGACTTTAATCATGGTAGAGTTGCTGAACTTAAAGCATACCCCTGTCATAGGGTTATATCTTCTTATTTAAAATTTATTTATTTATTTAAATGTCATTTTGTTGTAGATTTTACAGGAACTCATTTCCAGCAAATCAACCACAGGCTATGATGAATCAAGGAGTAGATTAATCATACAATAATTAAAGTTTTTCGTCAAGCAGAAGCCACCCTAATTATCTGCTGCGTTTTAATTTTCTCTGGGTTATCGTAGTATCCTAGTATTTTATTTTAGTATTACTTTCTCGTGCTGCAAAAATTATTCACCCCATGGTTTGATGTCTTCGCCTTTTTTTTTTTTAGGAATATACGAAAAAATCAGAACAATATCGATATCCATAACCTAAAAATTGGACATATTTATCCCATATATTAGCTGTAATATTGGCAGAATATTCAGTTGTTCCATAAAGCTTTACCTCATCACCACTTATATCAGTTAAATAAATTAAAAATGTATTTAGGTAGTAGTAGAATGTTATTTTTCTTGCTTCTCATCTCTTTTTAAGTCAAATGTAATATGATAAAAATATCAAAATTGACAGAAATTAGTTCATAAAATCGGCAATTTGGATATTTGCAAAAATCATGGTTTTCTGTATGGTTCAGTTTTGGTGTTTTTTCTGTAATTATATTCCAGGAGGTTTATGATATGAAAAAAAAGGATATTATCATCAATAAAATAACATATTCAAGGGTTTTTACCCTAGATAGCAGCTGTTGTGCCTGTTGGATAATGCTGGTCAAGCAAAAATAAGCCGATCTCCAAACAGCAAAGTTGTGCAAGTTTTAGTTAAAAAAAACAAATTTTGTTTTTCTTAAAATTGCACCTCTGAGCTGTGATTAAAGACATCATCATATAACTTCTTTTGCAGCTCGTTGAGTTGTTCGGACCAGTCAGATGAATATTTGTGCACCAGCGGTTGATAACGTGACACACTGTTGATCACGGATTTTTGGGAACGGGTTAGAAGAGCGAGGGTCCCGATCTTGCGAGTGTGGGTGCATATTTCTGCCACAGCTGTGGTGTGATGTCTTGGTCTAGCTTGATCACGATTGCTCCTTGCAGCATGAGTTTACTGGCCCGTGTGTGTCGACTCACAGGCATAAATACAGCAGAGTAAATAGGCAACAGACAGGAAAGGCCTTGAATATTTATTATTCAGGATGTTTCTTAGTCATACTGTGACTGTCCTAACAACATTTTTTGTCTCTCTCTTGCAGCGTTTCTTGATTCCTCGACCCTGCAGCTATTTTTCAATTTATATCATTCCATCCCCCCATCCCTTTCCCCTTTGGTGAGTCTGATTATCCTCTCCCTGTCGTAATAAACCCACATTAAGCCTCCCGTTCAGACTGAACATGTCGATGTTTTTTCCTGCAGGTGTTGTCATGTTTAGTCCAGATCGCCTCGGTCAGACGGTCTCTGTTCAACAACGCAGAGAGAGCAAAGTTTCTGTCACATCTAGTGGACGGAGTCAAGAGGATACTGGCAAACCCTCAGGTCTGAAACTCCCCTAACGTACTCCTAATTAGGGCTGAACAATTAACTGCAAATTAGATTAAATCACAATATGGCTTGTTGCAATTTTCAAATCGCAGAAGGCTCAATATTTTTAGCACAAAATGTGTTGAACATTTTAACATTGTGATGTAGTTTTTTGCAGTTTCATGCCTATTTTTTTTACCTCTATTCATAGACTTTTTCCCCACTTTTGGACCATTTTACTGTTTTTTTAACCCCATTTTTACAACTTTATGCCTATTTTGCCCCCATTCATCTTTTTTTGGCCACTGTCAGAACCATTTTTGGAATTTTTACATGGTTTTTGAAATTTAATTTCAAATTTAATTCCCAATTTTGCTGCCATAATCAATTTTCCTAAGCCACTTTTGGATTTTTTTTTGCCAATTTTTCCCCTTTTTTTTGCAATTTCATACCTATTTTGCACCTATTTATTAACCTTTTTCCGCTTTCAAACCGTTTTTCCCAGTTTTTACAATTTCATACCTATTTTGCCTCTGTTCTCCACTTTTTCTCAAATCTTTTATCCTTAGATTAATTTAATGTCATATTGGTTTTACTATAAAAAGATCTACTGCTTATGTTTGTTTAAGAATACATAAGATGAGGAACATTAAAACAATTGCAGATTAAATTGCAATATTGGGGAAAAAAATCGCAATTAGATTATTGTCTCAAATCGTTCAGCCCTAGTCCTAATGCGGTTTGTAACATGAGCCAGCTTGTTAATGCTTGTTGAACATTTGATTTTCAGTGTTTGCCCGATCCGAATAACTACCACGAGTTCTGCCGTCTGCTGGCGAGGCTGAAGAGCAACTACCAGCTGGGGGAGCTGGTCAAAGTAGAAAACTACCCGGAGGTCATTCGGCTCATAGCGAACTTCACCGTCACCAGTTTGCAGGTCAGTGCACTTTTTAAACATTTCAACAGTGCCTTTAGAACAGAGGTGGTAACTATGCTCAACATCAGGGCCACATAATCATTTCATCAGTGCCTGAGGGTCAGTTTTGGACACTTTCAATGAGATAATATAGAATATAGATTTAACGAAAAATATCAAATGTAAAGCTAAAACTCTACTTTGGCACATTAGCACTATCAACACTGCATTTTGCACATTAAACATCTTACACACTTTAGCATATTGTTTGTGTTGTTGTATGTTTGTCCTGTAATTTGATTTAAATTTCATGTTATGTTTGTCTGTCATCTTGCTGCTGCTGCTGACCTTATGTATCTTATATTTTTCATACCTTTACAAATGCATTATATCAACCTAGAGCTTGGCGATATGGCCTAAAAGTAAAATCCCAGATTTCTCCCCACAAAACCAGTTTTACGATTTTAATCGATTTTTTCCCTCTCAAAAAAAAAAAAAAAAACTCCAAGTGACACAAAAATGACATGAATCAAGTTCTACCTTTATGTTGTCAAAATATATTCCTAAACCAATCAGAATTTCCCTCTTAAATTAAAGTGTGCGTCATAAATGTTGATTATGTAGTTCTAACACAGGCAGGTTTGCCTACATAAACACTGAAAGCTGAGGGATTTTCACAGCTTGTTAACATGTTTCTCTCTGATCAATATTTAATCCAATTTTAAAAAATAAGTACAAGTCTATAAAAGTGACAGGGGCCACCATCATGAAAACTGTAAAGTTTCAGTATTTATATTTTTTACACTTTGCAACTACTTACAGTTTAAGTAAGTGAATGAAAAAAATCTCGATTTTTACTGTTTAAATCTTCTGCAGAGAACAATTCGAATTAATCAGTTTAATTGATATATTGCCCAGCCCTATATCAATCTGCCAGGGACTACAGATAGAAACTAGCCTGTGGCTATAATCTGGCAAATTTGCATGCCAGTGTTCATTAATGTGCACTGTTCTCTAATTAATTAAATAAATAAAAAGATTCAGCAAATATTACTATATCTTAACTCAAAAACAAGTCAAAAGTCACAAGCTAATGAGTATGACATAGCCAAAGCTAATTGTTACTTCTTTTTAAATGTAATAATATAATTAATGTTTACTATCATTAACCCTTTGACTGGCATTGCAACCGTGCGGTTGACTTTTTGCTGCCTTCCCACTGTATGTAAATTTTTGTTTTTTTTCTTATTCACCTCTTGGTGTAATGTTTGCAACACCAGTATGTTTCTACTGGCTGGTGCTGCCACACATGAATGTAATTCTTAGAAATGTAACAGTAAAACTTACAGCGGCATAAGAAAAAATCTTCTCACATACTTCTAGATCCTCTAACTATCATAATTTAGTCGAAGGAAATAAATTTGATGATGAAAATATATCTGTGACTCCTCAGCTGCATTGAGTGAAGTGAAGGGCCACATGTGGGCCCCGGGTTGCCAGTTTCCCACCCCTGCTTCAGAAGGTTTGAATAACTGCAGTGAGCTTAAATATTGTTTTTCCGTCTTTCGCCATCAGCATTGGGAGTTTGCCCCCAACAGTGTTCACTACCTGCTGAGTCTGTGGCAGCGCCTGGCGGCGTCGGTCCCTTACGTCAAAGCTACAGAGCCTCACCTGCTGGAGACGTACACGCCCGAGGTCACCAAGGCCTACATCACATCCCGGCTCGAGTCGGTCCACGTCATCCTACGGTAAGAGATTTCATTTCACTGTCTGTTTCATTTATTAATGAGAGATTGCACTTCGATACAAACAAGCAAAAAGCAAAAGTGATAAAGGAAAAGGAGCAGAAAGAACATCCTTATATGATCTGCCTCGGTCATTAACAATGTACAAAATAAAAGAAAAAAACTTTTAATCAAATCACTACAGGCCAAGGACACCCTCACTTCTCTGAGTCAGTTGTGGGGATGGATTTATGATCTGGGCATCCATGAGTTTGTCACTACAATAAATTCTTGTTGTCAGCCCGTTGCCTCTGCTGATTCATGATTGGATAAATGGATTCATGTTGGGTGTTGGTTGGTGCTGTAAAAATAAAGATTGATTAACTGTAGGACTTCGTCTATAATTCAATAAACACTTTTCTGAAATAAGGTAATGAACCCTAAAATACTACCTGAAATAAACAGTTTTACTAGTAGATTAAAAAATATCCACTAGTGCTGCTTATAGTCTTTTAAGGGTCTATTAGTACTACTAGTAAAGTTATAAATGTTCACTAGTACTACTAGTAAGCCTTATATTCTAATAAGTAGGTGGGGGAAAAAAATTCAGGCTTCACATTGGCTGTTGAAAATATTAAAACCAGTCCAGGTGCTCGATTTGGTGATTATCCCCCCTGCTTTATTTGCATTTGGTCTACGAGAACTACTACTAAATCTTTAGGCTTTACTTGTACTGCTAGTACTACTATAAGTGAATATTTTAAGTTTGCGAGTACAGGGCTTAATGTATTCTGGCACATTGCCAGATCTCTGACGTTAAAGTATGATTTACAAAAACAAAACTTGCCAGGCCCGAAACTCAAACTGCTACTGTCCAATCCTACGTCAGCAACGGTAACTATGGTTACACACAGTGGTTGAGATCTGGCCGCAGTTTTTGCTGCGTTCCTTACAACTCGGGGAAAAAAACATGCTGTGAATTGTAGAAAATGAATTGAACAGTGAACAGCGTTAAAAAAGGAAATTAAGCATATATTCATCTTTAAAAATAATAGCTATAAAAAATTAAAAATTGCTGCTGCACACCAGATACTCATAATTAAATGTTTTCCAATGTCCCTTTAGGGGCATGATGCTATCTAGTGCCCACCAAATCGTTTCTCGTGCACACCAAATACAATCTAGTGCACACTAGATAGTTTTAGTTTATTAATTTCTGCAGATGTCCCTTTAGTGGCTCTGTAGTTTGCCATTGCCCATTACTGAATTAAATGGTTGATAAATGAATAATTAAAATTAATTAGCCTGACTGAGTTTCACATGTCCTTATAACATTATTATCTTTACTTTCTAAAATTCACATTTAAACTGTAGATCATCTTGTACCCTGCCAAGCACAATGCCAACAAGTTCTTTGCCAGATTGCCTGTAGTGTGTATGCGTTGGTTCCACTGCACCCCCGCTCCCCGGGGGAAGTTCAGGCTCAGGATTTTTTTTTACTTTAAGCCTTGCAAAGGCTTAAAAATATTGTCTTACTAGTAAAAGTTTTTGGCGCAGGAGTAGACATTATTAGAAAATTAAAATAACCTACTAGTAGACAACTTTGTGTTACTAGTTTTATTAGTAAAGCTTGAGTTTTTTTAATAGAAAGCTGTATGGACATAAAGGTGATACCGGTGTTATAAGCCGTAGTACAGCTTCACTAGTACCGAACTACAGTTGATATCACAGATACAAACTTCCACACCTGTCCTGGGCCGTCCACACCACGTGCCAGTTTGTGATGTTTCCCGTCAGGACACTTTCATGCTCCATTGTAGAAGTTGAGGATAACCTTGTGTGTGTTGTTATTACTGGAGCATTGATGTTTTTCCCTTTGTTACCAAACGCAGAAGTATGTTTCTAAAGATTCAGTAAGAACTAGGGCTGGGCGATATTTGCTTATCTCGAAATCCCGATTAATTGAAGCTCTTACCTCGATTACAGTTAATGAACGATTATTTTATCCTGGAACAAATTAGTGGTGATACGATGGTCATTGACACGGTCTTCTTGCAGTATTTACACTTAACTTCTCTCTACTCGATGTTCTCTGCTAAGAATCCAAAATGTGCCTAACAATGGAGACAGCATTTTTTCTTGGCTACAAGGTCGTCTGATAGGTAGGTGCTTGTCTCCTCCATGTTGGTGGCACATCCTTTGCCCTTGGTGAAAGTGAACACAGACTGTATGGAGGGGGCGCGGTCACGTGACTTACACTGGGCAAATAATCTAAATAATCAACATGAGTAAAATTACTTCAATTAGAGGGTCTAAATGTCGATTTCGATCATTTTTGATTACTTGCCCAGCCCTATTAATAACTTCTGCTGAATAATGGAGACGTGTAATGACTCTGGCTAAGCCCTCTGATGGTGTTTGTTTACCTGATCCGGATGATTCTCCCCCCACAGAGACGGTTTAGAAGACCCTCTGGATGACGCCGGCCTGGTGCAGCAGCAGCTGGATCAGCTGTCGACCATCGGCAGGTGTGAGTATGAGAAGACGTGCGCCCTGCTGGTCCAGCTGTTCGACCAGGCGGCTCAGACGTACCAGGAGCTGCTGCAGTCCACCAATTCGAGCGCCGCAGACATCACTGTGCAGGAGGGTACGGGTAAAGAGTTAGACAGGACGTTAGCTTCTCTCTTCTCTCTGCAACAATCTGAAGGATGAAGGTTTTTACTGTGATTGTTGAAATGATCCGTTACGTGTTAGCTGAGGCTTCTCTCTTCTCTGCAGGACGACTGACGTGGCTGGTTTATATAATCGGAGCCGTTATCGGTGGACGGGTGTCGTTTGCGAGCACAGACGAGCAGGACGCCATGGACGGAGAGTTAGTCTGCCGGTAAGAAGCAAGAACAAGGAGAAGTTCAAACATTCTGAACCCGTCCTGCAGCTTATTTGTGTTTTAAATTTTCTGTTTGTAAAGCCGTTAGGACACAGAATATCAGAGACATTCAGCTCTATAGTACTTTATCTTTGTTAACTAGTGCACAAATAGACTTTACTAATGAAGCAAAAACTATCACAAGTACTACCAGTAGACTGTTTTAGGCCTATTGGTACGAGAAGTAGACTTAAAAATGTTACCAGTCAAAACTCAAAGCCTTACTATCTAGACTGAAACACATATTTATTTAGGATGGCTTTTAATACCCAGTAGTGTGGTGACACTTTTACTTTTACTCTGTTTAACATTATTTTATTGTATTTTATTGCTTTTTGTTTTCACTGCTTTTATTGCTGTTATTGCTTTTATTTATTTTTAGCTGTTTTATTTATTACTTTTTAATTACTACCTATTGTAAAGCACTTTGATTCACCAAAAGGGTTGTTGTAAAGGGCTGTATAAATAAAGAACATTTACATTTTACATTTACGAGTATAACTAGTAACACAAAATTGTTCACTAGTAAACACTTTTGGTCTATCCGTGCACTAATGTGCCAAAAACCTTACTAGTACCATATCTCTCTAGTTAAAGTAATAATAATAACTTTATTATTGTTGCACTTTTAAAAACAGAGGTTTACAAAGTGCTTTGACAAACAGTCAGGAAAGTAAAGACATCAATTACAAGAAAAGGAAATTATATTAAAAAGCTCCATTTAAAACAAGAGGCATAAGAATTTCTTAAGGACCCAGACAATACAAGAACCAAGGAGCAAAGACCAAGTGGACCAAAATAAAGGCTAAAAAACATAAAACCAGTATGAAAATGTTAAAAGGGGTGATAACTATTAATAGACAATATCAATAATGATAATAAAATATAAAAGTTTAAAATGATATCTTCATAAGGATTAAAGTGTAACAAAGGTGAAGCATAGTTAGATAAATTCTGAATGAAAATAAAGTACTAGCATTAATATATTAAAATAGATGTTAATGAAAGGGACTTTAAAGTAGTAGGAGGTAAAAAGATAAGAGCAGTACTGACAGAAAAAGCTAAAAATGGCGGTAAAGCTGAAAATAAGATTCAAAAGTAGTACCATTAGCCTGTTTATAGTCTGTTAATAGTACTACTAAAGCCAAATGATTTATTAGTAGTACTAATAGACCAAATGCAAATGAAGTAGGAGGGATAATCGCCAAATTCAGCCCCTTGACAGGTTGTAATATTTTAATATTTTTTGTAGTACTAGTGACATTTTGTAAAGTCTACGAGGGCACTAGTAAACCAAATTTGAGCACTTAGTAGAGATAAACTATGGTTGACATCACCAACATTAATTACCTCTGCCGGGAGGTTACGCTATTGCCGATGCCTGTTTGTTTGTTTCTTTCTTTTTTTCTCTGTTAGCAACGTAACTCCAAAATTTATGGACAGATTTCAATGAAATTTTCAGGAAATGTCCGGACTGGAACAAGAAACAAGTTATTACATTTTGATGTTGATCCGGATCACCGTCTGGATCCACCATGACGAAAAATGGAATTTTTGTGAATAACTACTGAACTAAAATAGATATCATTATGAATCCAGTTGCTAATGGTATGTTTTCATGGTCAAGGAGTCTACATATTTACGTGAAATAAAGGTAGGACTAATATTTATGCTGAAAATCACAATATGTATCAGGACTGTGGAGCTGGCGGAGGTCTGCGCTCTCTGAATGCTTTTCTAGTTGCACTCAAATGGCTCTCCATAACTTTACTACTGAATCAAAATTTTTATTTTATTAGGTCTGCATGTTAACTCAAAATGTCTCACTAGTAGTACCATTCCTAGTAGACTTAATGCAAATGAAGTAGGAGGGATTTTAACCAAATAGATAATAAGATCGATGGAATGATTTAATGTATTGATTCCAAGCTGGGAAGTTGTGGTAATTACAGCAGCTTTTTCATCAGGAGTAATAACATAAACATATTAAAAAGAGACTTAGGATTTAACAAAATAACTAAGGATTTTAAGATATATTTTATTTATATCTATATATATATATCTATATATATAAATATATATATATATATATATATATAATATATATATATATATATATACATATATATATATATATATATATATATTTTTTTTTTCGTTTTATAATGTACAATTTATACTAAAAACAATAAATAAAAAATGAATAAATAAATAAATGAGGTAATAGGAGTCCAAATCCAGCCCCCTTATTGGTTGTAATATTTTCAAGAAAGCCTGAATTTTCTTTTCCGGCCCCCTTGTTCATAAATAAGTCTCAATAGTAGTACTAGTGATTTTTAAGTCTGCCTGCCTAAAGAAGTGGCTGCTCAGTGTGTGAAATATGGCGATGCAGGCGTGTCCGTGTCTCTGCTAATATCGTCTCTAAGTGTGAGTTATGAGCTGATTCATCAGTCTGGTTTTGTTTTGGTCATAGGAGTTCACTCTTTTGGGACGTCCCGTCTTATTAAGGGTCTGAACAGTTGAGTTAAAGTCTCTAATGTCCCTGTTTTTGGGCTTCAGGGTGCTCCAGCTGATGAATCTGACCGACTCTCGGCTCGCTCAGGCTGGAAACGAGCGGCTGGAGCTGGCCATGCTCAGCTTCTTCGAGCAGTTCAGGAAGATCTACATCGGTGACCAGGTGCAGAAATCCTCAAAGGTGAGCCTCCTCTCCTCTCCTGTGTGCTGCCACGTCCCGGGCCGGGCTGCACCCCCGCCCCCGGGGCTGGTGCCGCTGATGCAGCTGTTTCTGCAGGGATGTTGTGTTAGTCAGACCGGTGTGTAGCCGCCTCGCTTCCTGCTGACTGACTGAGCGTGTGTTCTCTTTGTGCGGGACAGAAACTGCAGACTGTGACCGTCCCAGATAAGTGGTCCAGTGTAGCGGCTTTAGTCCGTCATTCTGGTCTGGTGGTAGCGTCCCGATCTTCAGAGGGTCGTAGCTTAATGACCCCATAGACATAAACCCGGTGTTAGCTGCTAGAGTGTTTGTCAGACTCTTAACCCTTTAACTCCAGCTCAACTGTTTGGCAGAGGTCAATAAATCCAGGAATATTTAATGTGTTAAAAAAATGTTTCTATAAATGTTTAAAGATACAAAAACAAACTGCAAACAAACCAAAATATTTATTATATTAAAAAAGCTTAAAGTTATTATTAATACATCATTATTATTTTAGATACTTAAATATAAATTTAATCTCTTATTCATCAAAAAATGTATGTGTCAAACTCAGTATCATCTATTTTTATTTAATTTTTGCTGTTTTATCATGAACATTTCTGCCTTTTGTGAATAATTTCATCCCAAATATTTGTGTATGTTTATGTCATCACATAATCAGCTGTTAGCTTTTAAAGCCTTTACATCCCACACCAAGGAAATATTTTTATTTTATTTTATTTAACCAGATAAAACCCATTGAGATCAGGATCTCATTTACAAGGGTGACCTGGCTAAGAGGTCAGCAGCACGCGTCATAATTATACAGGTTCATGTTAAAGTTTAAGACAATAAACAGCAAATCACAACAATAAATATGACAAGGCACTAACTAAATAAGTTTAAGGGAACAGGAACAATTTAATATCTGGTCTTTGGTTTGTTTGCAGTTTCCTCTCTTCCCTTAGATGTTAACAGTGTCAAACAATATTTGTTATGTTATGTTTTTTAAAACATTAAATATCACTGAATTTACTGATGACCTCTGCCGAACAGTTGAGCTGGTAGTTGAAGGGTTAAAGCTGGTGTGACGTGTGCTCTCAGCTCTGCTCTGGTTTCCTCTGCAGCCCCGTTTTTAAGCCTTCTGTTTGGACAGTAATAATAATGTTAATATTTTAGCTTTAAAATATATTTTCTGCTCGTCTATACTGGAGTATAAACTATTACAGGAACATAAAGATGATTTTGTTAGTTCAGAGCAGCTGTGGCCTCACATTTGTGAAGCACTGTAGTTGTTTATATTTATCCTACTCTGTTATTTAATCCCTGATATTAAATATTTGGGCTGGGCAGTATGGCCATAATAAATTCCCAATTTTATTTTCCACAAAACTTGATCTACAATTTTAATTAAGTTTTGCTTTTATGTGACAAAAGTATTCTCAAACTAAACAGAATTCCCTTTAATGGTTAAATTTCATGCTGGTATTTTTTAAATAAGATGCTGATGATGTTGTTTGTCAGTAGGCAGATTAATCTACATGAACACTAACTCCTGTGCTGTTTTCACATTAAATTAACAAAAAACAAATAAAAGTGTTTGTGCAAAGCCTGACAAGGCATACCACAATATAAACTTTCAGTATTTATATTTATAAAAAACATTTCAACAACTTATGAGTGGAGTAAGTTGAGAAAAAATCCTGATTATTCATTTTTAAATCTGCAAAAAAAAATTCAGATTGGTTGATTCAATCAATGTATTGCTCAGCCCTAATTTGCAGAAAAACTCGGTGATTATTTTTGGATGTTAAACTGAGAAACTATGATTAACTGCAGCGTTGGGGCAGAAAATTAAAGGATGTGTGTCCCTATAAATACAAACAAGTGGCAAAAACATCAGACATGTTGGCATGGACTTGAAATTTAATTCTTTAAATGTATTAAT
Source organism: Scarus forsteni (assembly GCA_036419115.1). NCBI lineage: Eukaryota > Metazoa > Chordata > Actinopteri > Labriformes > Labridae > Scarus > Scarus forsteni. The sequence goes on from JAZDUH010000175.1 coordinate 781,293, forward strand.
TATATTTTTTTTCTCAGTTTCTCTTTTGGTCCATTTACTTTTAGTTGTAATGTGCTTTTTAATAAGAAAATATGACTGCTTTAAAACACATTAAATGATTTGGACTAAAATGCTGAATAGCTGATTTCTAAGTAGGTGTAAGTAAGAAGAAGATCTTGATTTTTCATTTTTAAATCTTCTGCAGAAGATAATTCAGATTAATCGATTTAATTGATTTATTGCTCAGCCCCACTGTGCAGAAAAACTTAAAAAAGCTGTTAAGCTGAGAAACTATGATTAACTGCAGCCTTGGGCTTTTGTCCTTATAAATACAAACACTTTAAATTTGTTGATCATATTTTTTTTTTCTCAGTTTCTCTTTTGCTCCACTCTCCTTTCTTTAGTTTTTCTCATTTGAAATGTGCTTCTTAACAAAAGATATACGACTGATTTAAAACAAATTAAAATGAGTTGGACTTAAATGCTGAGTAGTTGATTTCTCAAACTAAGTGCAAAAAGAAAATCTTGATTTTAGTTTTTGATTCTTCTGAATGAAATACTTATTATTAATGGATTTAATGGACATATTGCCCAACCCTAATGTCCCCATATTAAATCCTGCTTCCATGCAGATTCATCTTCGGTGGAAACCAAAGCAGAGCTGAGCTGTTTCAGCATTTTGAGAGGATTTGTGGTGACAAAGTGCCTTTAGTGAACTCGTGTCCTGTTTTAGAGACAATCAGAGGGGCTGATGGGTAATTGTGGGGACGGGGCCCTTCTCTGTTTGTCCGGTTCTTCTTCGTCACCTCCATCATAAAAGTTTATTTACTGATTATTGGAACAAAAATATGATTAACCTGTGGAGAGTGAAGCATGAATCAGACTCACAGGTGATGGAAGAACCGGACGAACACCTTCGGCCCGTCAGCATAGTCCTCGATGAAGAACCGTCTGTGTTTCTGTTTCAGCTTTACCGACGACTATCAGAAGTCCTGGGCTTAAACGACGAGACCATGGTGCTCAGTGTCTTTATCGGGAAAATGTGAGTAAAAACAAACATTTAAATATGTATATTCATATGCATGGTGTCCACAACAGTAGACAGATAATTGGAATAAATAAATATACCCTTTAGGTTCTAAGTCAGACTACCAGTTGGTGAACTCCCAAACCCTCGTCTTAAGTTTCATAGAAATAATGTCTTTGCACTTTTTTTTTTTGCTCAAAGTATTTTAATTGACATATTTAAATCAGACATAATAAGAGTTTACAGATGGAATTACATGAACACAATATAACCCTGCAGAGCCCCATCCCTACAACAATATTACTGTACCATCAAACAGTTAAATAATGATCTTATAAAGAGTTACTCTTATACGTACAAATATAAAAAAAAAAATAGATAGTAGTCAAAAAAAGTAAATAAATAAAAAATAAAATAAATACGATAGCAGTCAAGATTGAGTAAATAATATGGGAGTATTCAGAAAATGATAAAAGAAAGGAAAAGAAAAAAAATAAGAAAACTAGAACTTAAATACATGGGCTATAAATTGTATACAATGTGAGATCAGTTTAATAAATCTCTTGGTGGAAACTTCTCCTTCCACTTGAGGAGTATCAGTCGTCCGGCTAGAAGGGATATGAGCACTTGTTTTTGTTTTTTTTTAAAACAATTTCGAGATATTGCATCCAAAATCCAAAACAGCCAACAAAGGACAAATTTTGTATCCTTTCTGAATTCAGATTTCACATAATTTTATATTTTTTATTTTAAATTTTGGTGTAAGTCAAAGGTAAATAGTTTGATTTCTGCAAACATATATATACTCAACAAAAATATAAACGCAACACTTTTGTTTTTGCTCCCATTTTTCATGAGATGGACTTAAAGATCTAAAATTCATTCCAGATACACAATATTACCATTTCTTTCAAACACTGTTCACAAATCTGTCTAAATGTGTGATAGTGAGGACTTCTGCTTTGCTGAGATAATCCATCCCACCTCACAGGTGTGCCACATCAAGATGCTGATCTGACATCCTGATTAGTGCACAGGTGTGCCTTAGACTGCCCACAATAAAAGGCCACCCTGAAATGTGCAGTTTTTTGCTTTATTGGGGGTCTGGGGACTCAGAACCAGTCAGTATCTGGTGTGACCACCTTTTGCCTCATGCAGTGCAACACATCTTCTTCACATAGAGTTTATCAGATTGTCAATTGTGGCCTGTGGAATGTTGGTTCACTCCTCTTCAATGGCTGTGCGAAGTTGCTGGATATTATTGGGAACTGGTAGCACTTGTTTTTTTTTTAAAAAGCAATTTCAGATATGGCATCTGGAAAATCAGGTTAAGACCCGAGCTGACGAGCATGCAGTTGAGCTTCCCTGGTATTTCTGAGATTTGCTGCAGAAATTCTTTGGTTATAAATTTTGGTGTAATTCAGCAAATGTCTGAGTGGCTGGTCTCAGACCATCTTGGAGTGAACCTGCTGGATGTGGAGGTCCTGGGCTGGTGTGGTTACATTTTATTGGATGTACTGCCATATTCTCTGAAAGCGCCTTTGGAGGCGGCTTATGGTGGAGACAAACATTTGGAATGCACGAGCAACAGATCTGGTTGACATTCCTGCTGTCAGCATGCCAATTGCATGCTCCCTCAATGCTGCGACATCTGTGGCATTTTGCTGTGAGACAAAACTGCACATTTCAGAGTGATTGTGGACAGTCTAAAAATACACCTGTGCACTAATCAGGATGTCAGATCAGCATTTGATGTGGCACACCTGTGAGGTGGGATGGATTATCTCAGCAAAGCAGAAGTGCTCAACTATCAAACATTTTGTATCCTTGTGAACAATGTATTCAGAAATGGTAATATTGTTTATCTGGAATGAATTTTTAGATCTTGGAGTCCATCTCATGAAAATGCAAGTCAAAAACAAAAATAGCATTTGATCTCTGCAAACATATAAATACACTTCAGATTTTTTTCTTTTATTTACTCTTAATAAATGTTTTTTTGAAGATGTGCTCGTAGATCCTCAAGTTCCACTAAATAACTTCTGTGATGGACAAATGTAAAACTCCCACAAAAAAACGTAAAAAATACCATGACTTTTAACTTGTTGAAAGTAAAAATTAAAATAAAAAAAAATCCGAATCTTTGAGATTAAATAATTCATGCATGGAAGGGTTGATAAATGTTTCAGTAATAACAATAATCATTTTATTTGTATTGCACTTTACATTTTCACAATCTCAAAGTGCTACAGAGTATGATAGACACAATTAAAAACAATTAAGAAACAACTAAAAACCCTTTTAAAACCATTTTATGGAAGAGTCGAGATAAATAGATTCTTCTAATAATGGAGAGCCCATTACAGAAAATGAGCAAAATGCTTTTTTAAAAAGAGGTTTTAAGATTGTTTGTTGAAGAAGTGTTTTTGGATCTTTATTAAGTTCCACTTAATTACTGTTTATACTGGTGATGCACGGTGAAGTGGTCAGATGTAAAACTCCCTTAAATATACAACATTGAAATAAAATGACCATGATTTTTAACTTGTTTGGAAGTTTAAAGAAGCATTAAAAAATTATTTTTTAGTGATTTTATAATTCATGCCTTAAAGGGTTAACCATACGTGGTGAATAATGTTCTTCTCTTTGTTTTCCAGCATCACAAACTTGAAGTACTGGGGCCAGTGTGAACCAATCACCTCCAAGACACTCCAACTACTGAACGACCTCTCGTTAGGATATCCTTTACCGGCTCGTTAGGAAATAAACGAGGACAAAAGTCAAATAACTGAACAGAGAGACCGTCATGTTATTATCTGTGTGGCTTTTACACATTTAAAGGAGTCAAAGGAGTTTTATTTGTCATTCCAGCCCACACGTACATGAGAACGGAGCGAAACTTGTCACTGATGTCCTGGTATCAGCTATAAAGAAATATAACAGAAATAAATAGGTGGTAAAAATACAGAATACGGATGTTTACAACACTACTATAATCTAAGGCTAATAAAATCTAAATATAATTAACAAAAATAATAAAGATAATATTTACAGTATTAACCTGAAAATCAAATCTCAGTAAAGATCACAATAATATTTACCACAATAACATAATTAGTAGAGTCTAAGTAAAGAAAATAATGATCATATTTACAGCATTAATCTAAATTAAACCTAAACATGAGAGTGGAAAGAGGTTTTGTTAGTGAGTCCACATTGTGAACATTTCATATTAAAAATAAATTATTTAATTAGAAAAGGCATCTTAGTAATCTTACTGTGTCCCTTTGGCCCAAGACTCCAGTTAAAGATTCCCTTTTTTATAAATATTATTTAAATACACATACTTATACACACAAGTCTCATTTTTATATCATATTTTTAAAAATGGAGGAATTTTGTTTTTCATGTGGCATTTTACAGTTTAAAAAAAAATAAACATTAGGTTATAATTTATTAAATCTCCTTCCTATCACATACACACAAATTCTAACTTCTTATACTTCACATATATAATTTCATAAACTGCCCTTTTATAATTTATTCTCTTTTGTTTTCTTCTTTTTGTTGCTGTTTCCTTGTTTTCTTTTTTCATTTTTGCACTTGGTCCAGTTTTTTTATCTTTAGCAGAAAATGATGCAGCTTAAATGATATTACCTAAAAAAAATTTTATCTGATTATTTATAATCTTAAAAGGAAATCCACAGGTCATGTTACAGACATGTCCAAAGTAATTGTTCATTTACATTTTTGTATTCTTTATTTTGGATGGAAATATTTATGTTTATGCAATACATCAAAACAGATGGTCTTTTTCCACCTGCCATCAGCATATTTTGTATTTAATATAACATATATATATAAATGTTCATGTTAATGTATCAAAAATATTCAAAAAAAAAGTGAGCAAGGTTTATTCAAATAAAAACACAACATGATTATTATTATTGTCCATCATGGCTTCTCATATTTTTCCCACTTATTCCAAAAATGTGACAAACACATCTCTCTGTTTTGATGGGCATTTTCAGGTTTTTGAATATTGTTATTTATTGATTTGTTTGTTTGCCCACAGGATCTGTGATCACAAACATAAAGGAAAGCGTAAAATCAAAGTTCCAGACAAAAAAACAGAACAAAACCACACAAAAAATGACAGAAATAGTAAAAAAAAAATAAAGATAAAATATCACAGGATTAGTTGGATTGCTGAATTTAGATATTTTATTTAATATGGATTTTTAAAAGTTTTTCTCTGCTTTATAGACCAATCCTGAGACTTCAGCATCAACCTTACTTTTATTGTGAATTTATTTTTATTTTATTTTATTATTCCCTCCTTGACTCTGCTGGTCCACGTACAGCAGCGTGAGGAAGCTGGTGAAGCTCAGTGCGGTTCAGTTCATGTTGAACAACCACACGGTGAGAGATTAAACATTAAATAAAACATTTAACATCCTAATAAATAATGATAATAATAATGATAATATTAATCTTTGTGCAGAGTGAACACTTCTCCTTCCTCGGAGTGAACAACCAGTCGAACCTGAGCGACATGAGGTGCCGGACCACCTTCTACACGGCACTGGGGCGCCTGCTGATGGTCGACCTGGGTAACTGCACCTCACTGCATTTTATTAAAGGAGCCAAATTAAAAAGACAAAGTGTAGGATTATTTAAAATCCAGAGATTTCTCTTCAAAGCAGCTTTGTTTTGATGATCACTGTCTTTACTGTTTATTGTTTTTATGGTTTATTATTACTGTTTATACATCATATGTCAAAACCACAGGTCCAAATCATAATAAAAAGGCAGAAGAATCAAAGATACTGGATTTCAACAATGGTACAAAACCACTACAGTTATTTTAACACAATCTGTATTTTTATTGGAGACAAAGATGAAGATGAATTCTGCATATTAATATGTTTAACTGTTAGAATAATCTGACTTTTGGGTGTTAATATAAAGCTCCTGACTGTTTTTTAATGAAAGAAGGGATTTGTATTTAAAATAAAGTGCATTAGGATGTTTTTTGTGATTAATAATCTAATAAAGATATTGATTTGTACTCCGTTTGTTTGAAGGCGAGGACGAGGACCAGTTTGAACAGTTCATGCTGCCGTTAACGGCGGCGTTCGAGGCCGTCGCTCAGATGCTGAGTACAAACACCTTCAACGAGCAGGAGGCCAAGGTGAGCTAGCTGTTTCATTTTGATTTTATTTATTTAAAACAGCAGCAGGAACCAACTTGGAGTCAACAAGGAATAATAATGGTACAATAAATACAATAAACTGTGGAACAAACTTCCAGAGGGTCTGAACAAGCTGCAAACATAGAATTTTTTAAACGTAAATTAATTTATTCAGCCTGGCTTTTATTGAAAATATTATTTTCAGTGACTATTATAAATTTGAATCTTTTTAACAGGTTTTTATTTGTTTTAAATGTATTTTTAATGTTTTATTTATTTGTCTGATGTTTCTTGGTTTTATTGCTTTTTTTTTTTTTTAAGCTTCTATGGTGTGCATTAGTCTCCAGATCCTCTCAATATTTGACCAACTATTCATTACAACTACAGTGGAATAATACTTTTTAGATGGACTTCTGCTGAGTGTTTATTTGCTAACTGGTTAAAAGAAAGTGATTATCATATTATCATTATTGATGTATGTGTGTATGTGCATGAAAATATATGTGTGTGTGTGTGTGTATGTGCATGTATTTATGTAGTATGAACTTTGGTTGTTTGATAATAAATAATATATTTGTGTAAATGAATACACACATAATATCATATATCAAACATTTTTAAAAGGTGCTGCCAGCCTATTGTGAAAGCTGATTTTCCATTATTATGCACAGAGTTTATTTTGATATTATTTTTATTTTTATTGACGTCTTTCTTCGTTTTTGTTCCTGTAGAGGACTTTGGTCGGTCTGGTCCGAGATCTTCGAGGGATCGCGTTCGCCTTCAACGCCAAGACGAGCTTCATGATGCTCTTTGACTGGATGTATCCTAAACACCTGTCCTCACTAAACCGTGAGATGTTACTGCTCTAAAGTCTTTAAAGTCTGTCTCAGGATTTTCCTGAACGTTGTCCTGCAGATATCCGGCCTACATGCCCATCCTGCAGAGAGCCATCGAGCTGTGGTACCACGACCCAGCATGCACCACTCCTGTCCTCAAACTGATGGCCGAGCTCGTTCACAACAGGTAAACACACGGCACAGGTGACCCAGGAGAAGGTTAGGGCTGAACTGTACTGAGATGTTCGGACACGAGAGTTCAATGATGTAAAAATGTGTATGTTTGACAAAGGTGCCTGTTAATCGAGAAATGGAGAAAAGGAAGGTTTAAAAAGCTTATGCTTCATCCTACTCCTTTTCTGACATGTTGGGTTGATATTATTATTGTTTTAACTATTCTCATTAATTTAGTTTTTCTTTTTCAGTTCACTTCATGTGGTACTAGCACATGTTTAAAATAAAGCACTCAAATCAAAATTAAATCGGTGATGGTAATCAGATTCATCCATAAAACATCAATCACTCAGTTCTGTTAAATCAAGTTCTGTCATTATTTTATGTTTTGTTTTAATTATTTTTATTTATTTGTGTTATTTAAGTGTATTTTTCACATATTAGATAGATAGTTGGATAGACTGATGATTGAAAGATTCTTTATTTGTCTTTTTGAATTTACACCACAGGTGATCATGTGAATAAAATTTAGTTGCAAATGGCTCAAGGCACAAGAACTTAGAATTAAATAAATGTTTAGAAACAAAAGTATTAAAAGCACATGGTATGTAAGCAGACTGTAAACATATAAAAGTGATAAGAATATAAAACTAAAAATAAGAGAAAAAGAGAGAAATGGTGAAATGATTGGATCAGGAGTTATTCTGAAATAATTGCAGAATACATTTGCTTTAAATTGTTGCACAGAAGTTATTTTACTGGATTGTTTAATCGTATACAAACATATAAATTAGGACTGGGTATTCTCTGCAACCTCACTATTTGATTTGTATCCCAGTACACCTAAATTGGAAATGTTGACTTCACATCATGTAAAACTAGCAAAGTTTTACATGATTATACAACTTAAGAAACTCTAATTCAGGCCCTAAAAGTTGTTGGACCTAAGTTTAAATTTGGATCATGTGCTTCATGATGTAGTCTGGCTTCTACTTTGAACTATGCCATTGTTAACATTAGCAAAAATATTACCTTATAACATTAAGTATAATGACAACAGCTGACAAACATTGAGGCCGTATTGATTCACGTATCCCAAAGGGGTGTGTGACGATGTTTTGCTGTATCCATATTTGAGCACAGGCCTAATATAATATTTTTTCTCTGTTTCTGTAAAACACTTTGTGCTCCAAATAAAATTGGATTGATTGATCAGTCAGATCCTGATATGAATGAATGTTTATTTCAAACTTAATTGGAAAACGTACATATGTATATCTCTATACAAATCCAACAAAATAAAATATGAAGTTAAGCAAAAGCAACTAGCAATTACAGCATTTTTCTACTATCATTAATCTTTGCAAGAAAATATAACAGATTCAGTTTGAAAAGGGTGTAGGAAGAAGAAACAAACTTATCTGGTCCCACCCCTTTTTCATTTTAAAAATGTCTTACTTTTCATCCTGAAGCCTCTTCAGGTCAGAGCCAATAATACATTTGGCAACAAAAAGCAACAACAAACTCAGATAATAAAACCAAAACAACAAATTTCAAAGCATAGACAATAATGGCACATCACTGTACACACATACCCACGATGTTTCTGATTTTCTCTTGGTATATTTCAGTTTTAAAGATGGATTTAAACCTACTTATTGTTTTTATATAATTTCATATCGATCCTCACACCAGACTCAGGGTTTTTGACGTTCTAAATTGACTAAATGTGAAACTTTGGTCCAATGTTTCTTCCAAATTTGAACCATTTCTGATCCATGAAGTCGTCCTTTATCCCACTCCTGTTAACTGCTGACTTTTCCTCAGATCATTTTGGTGTCATGAGTTTAATTTTTGTTTTTATTCTCTGCAGATCTCAGAGGTTACAGTTCGACGTATCGTCACCAAACGGCATCCTGCTGTTCAGAGAAACCAGCAAGATGATCACGACATACGGTAATCCTGCACTTAACGAGACTTGTGACGTGTTTTTGGTGATTCAGATATGACCAAAGTGCTATAGATGTAAGCTTAATAAACTTGGAGTTTGATCGTAAACTCAGTCAGGTTATAACATTTTGAAGTTTGAAACTAATTCAACATTGTGTTTTTGACCCTTTGTATCAAAAAATATTTGTATTAAAGTGATTAAAAAAGGGAAACAACTAATCTGAGGCTAAAGGAGGTGTTATCTCTCAGTTATATAAGAGCCTCCAGAACTTAAACACTAACTCCTCAAAGTACGTAAAGGAAAGCTGGGAGAAAGAAAGAAAGCAGTTTGGGGATAACAGATAAAGAATCAGAGGATATGTGTTCTTTTCAGTGGAAAAGTATGCATGTCTCATGCATGGAAGAAATGTTGGAATGCTTGATTATACTCAATGTTGTGAAAATGTAACATTTCATTTTCCTACCCGTGAATGTAAGAACTGCGTGACTGGACAATTAAAAACTAAATTTAAAAAAAAAGAAGGGTAGAAACTAAAAAAGGTAAAAATCCACCATTTAAAATCTCTTTGCACAGCCTCTTCTTACTTTATTAAGTTCTAATTGGTGGTCTTTTTTGTAATATTGCAAGCTTTAAATAAAATGTGCTGGTTTTAGAAATGTAATTCAAGCACCGCTGTCCAACATAAGAAATCTTATTATTTCTATATTTAAATGACTAAAATCTCAAAGATCCAAAGTTTTCAATCCATTTTCACAAAACTCCAAGTCATTAAAACCAAATAAAAAGGAAAGTGTTGTTCAAAGGATTAAAGGTTCTTCCAGTTTATCAGTTTATTAAAAACTAAACCAAAAAATCCAAATGAATTATTTAATCAAAAATGTCTTTAATATTTTCATTTCCCGTCCTGCAGGGAACCGTATCCTGACGCTGGGCGAGGTGCCGAAGGATCAGGTGTACGGCGTGAAGCTGAAGGGCGTGAGCGTGTGCTTCGCCATGCTGAAGGCGGTGCTCAGTGGGAACTACGTCAACTTTGGCGTCTTCCGTCTGTACGGCGACGACGCTCTGGACAACGCCTTACAGACCTTCATCAAACTGCTGCTGTCCATCCCTCACAGCGACCTGCTCGTACGTGCTCAATGTATTTTATTTTTTTATGTAAATTTATTAAATGGCTGGGGCGATTTCTGCACAGACAAATATATTTTAATATTTATTTCAGTCTGCTGAATGCTCCTGTCATACCTAATATTTCATTTAAGAAATCAACTATCCTGCATTTCAGTCCAAATCCTGATAATTTTATTTTAAATTCGTCCTTATTTTCTTTTTAAAAGGCATATTACACTGGAAAATAAAAATATACAAAGTCTATTTTTATTTTGAAAAAAAAAAAATTCAATTGATTACTAGAAAACGATAGAGTTCCAACCAACTCATTTTTTCTTCAGTTAAAAGTGTTGAAATTTTATGATTTAGTAGATTTTTGTATCTTGCAATTTATGTTTGAAGCACATAAAAGATTGTTACCCATTAATCTTCAGAAAAGATTTGAAAAAAGAGAAAGTAATTATAATTTAATAGGAATAGAGATATTTAAAAAAAACAAAATTTAGGACAAAAATGATGGGTTGTTGTGTTTCTGTTAAAGGGGTTAATTTATGGAATAATCCAACCAAAGACATTAAACAATCCATATCAACATTTACATTTAAAAGAACATTAAAGGGCAGGATGTTAAGTAAGTACCATTACCATTTTTAAAATTGATGAAATCTCTCAAACATTAACATTATTAGTATTATTTTGGTGGTTGTTGTTGTTGTCATTAAGAATCAAAAAGAATTTGAGACCTGCAGTGTTGATGACTGCTGTTTTGTTTTATTATTATTGTTGTCATGAATTATGTTGATCATTGTGTTGTTTTGTTGTTTTTAAAATATTTTTCTAAGTGTCTAAAAGGGGCAGATAATGTAAGATTGTTCTTCTTTCTGTTCCTTTTCATTCAATTATATACTTATATGCTTGAATGAAAATGTTTTATTTTAGACATATGAATGAAATAAATAAATCACTAACTAAGAAAGGAGAGAGGAGCAAAACAGAAACTGAGAAATTAGCAGCAAGCAAAATGATAAAATAATTAATGGCTTTTAAAAAAAATCAATTGAAAGAATTTGCTTAACCCTCTAACTCCCAGCTCAACCACTTGGTAGACCAAACTTGAAGTAACTGTGTCTTATTCAAAAATACTTCAAACTTCTTAAACCTGATTGGGCCATTTATATTTTTAGGGGGTTAAACATAATGCTGGATAAAAGCATTATGTCTTATTAAAGAGGGAAATCCCTTAGAAAGGTAAACGTAGTGTTATAAATAAAAGGTCATTAAATGGCTTTTATGAATTGATTATGACATCTAAAGATGAAATTTTCCTGATTTTTGATCTCTTTTCACTTTTACAACGCACTCTTCTTTGACTATAAACTCACAGTTTATCCATTTGGCAGAGGTTAATGATTTGTTAATATTTAGAGTGTAAAGAAACTGTTGCATTAGTGTCCCATTATGTAAAAAAAATATTTTCTTGGCTATTTTTTGAGGAAGTTAAGGGTTAATCTTCAAGTCCATGCCAACATTTCTGATGTTAATGTCAAGAGTTTGGATTTATAGAGACACGCGTCCCTTGATTTTCTGCCCAAAAGCTGCAAAGCTTTTCAAGGAAAACAGTTAATAATATATGATTATAATTTAAAACTGTGATTCCCCTGATATGTACATCCACACAGTCATGTGGTGATAAAAGTCTCTCAGCTCCATTAATTCAGATATTTTTAAGGTAAGATATTTGAAAGGACATTTATTACACATTAAAATCATTTTGTACAAAAACAAACAAACTTGTGTGTAATCTTCTTGAGGTCACAGTCATGACATTAAAAGTTTTAGAATTAAAATGGCATCAGAAAGCATCAACCGGCTAATCTCTGCAGAAATCCTGTAATTTTAAATTTACATTTTTAAACATTACAACAATGTAAGTTGAGAAAAAAATCTCAATTTTTCATTTTTAATCTTCTGCAGATGATCATTAAATTAATCGATTTGATTAACATGTTTCCCAACCCTGGTTTATTGAATATATTTGATAACATGAAGGCAAAACTTGTGCCACTTGAAGCGTTTATGAGAAGGAAAAAAATCTATAAAATTTAGTTTTGTTCAAAGAAAAATCAGGTATTTTATTTCCAGGCTATATTGCCCAGTCTTACTGCAGATAAATCAAACTTTAATTTTCCAGTTTTCTCCTTTAATCACATGAACGTCGATGCAGAAAGCAGCGATGTGTTAACCCAAGTGTTGGTATGACTTTCAGGACTATCCCAAGCTCAGCCAGTCCTTCTACTCTCTGCTGGAGGTGCTGACGCAGGACCACATGAACTTCATCGCCAGCCTGGAGCCGCACGTGGTCATGTACATCCTGTCGTCGATATCGGAGGGGCTAACGGCGCTCGGTGAGACTCGCCGCAGACGTTTTCCTGCAGGGAGCCGGAGCTCGTGCTTTAATAAATGTCTGTCTGTTTCAGATACGATGGTGTGCACGGGCTGCTGCTCCAGCCTGGACCACATCGTCACCTACCTGTTCAAGCAGCTCTCCCGCTCCACCAAGAAACGGCCCACGCCCATGGCCACGGACGACCGCTTCCTGCACATCATGCAGCAGCACCCGGAGATGATCCAGCAGGTCAGAGCGCTCAGTATCTGCAGGGATCATGTTTTTATTAGTGCACCACGTTAAACCATCTGTAGGACGGAGTCTGGGGCAGTTTGAGCCTCTTTATCAGCATCAAACTTTTAGATATCACATGTCACATATTTAAACTTCAACCTTCTTTGATTAAATATCATGATTTAATTTCAACCCCACATGTCTGCAAACAAAAATGTAGTTTTCAGATTGATATTAATGATAAATCAGCCTAAATTCAGCGGGCAACTGGGCAGTATATGGATTAAATCAATTCATTTGAATTAATTTCTGCAGAAGATTTAAAAAATAAAAATTAGGATTTTTTAGTAGTTGCAAAGTTTGTAAAATATAAATACTTAAACTTTACATTTTTCATGGTGGTGGCCCTGTCAGGTTTTACACAAACACTTTTATAGACTTGTGTTTATTTATTTAATTAGATTAAATATTGATCAAAGAGAAACATGTTAACAAGTTGTGAAAATCCCTCAGCAAACCTGCCTGTGTTAGAACTACATAATCAACATTTTATGACACACACTTCAATTTAAGAGGGAACTTCTGATTGGTTTAGGAATATATTTTAACAACATAAAGGTCGAACTTGATTCATGTCATTTTGTGTTACTTGGAGTTTTTTGCTTTGAGAGGAAAAAAACGATTAAAATCATAAATTGAGTTTTGTGGGGAAAAAATCTGGGATTTTATTTATAGACTACATTGCCCAGCCTTAATTCAGCCATTTAATCACATTTTGATGTTTGAAACTGATTCAGTATTTTGTTTTTGACCCATTGTGTTAAAAATATTTGAAATAAAGTGATCAAAGAAGAGAAGAAACTAAAAATGTTCAAAATCCACCTTTTAATATCCCATCACACAGCCTCTTCTGCCCTAGCTGGTGATCTTTGTTCAGAATTAAATTGCATGTTCTAGAAATGTATTTCCAAATGCTGCTGTTCAACATAAAAAATGTTATTTAATATTTAAATTACTACAACCTCAAAGATTTTCACTTTCCAATCCATTTCAGACCATTAGGAACGTGATGCTAAAAGGTTTAAAGGTTGTTCCAGAGATTAAAAATAAAATGCAATAATTTAAGTACAACCCCACACAGCTGCAATTAAAAGTAGTTTCAGATTGATTTTATTGATAAATCAGCCTGATTATGTTGTTAAAAATAAGAATTTTGCTTTTTATATTGCTGTGCAGAGTTGAAAATGAGCTTCAAAGCTAGATTAATCTGCTAAAGTAAATATTAGGACACCTAAGGGAGACCTTCGCGTACAAAGTATTTTAATTTTTGTATTTATTTAGTGTGATTTTTCCTGCCTTAGTCCTTCATGCTTCGAGATATAACAAGTGGGGCCCCCAGTGACTGCCTAAAAGTGACTCAAAAGTCAGTTTTTAAAGACAGATGTATAAATATTCATAAATAAAAACAGAATAAATCTGCCCTTGGTTGTTATTGTTCCCTTTTCTGCATATTTCTAAATATAAATGACATTAAAATAATAATACATTTTACTTATCAGCGTGTTTCTAAGCAGTCATCTTACAGGGCAAAGTTAAAAACAAAATACATAAGATAAGAAAAGAATCAATAAATAATCACAGATAAAAAACTTGTGGGTTTGATTCCAATATTCTGGAACTCCTCATAAAACTGTTTCATTATTGTAGCAACAGTTTCAGAGGTTTTATGACAAACAGTCTCCTAAAACCTCTCATCTTCTGAGTGTGGAGACTTTCTGTCAGCCTGATGTGATGTCGTGATGCATTCAGGGACCCACATACATTAATGAGATGTTCAGGTACATTCATCTGCATGTTGTTTTCAAAGGGAATAAAGAATAAAATAAAAAGTCAGATTCACAAACATCAGTACTCAGATTCATGGATGTTCATGTTGCGTTCAGGGTCATGCAGTAAATCTGATAATCACGTCTCTTCTGCAGATGTTGTCCACGGTGCTGAACATCATCATCTTCGAGGACTGCAGGAACCAGTGGTCGATGTCTCGGCCTTTGTTAGGACTCATCCTGCTCAACGAGAAGGTAAACCTGAAGCCGGTGGACTCTGATCCACTTTCCGTTTAAGGGGATCTTAAGAGACGGGGCGGTCTGGTCTTTGTTCTTCTTTTCACTGGTGAACTCAGCTGCTTTGCAGGATCAGTCAGGTCCACCCGGCTCTCCTCCTTCTGTTCGTTTTTAGTGTGAGATCGTTATTCAGAGTTTATCCTGCTGACATTGTTCTTCGGCTCCTCGATTCATCAGTTTTGATTTTAGGAGAATGCAAATGTGACCTCACCAATTCTGCTTTTTTGTTCCAAATAAGCATCCAGGTCGATAAATCAGAATCAGAAATAGTTTATTCAGAAAGTATTCAGTTGTTTCAGTTGCTCTTATACACAGTAAAGGTGTCAGAAATATCAGATGAAGACATTAGGGCTGGGGATCGACTCGATTCAATATTATCAGGTCCCAAATCGATTCCACTCACGATTCAATTCCATATTTATCCAGTCTGGGATATCTCAGTTAAAATAATGCTGTAAATTAAAAAAGTGACCTTTTGACCATGTACTTTATTTAAAATTATTTTTACATTAAGAGCTGAACACAAAGCAGTTACATTACTCATATATTAATGATATACATTAATGAATATTCTCCATATTACTTGTTTTTTGTCCATCTCATCTTATTTTCAGTGCTTGTTAAATCTGAAATACGTTCAAACATCAGCTTTTAAACTCTCTGGTGGTGGTTAAAAGATCAATCTCTGCACTTTATAGATCGATTATGAACCATTTAAAGGGATATCAATTAAAATTGATTAAACTGATTTTTTGAACCCAGCCCTAGAAGACATTAGAAAAGATAGCATTAATGTAACTAAAATAAAGTACAAATAAAAATGAAATAAATAGAATTAAAAGTGAAAATAAGTGAAAAAAGGATGAAATTAAGTAAGCAGGTTTCAACATACAGAGCCTTTAAGCAATATCAATTTCCTTATGAAGGAAAATAAGTAAAAATGAAGTGGAAATTAGGCTCTTAATGAGGTGGAGTTAAACACAGTATTAAATATTAACAATATTTAAACTGAAAATATGAATACATCCAAAAAAAAAAAGCAGCCCCAGACCATTTTTTTCTAATGTGATTTACATTACATATTAATATTCCATTTTTGTCTCTTAATTTACTTCTTCAACATTGTTTTGTTTGGAGGTGGAGAACTGCTGTTATTTATAATTCTGTTATTACTGAACAGGCTAACCTTTATTACTGTACCCAAACAGACATATTCAGGCTTTATGTATGTTTATGTTGATCCTTTACAGCTTTGTTATGGTGATAACAGTGACAGCTACTTTAGAAATAAATGTAATACTTGATATCAGGATTTCTTTTTACATCATTTTTGCCTCTTTTTACTGTGAAATGTACATTTGTGTGTAGAGTGGGTAACTTCTGAATTGAGTTAATATTGTTATCTGCTTGCCCAAATGAGCAACCTGCAACTGCCAATATTTACAAGCAACTTTTAATTTAAAAAAGCCCAAAGTCGCTTATAATCAGCAGACCTGGCAACCACTCTGATAGTTCTATCCCCTGGTTTAAACAACTTAAATAATAATCATCATAAATGAACTTCTTTTGTTGAGGTCTCTGTGAATTTGGGGGAGCAGATAGTTTCTCTTTTATCATCTTCAGTTTCCAAAGTTTGTGACTGTTAGCACATATTTATATATTTATATTTTTATATTTTCTGAAATAACATATTTACGTTCTTGTGTGTTTGTGCTGCAGTATTTTGCAGATCTGAGGAACAGCATCGTGAACAGCCAGCCCCCAGAGAAGCAGCAAGCCATGCACTTATGTTTCGAGAACTTGATGGAGGGAATCGAGAGAAATCTACTAACAAAGAACAGAGACAGGTGGGTCACAAATACCAGAAATCTTAATTATTTATGTTTTATATACAGTCCTGCTTCAGTCGGAGCGGGGAGGATGCTTGAACTCTGCGTAGACTGACATGTCCCTGATGTCTAAAATACCTTAAAAAGTTTTCTACAGCTAATCACTAAATTAACTCACTAATTTTTCTCTAAAGGCAACCATGTCACCTTCACAATAACTGCTGTAAATGATAAGTATAACTGTTTATACACTGTTTAAACAAAAATAATCTGTCTTTAACACATTTCAGTGAGTGTTGGTTTATTCTAATAATAATAATTATTATTATTATTATGTTCAGGTGCAGCAGTGTAATTATTATATTATAATTATTTTTATTTCTATTTTAATTTTAATTATTTTTAAAAACGGTTTAATTTTATCTTCTCTTTCTAACACTGAATGTCAGTTTGAGGAGAGGAGAGTCTTTGTGCTCATGACAGAGACTATGAATAAATAATATCATAAAAATCCAACATAGTGCCTCCCTGATCTTACCTGGTGCGTTAACGGTCTCTACCTGTCCCGGTCTCCCCTACAGGTTCACCCAGAACTTGTCGGTGTTCAGGCGGGAGGTCAACGACAGCATGAAGAACTCGACGTACGGCGTCAACAGCAACGACATGATGAGCTGACATTCCACGCAGACCAGTCTTACCCTGCCGCAGACAGAGCTCTCCCCGCCCTCGCTCCCCCACAGCCTCCCTCCCCCCCTCTCTGCATCGGCCCCCCTCTCCCCCCTCCCCCCCTGGGCCCGGATGCCCGGGGATCGTGCCCCGCCCCTCCCCCCCACACGCCGCACCCTCCCTCCTTTTTGATATAAACATATATAAATATATACAGATCTATTTTAACGCCATGATGGTCTGACTCGTCCCGAGCAAGGGGAGGGGTCACGGGGCGAGTTTGGGTGAGGGTGGGGGGGCAGTTTCGCATGTTCAAGCACTCTAAATCACTCACAGAGAAGGAGAGAGTGCTGCGGAGGTGAGCGAGGGCGAGGAAGGGGACGAACGCCGGTAATCGTAGTAATCCGCTTCTGCCTGCCTTGTATAGAAAAACACACAAAAACCAAGTGTACATTTCTTTTCGTAACATTTTGAACAATGTTTATAATGACCGAATTTAAAACACACAACGAGGAGTCGAGGAAAAACAAAAAAAACAACAAAAAACGGTGTGACTGAGCTTTTTACAGTGTAGTGAGTTAGTGCAACTGTCTGTCTGCGAGGGAAGCCAGTTTTCCACACGAGGGCGAGCGAGAGAGAGAGAGAGAGAGGGAGGACGGGTGAGGTCCGGACGGGGTGAGTGTGGGGGTGCACCGAGTCCGCAGAGAGGTACTCACACTAACGGAGAGAGTGTCAGAGCATCCATGCTGTACATTTTTACCTAAAGTCTCTGGATGAAGTGATGTAAATAACCGCGGGCCCTGAAGGCAGCAGGCCGGACGGACGTTAAAGGGACAATTCAGCTGTTTCACGCTAAAAAATCATCCATTAAAATCATCAAAGACGCAGTTTAGGTGGAGAAAATCAAGTGTTTTAAAGCAGGGACCCACTAAAAAGCTCAGATTGTCTCAGAAGTCTCCCTTTTAGATATCTGCCTGATGGAAATACACACTTTAAGATGAGTTTTATAGCATCAAAATAGGTTATCTATAAATGCTATTCCTTAGCTTCATGGTCGGGTCGGACAGGGCTGGACTGGCCTGGATACTCAACTTCAGGAACAAGACAATTAAAACTAGAGCAAATTTATATTATTCATACACATCTTAGAGCACCGGGCTGTAAGTAGCCATATATAGCCGGCTACAAAACTACAAAACTAAGTTTTCCAAAAATTGCTTGTTGTCACACATCAAAAACTACCGCTGCGTAACTAGAAAGAGATACATTACCTCGTGGCTTTGCATCCTGTAAGTTGTTGAAAAAAGAAGTTGTAAAGCAATGCAGAGTTCTGAGGAAGGTCAGAGCTGCATTCATTAGCATCACAACAAACACACACTTTGGCTTGGGTCACGTCTTCACGACAGTCGCCACGCGTGCTCATGGGTAGCAGAGTCTTTATGTCACCGGAAAAAGTCTCCTCATCGCCCTTTTAAGATAAAAAAGATGCAACATTTTAAAGTCTTGATCCTACTTTTTCACATCACAATAAAACTAAAAGGCAAAAATGTGAATTTTCCAGTGGATTTCTTCATGCAACTATCAAGACTCATCCTTTAAAAGTTGTTTTTAATCACTATCAAGTAGGGCTGGGTAGTTAATCGAAAAATAATAGAAATCAACATTTAGACCCTATGATCAAAGTAGTAAGTTATGTTACCGCATCCCCTACATTTAGACCGTGTTCACTATTGCCAAGAGAGAAGGACGCGCCACCAACATGGAGGAGACAAGCGCCAATTTATCAGAGGAGCTTGTAGCCAAGAAAAATGCCATCTGATTCTGTGCAGAGGACATCGAGCAGAAAGAAGTTAAGAGTAAATTCTGCAGGATGACCATCAGTAACACCACTAATTTGGTCCAGCATAGCATAAAGTAACCGTTCATTAAATGCAATCGAGGTAAGACCTTCAATTAATTGTGATATTGAGATTAGGTAATATCGCCCAGCCCTTCTATCAGGCTCAGTAGATTATTGAATCAGGCTGTAGTTTATCATTTTACATCATCCGCATCTTGTTCTTTTGGCTCCCAAGTGAAATTTGAACAGTTTCATCACTCTTAAGCATTTTGTTCTTAACTCTGGCTACTGATGATTCGGTTAATTCTGTATTAGGATATCAACAACCATGTCCATATAAAGGATTTTTGAACTGATACCCCGTTGGGAAATAGATCAATATTTGTAAAAAGCCCAGCTCTAGTTACTCAAACATCATCGAAGTGCAGGAGAATCGCAGTGTGTGCAGCTCTTGCAGGTTTCGCTTCATCTCATTCGCCCTCGTTTATGTCCTTTTTAGGAGAGCAGATTTGTTTGATTTTCTTTATATTTGCTTCTTGGTTTGATTGTAGCTGACTGGGTGCCCCACGTTGGTTGATCTGCTCTGTTCAGGTTGACTTTGAGCCTCTTTTGAGCAGAGTGGTGTGCCCAGAGACTGCTTCTCGTGGATTTGTGTGCAGTGTTGAAGCTTGAAAATCTGATCTGGGGCATGTAGTCAATTCCAAAGTAAAACATTCAGCCTGTAAATCATTTAACACATCATTAAATCAATTTAAAAATATCAAATTAACCTTGAAGTGCCCATTATCAGAGACAGAAACAACTTTTACTGGACTCACTTTCAGTCTTAAATGCGTGATGAATCTACTGGAGACTTTGAAATACTGTTTTACAAACTCTGCTCTTACCCCTAATCCTGATCCGTCATCATTTAAGCATTTCTCTTAGGGATGCACCAAAAGCACTATTTTCCAAACCAAGAACAAGTACAAACACTTGAGCTCCCACTAATTCCAGGTTCAGATCTGCTCGTTAAAATATTTCAGTTCAACTTCTAATTGTTTGATAGCTTCTCAGATGTTTCCTCCTGCTTCTGCGATTCACAGTGCAGTTTGCAGTCGCTCTGTTTGTCATTTTTTTCACTTAAGTTTAAATATCAAAAAACTGCAGTCATGTCTCCAATGTTGCTTCTTTGCTCTATTATTGACAATCTTGCATGCTGATAAACTAAGACGAAGTATTCAGAGTGTTTTATGAGGGCACGTACGTGGCTTGGATTTGGCACTGGTGCATCCTGATTCCTTTAAAAGCTCCTTTAAAGACACTAAAAACTGTATTTTACTGAGAAAAATGTGGAAAAAAAGCAGGTTGTGCACATACGTATGTTAAAGCTGCAAATCCAGAGCCAGAGCAGAAAGAAGGCTCGTTCAGTGTGCCGAACTCTTGAGGTTTTGTTATCGATATGAAAGGTGCACGAACATAATGAAGTGATCCATCCTCTGTGCCGGCCTCCTTCCTCAAATGACTACATGGACTGCCTGCATAGTGTTCTGTTCACACCTCAGCAAATCACCCCCAGTCCTATTAGTAAGTAGGTTTCCACAGTCCGTCTCCAGTGCCTGCCTGCAGCAGAGCTCTGCACTGGTTCGATGGAAGAGCTCCGCACTGGTTCAATGGAAAAACGTGTCAAGTTTGTTTTTAGCAGGAGCTGCAAAAGCACATCAATTCAAATTTAAATTTACGCTTAGAGGAAATTAAAATCTGCAAGATAACCTGTTTCATGAAGTTTTAGATCTCTCGCGTTGTGAGATCTCTTTTTTCAGGCTAATTGGGGGTGTGCAGCAGTTTAGGTAGGCTCTCATTGGGCAAGGATATGCACCGTTGATTGGAGCAAAGCCTGGTGCGAATAGGATGCTACGCAGACAGACTATGTGGGGCTTTGGGGTCAAAGAGGCGATGGAGTCAGCAGCGTAGTGCAGGTGTTTGAATCTGATGTTGTGTGTATGTGGAGCCCTCGCTCTGCCATGCTGTCGCGCCTTTTCTGCAGCACCAAACCTTCCTTAGACTTCACACTCATGTCAGTCAATTGTCCAGTAAACGCTCCACAGGGCTTCCAGGTCTGACCTCTGCCTTCAGGGATGTGAGGGTGGGCATCTTTGAACTCAATCCTCGAGGTTCCATTTAAAGACAAAAGCAGCTGAATGTCCCTTTAAATCGTCCCGGCTCTTCATGCACGCTTGCTCCCCCCCCCCCCCATGTGCGTTGTCGGACGTGTAAACAAACATGGTCGCTGCTCCGTGTTCCCCTCTGGCAGGCTGGCTGCAGGTCCACCAGTTTGTTTACACGATGGATTCGCGGACCACGCTTCGGGGACACCCCTACCCCCCCACCCCACCCTGTTTTTAAAGGTCCTGCAGCGGAGTCTGTTTGGTGTGCGTGTCGTCTGCGTGTGCTTGGCGTGGCGTGGCTCTCCGTCGCCTGGCATGTGCGGTAGCGTGTGTTAGTGTGCGTGGCGTGTCATGGTGCTGCGAGGTTGAGGAGAAAACCCGGAGGAGGATCGGAGCGCCGTCGAAGGATCACCGCGAGACTTGAAGAGCGGCGCGGCGACCTCTGCGGGAGTGAGGACAGTAGAAGAAGAGCGGTGGCGTCCGGACGGTGTACAAAGTGAAGTGGGTGGAGTCTTTAGCAACTTGTGTTCCTCTCTACGATGTTGCTGCTAACTGTTTGTGACAACTAGCTCATTTCTAACACGTCAGCACTCCTGGATGTTGATGGATTCTCCGTTTTTTTGGTTTGTGTCCTGATGTGAATGTGTTGGGTCCATAGAGTGAGTAGCTGTTTGAGTTGTTTGGATGTCTGCTACATATAGTGTAAGCATTGTGACTGCAAATAAACCTCATTGATTTTTACATCACTGAATCCCCCTCTCTTTGTTTCACAACCTGGTTTATTGAGTCTAGATTTAGGATGGAAAAAAGTTTTACAGATTAATTTTTAATGATAAAACTGTCACATCAATCTGGTCTACTTTGTTTTACATTCCTACATTTCTTCTTATCTCTTTTTAAATAGACTCATTCAGAATATGGTAAAAAAAAAAAAAAAAGCTGTCAAAACTATTAATGTTTGCTAACTAAAGAACAGTGTTCTTCAGGTTGATCCCTGTGGAACTCCAGGAAAAAGCATCTAAAGAAACGGCAATAAATCAATTTTATTAAACTGTATATATTTTTTAAATGGTTAAATATAAGTAATTTTTTAAATTTAGAACTAAGGGTCTCTTGATTTTTTTTTCTTCCAATTGTTAGGTGAAATGTTGAATAAAATGTTTGACAGAAAAGCAAAAGCGAGTGGTCTTAAGGTTGAACCCTGTGGTACTCAAGATAATGTCCACTTAAGGAAAGGCAATGAAAGACATTTTAGAAGTTAATGGATATATTTTTAGAGCCGGTTAAAGTTAGGACAATATCCTTTATGTTTACAAACATGTTTGTTTTGAATCTTTCTTACAAATGGTGAGTGCAGCATTGAAAAAATCATTAGTTGGGGGGGACAAATCTAAACTTCTGTTACCTTGCACAGAAAAAGTGAAGTCAAAACTATTGTAACCTTCCAAGACTAAAACGAAGTAAAGATGGACTTATTTGTATTTTTCCGCCGGGTCAGATTTTTGAAAATGCCAAGCTTGCATGTGACTTTTTTGCCACTTACTCCGGACAAAAGAGCATGATGAAAAGTGACTTTTTTGGGGACGTTTTCAGGAAGGAGAACACACTTGAACAGAAGGTTGGTCATATTTCATCAAAAAATTTAATTTTTAACATTTTTCCCTTCGTACATACTTTTGAGAAAGAACTTGCTAACATTTTTATGTCATTTCGAAACCCAGAAAAAATGTGATAAAGAGACTTTTTGGGAACTTGTCAGGCAGGTGTCGGCTTAGAAATACACTTATAAGAATTTTCCCCTCTGGTCAGATTTTTTTAAAGACTTGCATGCTAATGTATGACTTTTTTATCATTTCAAACCATGAAAAAAATTTGCAACAAAAAGTGACATTTTTGGACCATTTCATGCAGGACGACCCCCCTCCTGCAGAAGGGTTGGTCATACGTCACCGAACAAGTAAGTTATAAACAAATTTTCCTGTGGTCGATTTCTTTAAAAAAAAACACTTTTTTTTGCCATTTCAGACCCGGTAATAATAAATATGCTCAAACATTACCGTTTAAATGATAAACATGCCCAAAAAAAAAGCAAATAATTTGATCAAAAGGGTAGGGGTGAGTGCTGCACTGGGTCAAAAACGTGTGAAACAGAAGTAAGCTCGGGTGCTCTTCAAGGATCCAAGGACAGCAAAAACTTTTAGAGAACAAATATCATCCGAGGCACTCCGATGTAATTAAAATCCTTTATTATGTCAGGGACATGTCAACGCGTTTCGACTTCTCAGAGTCTTCATCAGGACATGATTAACAACACGAAACAGGTGTTTACCTAGGAAGTGTCATGTGATTTTGTCACGAGACGGCATCACATGACATCGGACCTTAAAAGACATATACAGATGAAACATACAAGGAAAACATACAAGATGCCTGGTTGCACAACCATAAACGAGCTACACCAAACAATAATCACCAATATTCATTAGACCAAATTCGATATCAGAAAGGCATTATGAAAAAAATCATTTGTAAAAAGAGAAAAAAATCTATTTCTTCATTTAGGCCTGGAGAGAGGGTGGCTTTTAGAGTATAAATCCAAAATGTCATCACCTGACATCAGACCCTGAAAGAGACAGATAAAACATATAAGGAAAAACCATGCCAGGTTGCACAATCATAGACAGGCTGCACCAGCTGTGATGGCGTCTCGTGACAAAATCACATGACACTTCCTAGGTAATTTAAACACCTGTTTCGTGTTGTTAATCATGTCCTGATGAAGACTCTGAGAAGTCGAAACGCGTTGACATGTCCGTGACATAATAAAGGATTTTAATTACATTGGAGTGCCTCGGATGATATTTGTTCTCTAACAATTTGATCAAATTTGGCTTCAAAATTGACTTATAACCCTTCTTTATGTTGGGTTTTCAAAAAACAACTTCATGCTTCCATATGACTTTTTTTCCATTTCAGACTCTGAAAAAAATATGCTCAAACATGACTTTTTGGTTGTGTAACGGGCCAAAAAACGTGCTAGTGCAGACGGTTTGGCCATTTTTCGCTTCAAAATGGATTTTTAAGCCTTTTTCTCTCAGCTCAGGATTTGAACAAAACACTAAGGCTATCCTATGACTTTTTTTCCATTTCAGACTCCGAAAAAAAATGTGCTCAAACAGGACTTTTTGGGTGCGTAACGGGCCAAAAAACATACTAGTGCAGACTGTTTTGTCATTTTTTTCTTGAAAATGGATTTTTAAGCCTTTTTCTCTCAGCTCAGGATTTGAACAAAACACTAATTCTATAGTATGACTTTTTTTTCATTTCAGACTCCGAAAAAAAATATGCTCAAACATGACTTTTTGGGTGCATAACGAGCTAAAAAACATGCTAGTGCAGACGATTTGGTCATTTTTCGCTTCAAAATGGATTTTTAAGCCTTTTTCTCTCAGCTCAGGATTTGAACAAAACACTAAGGCTGACCTATGACTTTTTTTCCATTTCAGACTCCGACAAAAAATATGCTCAAACATGAGTTTTTGGATGCGTAACGGGACAAAAAACATGCTAGTGCAGACAATTTGCTCATTTTTCGCTTGAAAATGGATTTTTAAGCCTTTTTCTCTCAGCTCAGGATTTGAACAAAACACTAAGGCTATCCTATGACTTTTAATCCATTTCAGACTCCGAAAAAAATGTGCTCAAACATGACTTTTTGGGTGCGTAACGGGCCAATAAACATGCTAGTGCAGACGTTTTTTTCATTTTTTGCTTGAAAATGGATTTTTAAGCCTTTTTCTCTCAGCTCAGGATTTGAACAAAACACTAAGGCTATAGTATGACTTTTTTTCCATTTCAGACTCCAAAAAAAAATATGCTAAAAACATGACTTTGCTTTTTGGGTCGCATCTTGAATAAACTTAACATGCTAGTGCAGATGGTTTGGTCATATTTGCTTGAAAATGGATTTTTAAGCCTTTTTCTCTCAGCTCAGGATTTGAACAAAACACTAAGGCTATCGTATGACTTTTTTTTCATTTCAGATTCCGAAAAAAAATATGGTCAAACATGACTTTTTGGGTGCGTAACGGGCCAAAAAATATGCTAGTGCAGACGATTTTGTCATTTATTTCTTGAAAATGGATTTTTAAACCTTTTTCTCTCAGCTCAGGATTTGAACAAAACACTAAGGCTATAGTATGACTTTTTTTCCATTTCAGACTCTGAAAAAAATATGCTCAAACATGACTTTTTGGTTGTGTAACGGGCCAAACAACAAGCTAGTGCAGACGGTTTGGCCATTTTTCGATTCAAAATGGATTTTTAAACCTTTTTCTCTCAGCTCAGGATTTGAAGAAAACACAAAGGCTAACCTATGACTTTTTTTCCATTTCAGACTCCGAAAAAAAATATGCTCAAACATGACTTTTTGGGTGCATAACGAGCTAAAAAACATGCTAGTGCAGACAGTTTGGTCATTTTTCGCTTCAAAATGGATTTTTAAGCCTTTTTCTCTCAGCTCAGGATTTGAACAAAACACTAATTCTATCGTATGACTTTTTTTTCATTTCAGACTCCGAAAAAAAATATGCTCAAACATGACTTTTTGGGTGCATAACGAGCTAAAAAACATGCTAGTGCAGACAGTTTGGTCATTTTTCGCTTCAAAATGGATTTTTAAGCCTTTTTCTCTCAGCTCAGGATTTGAACAAAACACTAAGGCTGACCTATGACTTTTTTTCCATTTCAGACTCCGACAAAAAATATGCTCAAACATGACTTTTTGGGTGCGTAACAGGCTAAAAACATGCTAGTGCAGACAGTTTGGTCATATTTAAGCTAAAATGGATTTTTAAGCCTTTTTCTCTCAGCTCAGGATTTGAACAAAACACTAAGGCTGACCTATGACTTTTTTTCCATTTCAGACTCCGACAAAAAATATGCTCAAACATGAGTTTTTGGATGCGTAACGGGACAAAAAACATGCTAGTGCAGACTGTTTTGTCATTTTTTGCTTGAAAATGGATTTTTAAGTCTGTTTCTCTCAGCTCAGGATTTGAACAAAACACTAAGGCTATCCTATGACTTTTTATCCATTTCAGACTCCGAAAAAAAATATGCTCAAACATGACTTTTTGGGTGCGTAACGGGCCAACAAACATGCTAGTGCAGACTGTTTTTTTCATTTTTGCTTGAAAATTGATTTTTAAGCCTTCTTCTCTCAGCTCAGGATTTGAACAAAACACTAAGACTAACCTATGACTTTTTTTCCATTTCAGACACCGTAAAAAAATGTGCTGAAACAAGAGTTTTTGGGTGCGTAACGGGCCAACCAACAAGCTAGTGCAGACGGTTTTGTCCTTTTTTGCTTGAAAATGGATTTTTAAGCCTTTTTCTCTCAGCTCAGGAATTGAACAAAACACTAAGGCTATAGTATGACTTTTTTTCCATTTCAGACTGCGAAAAAAAATATGCTCAAACATGACTTTTTGGGTGCGTAACGGGCCAAAAAACATGCTAGTGCAGACAATTTGCTAATTTTTCGCTTGAAAATGGATTTTTAAGCCTTTTTCTCTCAGCTCAGGATTTGAACAAAACACTAAGGCCATCCTATGACTTTTAATCCATTTCAGACTCCGAAAAAAAATGTGCTCAAACAGGACTTTTTGGGTGCGTAGCAGACCCAATAAACATGCTAGTGCAAACTTTTTCATTTTTTGCTTGAAAATGGATTTTTAAGCCTTTTTCTCTCAGCTCAGGATTTGAACAAAACACTAAGGCTGTCCTATGACTTTTTTTCCATTTCAGACTCCGAAAAAAAATGTGCTCAAACAGGACTTTTCGGGTGCGTAATGGGCCAAAAAACATGCTAGTGCAGATGGTTTGGTCATATTTCGCTTTAAAATGGATTTTTAAGCCTTTTTCTCTCAGCTCAGGAATTGAACAAAACACTAAGGTTGTACTATGACTTTTTTTCCATTTCAGACTCCGAAAAAATATTCTCAAACAGGACATTTTGGGTGCGTAACGGGCCAAAAAACATACTAGTGCAGACTGTTTTGTCATTTTTTTCTTGAAAATGGATTTTTAAGCCTTCTTCTCTCAGCTCAGGATTTGAACAAAACACTAAGGCTATCCTATGACTTTTTTCCCATTTCAGATTCTGAAAAAAAATATGCTCAAACATGACTTTTTGGGTGCGTCACGGGCCAACCAACAAGCTAGTGCAGACGGTTTTGTCATTTATCACTTTAAAATGGATTTTTAAGCCTTTTTCTCTCAGCTCAGGATTTGAACAAAACACTAAGGCTATAGTATGACTTTTAATTCTTTTCAGATTCCGAAAAAAAATATGCTCAAACATGACTTTTTGGGTGCGTAACGGGCCAAAAAACATGCTAGTGCAGACGGTTTTGTCATTTATCACTTGAAAATGGATTTTTAAGCCTTTTTCTCTCAGCTCAGGATTTGAACAAAACACTAAGGCTGTCCTATGACTTTTTTTCCATTTCAGACTCCGACAAAAAATATGCTCAAACATGAGTTTTTGGATGTGTAACGGGCCAAAAAAATGGTAGTGCAGACAATTTGGTAATTTTTCGCTTGAAAATGGATTTTTAAGCCTTTTTCTCTCAGCTCAGGATCTGCAGAAAACACTAAGGCTATCCTATGACTTTTTTTTCCATTTCAGACTCCGAAAAAAAATATGCTCAAACATGACTTTTTGGGTGCGTAACGGGCCAAAGAACATGCTAGTGCAAACTTTTGTCATTTATTTCTTGAAAAATTGATTTTTAAGCCTTTTTCTCTCAGCTCAGGATTTGAACAAAACACTAAGGCTATAGTATGACTTTTTTTCCATTTCAGACTCCGAAAAAAAATATGCTCAAACATGACTTTTTGGGTGCGTAACGGGCCAAAAAACATGCTAGTGCAGACGGTTTTGTCATTTTTTGCTTGAAAATGGATTTTTAAGCCTTTTTCTCTCAGCTCAGGATTTGAACAAAACACTAAGGCTATAGTATGACTTTTTTTCCATTTCAGACTGCGAAAAAAAATATGCTCAAACATGACTTTTTGCGTGCGTAACGGGCCAAACAACAAGCTAGTGCAGACGGTTTTGTCCATTTTTTGCTTGAAAATAGATTTTAAGCCTTTTCTCTCAGCTCAGGATTTGAACAAAACACTAAGGCTATACCTATGACTTTTTTCCATTTCAGACTCGAAAAAAAAATGTGCTGATACGAGAGTTTTTGGGTGCGTAACGGGCTAAAAAACATGCTAGTGCAGACAGTTTGGTCATTTTTCGCTTCAAAATGGATTTTTAAGCCTTTTTCTCTCGGCTCAGGATTTGAACAAAACACTAAGGCTATAGTATGACTTTTTTTTCATTTCAGACTGCGAAAAAAAATATGGTCAAACATGACTTTTTGGGTGCGTAACGGGCCAAAAAATATGCTAGTGCAGACGATTTTGTCATTTATTTCTTGAAAATGGATTTTTAAACCTTTTTCTCTCAGCTCAGGATTTGAACAAAACACTAAGGCTATAGTATGACTTTTTTTCCATTTCAGACTCTGAAAAAAATATGCTCAAACATGACTTTTTGGTTGTGTAACGGGCCAAACAACAAGCTAGTGCAGACGGTTTGGCCATTTTTCGATTCAAAATGGATTTTTAAACCTTTTTCTCTCAGCTCAGGATTTGAAGAAAACACAAAGGCTAACCTATGACTTTTTTTCCATTTCAGACTCCGAAAAAAAATATGCTCAAACATGACTTTTTGGGTGCATAACGAGCTAAAAAACATGCTAGTGCAGACAGTTTGGTCATTTTTCGCTTCAAAATGGATTTTTAAGCCTTTTTCTCTCAGCTCAGGATTTGAACAAAACACTAATTCTATCGTATGACTTTTTTTTCATTTCAGACTCCGAAAAAAAATATGCTCAAACATGACTTTTTGGGTGCATAACGAGCTAAAAAACATGCTAGTGCAGACAGTTTGGTCATTTTTCGCTTCAAAATGGATTTTTAAGCCTTTTTCTCTCAGCTCAGGATTTGAACAAAACACTAAGGCTGACCTATGACTTTTTTTCCATTTCAGACTCCGACAAAAAATATGCTCAAACATGAGTTTTTGGATGCGTAACGGGCCAAAAAAATGCTAGTGCAGACAATTTGCTAATTTTTCGCTTGAAAATGGATTTTTAAGCCTTTTTCTCTCAGCTCAGGATTTGAACAAAACACTAAGGCCATCCTATGACTTTTAATCCATTTCAGACTCCGAAAAAAAATGTGCTCAAACAGGACTTTTTGGGTGCGTAACGGGCCAATAAACATGCTAGTGCAGACGTTTTTTTCATTTTTTGCTTGAAAATGGATTTTTAAGCCTTTTTCTCTCAGCTCAGGATTTGAACAAAACACTAAGGCTATAGTATGACTTTTTTTCCATTTCAGACTCCAAAAAAAAATATGCTAAAACATGACTTTTTGGGTGCGTAACGGGCCAAACAACATGCTAGTGCAGACGGTTTTGACCTCTTTTGCTTGAAAATGGATTTTTAAGCCTTTTTCTCTCAGCTCAGGATTTGAACAAAACACTAAGGCTATCGTATGACTTTTTTTTCATTTCAGATTCCGAAAAAAAATATGGTCAAACATGACTTTTTGGGTGCGTAACGAGCCAAAAAATATGCTAGTGCAGACGATTTTGTCATTTATTTCTTGAAAATGGATTTTTAAACCTTTTTCTCTCAGCTCAGGATTTGAACAAAACACTAAGGCTATAGTATGACTTTTTTTCCATTTCAAACTCTGAAAAAAATATGCTCAAACATGACTTTTTGGTTGTGTAACGGGCCAAACAACAAGCTAGTGCAGACGGTTTGGCCATTTTTCCATTCAAAATGGATTTTTAAACCTTTTTCTCTCAGCTCAGGATTTGAAGAAAACACAAAGGCTAACCTATGACTTTTTTTCCATTTCAGACTCCGACAAAAAATATGCTCAAACATGAGTTTTTGGATGTGTAACGGGCCAAAAAAATGCTAGTGCAGACAATTTGCTAATTTTTCGCTTGAAAATGGATTTTTAAGCCTTTTTCTCTCAGCTCAGGATTTGAACAAAACACTAAGGCTAACCTATGACTTTTTATTCATTTCAGACTCCGAAAAAAAATGTGCTCAAACAGGACTTTTTGGGTGCGTAACAGGCCAAAAAACATGCTAGTGCAGACGGTTTGGTCATATTTCGCTTGAAAATTGATTTTTAAGCCTTTTTCTCTCAGCCCAGGCTTTGAAGAAAACACTAAGGCTAACCTATGACTTTTTATCCATTTCAGACTCCGAAAAAAAATATGCTCAAACATGACTTTATGGGTGCGTAACGGGCCAAAAAACATGCTAGTGCAGACTGTTTTGTCATTTTTTGCTTGAAAATGGATTTTTAAGCCTGTTTCTCTCAGCTCAGGATTTGAACAAAACACTAAGGCTATCCTATGACTTTTTATCCATTTCAGACTCCGAAAAAAAATATGCTCAAACATGACTTTTTGGTTGTGTAACGGGCCAAAAAACATACTAGTGCAGACTGTTTTGTCATTTTTTGCTTGAAAATTGATTTTTAAGCCTTCTTCTCTCAGCTCAGGATTTGAACAAAACACTAAGACTAACCTATGACTTTTTTTCCATTTCAGACACCGTAAAAAAATGTGCTGAAACAAGACTTTTTGGGTGCGTAACGGGCCAATAAACATGCTAGTGCAGACGTTTTTTTCATTTTTTGCTTGAAAATGGATTTTTAAGCCTTTTTCTCTCAGCTCAGGATTTGAACAAAACACTAAGGCTGTCCTATGACTTTTTTTCCATTTCAGACTCCGACAAAAAATATGCTCAAACATGAGTTTTTGGATGTGTAACGGGCCAAAAAAATGCTAGTGCAGACAATTTGCTAATTTTTCGCTTGAAAATGGATTTTTAAGCCTTTTTCTCTCAGCTCAGGATTTGAACAAAACACTAAGGCTAACCTATGACTTTTTATTCATTTCAGACTCCGAAAAAAAATATGCTCAAACATGACTTTTTGGGTGCGTAACAGGCCAAAAAACATGCTAGTGCAGACGGTTTGGTCATATTTCTGTTGAAAATTGATTTTTAAGCCTTTTTCTCTCAGCTCAGGATTTGAACAAAACACTAAGGCTGTCCTATGACTTTTTTTCCATTTCAGACTCCGACAAAAAATATGCTCAAACATCACTTTATGGTTGCGTAACGGGCCAAAAAACATACTAGTGCAGACTGTTTTGTCATTTTTTTCTTGAAAATGGATTTTTAAGCCTTCTTCTCTCAGCTCAGGATTTGAACAAAACACTAAGACTATCCTATGACTTTTTTCCCATTTCAGATTCTGAAAAAAAATATGCTCAAACAGGACTTTTTGGGTGCGTAACGGGCCAACCAACAAGCTAATGCAGACGGTTTTGTCCTTTTTTTCTTGAAAATGGATTTTTAAGCCTTTTTCTCTCAGCTCAGGATTTGAACAAAACACTAAGGCTAGCCTATGACTTTTTATTCATTTCAGACTCCGAAAAAAAAAGTGCTCAAACAGGACTTTTTGGGTGCGTAACAGGCCAAAAAACATGCTAGTGCAGACGGTTTGGTCATATTTCTGTTGAAAATGGATTTTTAAGCCTTTTTCTCTCAGCTCAGGATTTGAACAAAACACTAAGGCTAACCTATGACTTTTTATCCATTTCAGACTCCGAAAAAAAATATGCTCAAACATGACTTTATGGGTGCGTAACGGGCCAAAAAACATACTAGTGCAGACTGTTTTGTCATTTTTTGCTTGAAAATGGATTTTTAAGCCTTTTTCTCTCAGCTCAGGATTTGAACAAAACACTAAGGCTATCTTATGCCTTTTTTTCCATTTCAGACTCCGAAAAAAAAAGTGCTCAAACAGGATATTTTGGGTGCGTAACGAGGCAAAAAACATGCTAGTGCAGACGGTTTTGTCATTTTTTGCTTGAAAATGGATTTTTAAGCCTGTTTCTCTCAGCTCAGGATTTGAACAAAACACTAAGGCTATCCTATGACTTTTTATCCATTTCAGACTCCGAAAAAAAATATGCTCAAACATGACTTTTTGGTTGTGTAACGGGCCAAAAAACATACTAGTGCAGACTGTTTTGTCATTTTTTTCTTGAAAATGGATTTTTAAGCCTTTTTCTCTCAGCTCAGGATTTGAACAAAACACTAAGGCTATAGTATGACTTTTTTTCCATTTCAGACTACGAAAAAAAGATATGCTCAAACATGACATTTTGGGTGCGTAACGGGCCAAAAAACATGCTAGTGCAGACAATTTGGTCATATTTCTGTTGAAAATGGATTTTTAAGCCTTTTTCTCTCAGCTCAGGATTTGAACAAAACACTAAGGCTACCCTATGACTTTTTTTCCATTTCAGACTGCGAAAAAAAATATGCTCAAACATGACTTTTTGGGTGCGTAACGGGCCAAAAAACATACTAGTGCAGACTGTTTTGTCATTTTTTGCTTGAAAATGGATTTTTAAGCCTTTTTCTCTCAGCTCAGGATTTGAACAAAACACTAAGGCTGTCCTATGACTTTATTTCCATTTCAGATTCCGAAAAAAATATGCTCAAACATGACTTTATGGGTGCGTAACGGCCAAAAACATGCTAGTGCAGATGGTTTTGTCATTTTTTCTTGAAAATTGATTTTTAAGCCTTTTTCTCTCAGCTCAGGATTTGAACAAAACACTAAGGCTGTCCTATGACTTTTTTTCCATTTCAGACTCCAAAATATGCTCAAACATGACTTTTTGGGTGCGTAACGGGCCAAACAACAAGCTAGTGCAGACTGTTTTGTCATTTTCTGCTTGAAAATGGATTTTTAAGCCTTTTTCTCTCAGCTCAGGATTTGAACAAAACACTAAGGCTATCCTATGACTTTTTTTCCATTTCAGACTCCGAAAAAAAATGTGCTCAAACAGGACTATTTGGGTGCGTAACGGGCCAAAAAACATGCTAATGCAGACTGTTTTGACATTTTTCACTTGAAAAGTGATTTTTAAGCATTTTTCTCTCAGCTCAGGATTTGAACAACACACTAAGGCTGTCCTATGACTTAATATCCATTTCAGACTCCGAAAAAAAACATGCTCAAACATGACTTTTTGGGTGCGTAATTGGCCAAAAAACATGCTTGTGCAGACGTTTTTTTCATTTTTCACTTGAAAATTGATTTTTAAGCCTTTTTCTCTCAGCTCAGGATTTGAACAAAACACTAATTCTATAGTATGACTTTTTTTTCATTTCAGATTCGAAAAAAAAAATATGCTCAAACATGACTTTTTGAGTGCGTAACAGGCCAAAAACATGCTAGAGCAGGACGGTTTGGTCATGTTTCGCTTGAAAATGGATTTTTAAGCCTTTGTCTCTCAGCTCAGGATTTGAACAAAACACTAAGGCTATAGTATGACTTTTTTTCCATTTCAGACTCCGAAAAAAAATATCCTCGAACATGAAATTTTGGGTGCGTAACGGGCCAAACAACAAGCTAGTGCAAACGATTTGGACATATTTCGCTTGAAAATTGATTTTTAAGCCTTTTTCTCTCAGCTCAGGATTTGAACAAAACACTAAGGCTAACCTATGACTTTTTATCCATTTCAGACTCCGAAAAAAAATATGCTCAAACATGACTTTATGGGTGCGTAACGGGCCAAAAAACATACTAGTGCAGACTGTTTTGTCATTTTTTGCTTGAAAATGGATTTTTAAGCCTTTTTCTCTCAGCTCAGGATTTGAACAAAACACTAAGGCTATCTTATGCCTTTTTTTCCATTTCAGACTCCGAAAAAAAAAAGTGCTCAAACAGGATATTTTGGGTGCGTAACGAGCCAAAAAACATACTAGTGCAGACTGTTTTGTCATTTTTTTCTTGAAAATGGATTTTTAAGCCTTTTCTCTCAGCTCAGGATTTGAACAAAACACTAAGGCTATAGTATGACTTTTTTCCATTTCAGACTCCGAAAAAAAAATATCCTCGAACATGAAATTTTGGGTGTATGCAGACCCAAACAACAAGCTAGTGCAAGCGATTTGGACATATTTAAACGAAAAATTGATTTTTAAGCCTTTTTCTCTCAGCTCAGGATTTGAACAAAACACTAAGGCTAACCTATGACTTTTTTTCCATTTCAGACTCCGAAAAAAATGTGCTCAAACAGGACTATTTGGGTGTGTAACGGGCCAAAAAACATGCTAATGCAGACTGTTTTGACATTTTTCACTTGAAAAGTGATTTTTAAGCCTTTTTCTCTCAGCTCAGGATTTGAACAAAACACTAAGGCTATCCTATGACTTTTTTTCCATTTCAGACTCCGAAAAAAAATGTGCTCAAACAGGACTTTTCGGGTGCGTAATGGGCCAAAAAACATGCTAGTGCAGATGGTTTGGTCATATTTCGCTTGAAAATGGATTTTTAAGCCTTTTTCTCTCAGCTCAGGATTTGAACAAAACACTAAGGCTAACCTATGACTTTTTATCCATTTCAGACTCCGACAAAAAATATGCTCAAACATGACTTTTTGGGTGCGTAACGGGCCAAAAAACATGCTAGTGCAGACGGTTTTGTCATTTTTTGCTTGAAAATGGATTTTTAAGCCTTTTTCTCTCAGCTCAGGATTTGAACAAAACACTAAGGCTATAGTATGACTTTTTTTCCATTTCAGATTCCGAAAAAAAGTGTGCTCAAACAGGACTATTTGGGTGTGTAACGGGCCAAAAAACATGCTAATGCAGACTGTTTTGACATTTTTCACTTGAAAAGTGATTTTTAAGCCTTTTTCTTTCAGCTCAGGATTTCAACAAAACACTAAGGCTATAGTATGACTTTTTATCCATTTCAGACTCCGAAAAAAAATATGCTCAAACATGACTTTTTGGGTGCGTAATGGGCCAAAAAAACATGCTAGTGCAGACGTTTTTTTCATTTTTCACTTGAAAATGGATTTTTAAGCCTTTTTCTCTCAGGTCAGGATTTGAACAAAACACTAAGGCTATCCTATGACTTTTTTTTTTCATTTCAGATTCCGAAAAAAAATGTGCTGAAACAAGACTTTTTGGGTGCGTAACGGGCCAAGCAACAAGCTAGTGCAGACAGTTTTGTCCTTTTTTGCTTGAAAATGGATTTTTAAGCCTTCTTCTCTCAGCTCA
Organism: Scarus forsteni; assembly: GCA_036419115.1. Lineage (NCBI taxonomy): Eukaryota > Metazoa > Chordata > Actinopteri > Labriformes > Labridae > Scarus > Scarus forsteni. Next base: position 817,026 of record JAZDUH010000175.1, read on the forward strand.
GGATTTGAACAAAACACTAAGGCTAACCTATGACTTTTTATTCATTTCAGATTCCGAAAAAAAATATGCTCAAACAGGACTTTTTGGGTGCGTAACGGGCCAAAAAACATGCTAGTGCAGACGGTTTGGTCATATTTCGCTTGAAAATGGATTTTTAAGCCTTTTTCTCTCAACTCAGGATTTGAACAAAACACTAAGGCTAACCTATGACTTTTTATTCATTTCAGACTCCAAAAAAAAAAGTGCTCAAACAGGACTTTTTGGGTGCGTAACGGACCAAAAAACATGCTAGTGCAGACGGTTTGGTCATATTTCTGTTGAAAATTGATTTTTAAGCATTTTTCTCTCAGCTCAGGATTTGAATAAAAAAAAAAAAGGCTATCCTATGACTTTTTTTCCATTTCAGACTCCGAAAAAAAATGTGCTCAAACAGGACTATTTGGGTGTGTAACGGGCCAAAAAACATGCTAATGCAGACTGTTTTGACATTTTTCACTTGAAAAGTGATTTTTAAGCCTTTTTCTCTCAGCTCAGGATTTGAACAAAACACTAAGGCTATCCTATGACTTTTTATCCATTTCAGACTCCGAAAAAAATTATGCTCAAACATGACTTTTTGGGTGCGTAATGGGCCAAAAAACATGCTAGTGCAGACGTTTTTTTCATTTTTCACTTGAAAATGGATTTTTAAGCCTTTTTCTCTCAGGTCAGGATTTGAACAAAACACTAAGGCTATAGTATGACTTTTTTTTTCATTTCAGATTCCGAAAAAAAATATGCTCAAACATGACTTTTTGAGTGCGTAACGGGCCAAGCAACAAGCTAGTGTAGACGGTTTTGTCCTTTTTTGCTTGAAAATTTATTTTTAAGCCTTTTTCTCTCAGCTCAGGATTTGAACAAAACACTAAGGCTAACCTATGACTTTTTATTCATTTCAGATTCCGAAAAAAAAATATGCTCAAACAGGACTTTTTGGGTGCGTAACAGGCCAAACAACAAGCTAGTGTAGACGGTTTTGTCATTTTTTGCATGAAAATGGATTTGTAAGCCTTTTTTTCTTAGTTCAGGGTTTGAACAAAACACTAAGGCTATAGTATGACTTTATTTCCATTTCAGACTCCGAAAAAAAATATGCTCAAACATGACTTTATGGGTGCGTAACGGGCCAAACAACATGCTAGTGCAGACGGTTTTGTCCTTTTTTGCTTGAAAATGGATTTTTAAGCCTTTTTCTCTCAGCTCAGGATTTGAATAAAAAAAAAAAGGCTATCTTATGACTTTTTTTCCATTTCAGACTCCGAAAAAAAATGTGCTCAAACAGGACTATTTGGGTGTGTAACGGGCCAAAAAACATGCTAATGCAGACTGTTTTGACATTTTTCACTTGAAAAGTGATTTTTAAGCCTTTTTCTCTCAGCTCAGGATTTGAACAAAACACTAAGGCTATCCTATGACTTTTTATCCATTTCAGACTCCGAAAAAAATTATGCTCAAACATGACTTTTTGGGTGCGTAATGGGCCAAAAAACATGCTAGTGCAGACGTTTTTTTCATTTTTCACTTGAAAATGGATTTTTAAGCCTTTTTCTCTCAGGTCAGGATTTGAACAAAACACTAAGGCTATCCTATGACTTTTTTTTTCATTTCAGATTCCGAAAAAAAATATGCTCAAACATGACTTTTTGAGTGCGTAACGGGCCAAGCAACAAGCTAGTGTAGACGGTTTTGTCCTTTTTTGCTTGAAAATGGATTTTTAAGCCTTCTTCTCTCAGCTCAGGATTTGAACAAAACACTAAGGCTAGCCTATGACTTTTTATTCATTTCAGATTCCGAAAAAAAATATGCTCAAACATGACTTTTTGGGTGTGTAACGGGCCAAACAACAAGCTAGTGCAGACGGTTTTGTCCTTTTTTGCTTGAAAATTGATTTTTAAGCCTTTTTCTCTCAGCTAAGGAATTGAACAAAACACTAATGCTATAGTATGACTTTTTTTCCATTTCAGCCTCCAAAAAAAATATGCTCAAACATGACTTTATGGGTGCGTAACGGGCCAAAAAACATGCTAGTGCAGACTGTTTTGTCCTTTTTTGCTTGAAAATGGATTTTTAAGCCTTTTTCTCTCAGCTCAGGATTTGAACAACACACTAAGGCTATCCTATGACTTTTTTTCCATTTCAGACTCCGAAAAAAAATATGCTCAAACATGACTTTATTGGTACGTTACGGGCCAAAAAACATACTTGTGCAGACGGTTTTGTCATTTATTTCTTGAAAATGGATTTTTAAGCCTTTTTCTCTCAGCTCAGGATTTGAACAAAACACTAAGGCTATCCTATGACTTTTTTTTCATTTCAGATTCCGAAAAAAAATATGCTCAAACATGACTTTTTGGGTGCCTAACGGGCCAAAAAACATGCTAGTGCAGATGGTTTTGGCATTTTTTGCTTGAAAATGGATTTTTAAGCCTTTTTCTCTCAGCTCAGGAATTGAACAAAACACTAAGGCTATAGTATGACTTTTTTTTCCATTTCAGACTGCGAAAAAAAATATGCTCAAACAAGACTTTTTGGGTGCGTAACGGGCCAAAAAACATACTAGTGCAGACTCTTTTGCCATTTTTTGCTTGAAAATGGATTTTTAAGCCTTTTTCTCTCAGCTCAGGATTTGAGCAAAACACTAAGGCTATAGTATGACTTTTTTCCATTTCAGACTGCGAAAAAAAATATGTTTAAACATGACTTTGTGGGTGCGTAACGGACCAAAAAACATGCTAGTGCAGACGGTTTTGTCCTTTTTTGCTTGAAAATGGATTTTTAAGCCTTTTTTTCTCTCAGCTCAGGATTTGAACAAAACACTAATGCTATAGTATGACTTTTTTTTCATTTCAGATTCCGAAAAAAAATATATTCAAACATGACTTTTTGGGTGCGTAACGGACCAAAAAACATGCTAGTGCAGACGGTTTTGTCCTTTTTTGCTTGAAAATGGATTTTTAAGCCTTTTTCTCTCAGCTCAGGAATTGAACAAAACACTAAGGCTATAGTATGACTTTTTTTTCCATTTCAGACTGCGAAAAAAAATATGCTCAAACATGACTTTTTGGGTGCGTAACAGGCCAAAAAACATGCTAGTGCAGACGGTTTTGTCCTTTTTTGCTTGAAAATGGATTTTTAAGCCTTTTCTCTCAGCTCAGGATTTGAACAAAACACTAAGGCTATAGTATGACTTTTTTTCCATTTTAGACTCCAAAAAAAAATATATTCAAACATGACTTTTTGGGTGCGTAACGGGCCAAACAACAAGCTAGTGCAGACGGTTTTGTCATTTTTTGCTTGAAAATGGATTTTTAAGCCTTTTTTTCTCTCAGCTCAGGATTTGAACAAAACACTAATGCTATAGAATGACTTTTTTTTCATTTCAGATTCCGAAAAAAAATATATTCAAACATGACTTTTTGGGTGCGTAACGGACCAAAAAACATGCTAGTGCAGACGGTTTTGTCCTTTTTTGCTTGAAAATGGATTTTTAAGCCTTTTTCTCTCAGCTCAGGAATTGAACAAAACACTAAGGCTATAGTATGACTTTTTTTTCCATTTCAGACTGCGAAAAAAAATATGCTCAAACATGACTTTTTGGGTGCGTAACAGGCCAAAAAACATGCTAGTGCAGACGGTTTTGTCCTTTTTTGCTTGAAAATGGATTTTTAAGCCTTTTTCTCTCAGCTCAGGATTTGAACAAAAAACTAAGGCTATCCAATGACTTTTTTTTCCATTTTAGACTCCAAAAAAAAATATATTCAAACATGACTTTTTGGGTGCGTAACAGGCCAAACAACAAGCTAGTGTAGACGGTTTTGTCATTTTTTGCTTGAAAATGGATTTTTAAGCCTTTTTTTCTCAGCTCAGGATTTGAACAAAACACTAAGGCTATAGTATGACTTTTTTTCCATTCAGACTCCGAAAAAAAAAATATTCTCAAACATGACTTTTTGGGTGCGTAACAGCCCAAACAACAAGCTAGTGTAGACGGTTTTGTTATTTTTTGCTTGAAAATGGATTTTTAAGCCTTTTTCTCTCAGCTCAGGATTTGAACAAAACACTAAGGCTATCCTATGACTTTTTTTTCCATTTTTGACTCCAAAAAAAAATATATTCAAACATGACTTTTTGGGTGCGTAACAGGCCAAACAACAAGCTAGTGTAGACGGTTTTGTTATTTTTTGCTTGAAAATGGATTTTTAAGCCTTTTTCTCTCAGCTCAGGATTTGAACAAAACACTAAGGCTATAGTATGACTTTTTTTTCATTTCAGATTCCGAAAAAAATATTCTCAAACATGACTTTTTGAGTGCGTAACGGGCCAAACAACAAGCTAGTGCAGACGGTTTTGTCCTTTTTTGCTTGAAAATGGATTTTTAAGCCTTTTTCTCTCAGCTCAGGATTTGAACAAAACACTAAGGCTATCCTATGACTTTTTTTTCATTTCAGACTCCGAAAAAAAATATGCTCAAACGTGACTATTTGGGTGCGTAACGGGCCAAACAACAAGCTAGTGCAGACGGTTTTGTCATTTTTTGCATGAAAATGGATTTTTAAGCCTTTTTCTCTCAGCTCAGGATTTGAACAAAACACTAAGGCTATAGTATGACTTTTTTTTCATTTCAGATTCCGAAAAAAAAATATACTCAAACATGACTTTTTGGGTGCATAACGGGCCAAACAACAAGCTAGTGCAGACGGTTTTGTCATCTTTTGCTTGAAAATGGATTTTTAAGCCTTTTTCTCTCAGCTCAGGATTTGAACAAAACACTAAGGCTATAGTATGACTTTTTTTTCATTTCAGACTCAGAAAAAAAATATGCTCAAACATGACTTTTTTGGGTGAGTAACGGGCCAAACAACAAGCTAGTGCAGACTCTTTTGTCATTTTTTGCTTGAAAATGGATTTTTAAGCTTTTTTCTCTCAGCTCAGGATTTGAACAAAACACTAAGGCTATCCTATGACTTTTTTTTCATTTCAGATTCCGAAAAAAAAAATGCTCAAACATGACTTTTTGGGTGCTTAACAGGCCAAAAAACATGCTAGTGCAGACGGTTTTGTCATTTTTTGTTTGAAAATAGATTTTTAAGCTTTTTTCTCTCAGCTCAGGATTTGAACAAAACACTAAGGCTAACCTATGACTTTTTTTCCATTTCAGACTCTGAAAAAAAATATGCTCAAACATGACTTTATGGGTGCGTAACGGGCCAAAAAACATGCTAGTGCAGACGGTTTTGTCATTTTTTCCTTGAAAATGGATTTTTAAGCCTTTTTCTCTCAGCTCAGGATTTGAACAAAACACTAAGGCTATCCTATGACTTTTTTTTCCATTTCAGATTCCGAAAAAAAATATGCTCAAACATGAGTTTTTGGGTGCATACAGGCCAAACAACAAGCTAGTGCAGACGGTTTTGTCATTTATTTCTTGAAAATGCATTTTTAAGCCTTTTTCTCTCAGCTCAGGATTTGAACAAAACACTAAGGCTATCCTATGACTTTTTTTTTATTTCAGATTCCGAAAAAAAATATATTCAAACATGAAATTTTGGGTGCGTAACGGGCCAAACAACATGCTAGTGCAGAAGGTTTTGTCCTTTTTTGCTTGAAAATGGATTTTTAAGCCTTTTTCTCTCAGCTCAGGATTTGAATAAAACACTAAGGCTATAGTATGACTTTTTTTCCATTTCAGACTCCGAAAAAAAATTTGCTCAAACATGAAATTTTGGGTGCGTAACGGGCCAAACAACAAGCTAGTGCAGACGATTTGGTCATATTTCACTTCAAAATGGATTTTTAAGCCTTTTTCTCTCAGCTCAGGATTTGAACAAAACACTAAGGCTATAGTATGACTTTTTTTTCATTTCAGACTCCGAAAAAAAATATGCTCAAACGTGACTATTTGGGTGCGTAACGGGCCAAACAACAAGCTAGTGCAGACGATTTGGTCATATTTCACTTCAAAATGGATTTTTAAGCCTTTTTCTCTCAGCTCAGGATTTGAACAAAACACTAAGGCTATAGTATGACTTTTTTTTCATTTCAGACTCCGAAAAAAAATATGATCAAACGTGACTATTTGGGTGTGTAACGGGCCAAACAACATGCTAGTGCAGACGGTTTTGTCCTTTTTTGCTTGAAAATGGATTTTTAAGCCTTTTTCTCTCATCTCAGGATTTGAACAAAACACTAAGGCTATCCTATGACTTTTTTTCATTTCAGATTCCGAAAAAAAATATATTCAAACATGAAATTTTGGGTGCGTAACGGGCCAAACAACAAGCTAGTGCAGACGGTTTTGTCCTTTTTTGCTTGAAAATGGATTTTTAAGCCTTTTTCTCTCAGCTCAGGATTTGAACAAAACACTAAGGCTATCTTATGACTTTTTTTCCATTTTAGACTCAAAAAAAAAATATATTCAAACATGACTTTTTGGGTGCGTAACAGGCCAAACAACAAGCTAGTGTAGACGGTTTTGTCATTTTTTGCTTCAAAATGGATTTCTAAGCCTTTTTCTCTCATCTCAGGATTTGAACAAAACACTAAGGCTATAGTATGACTTTTTTTTCCATTTCAGACTGCGAAAAATAATATGCTCAAACATGACTTTATGGGTGCGTAACGGGCCAAACAACATGCTAGTGCAGACGGTTTTGTCCTTTTTTGCTTGAAAATGGATTTTTAAGCCTTTTTCTCTCATCTCAGGATTTGAACAAAACACTAAGGCTATAGTATGACTTTTTTTTCCATTTCAGACTGCGAAAAAAAATATGCTCAAACATGACTTTATGGGTGCGTAACGGGCCAAACAACATGCTAGTGCAGACGGTTTTGTCCTTTTTTGCTTGAAAATGGATTTTTAAGCCTTTTTCTCTCAGCTCAGGATTTGAACAAAACACTAAGGCTATCTTATGACTTTTTTTCCGTTTTAGACTCAAAAAAAAAAAATATTCATACATGACTTTTTGGGTGCGTAACAGGCCAAACAACAAGCTAGTGTAGACGGTTTTGTCCTTTTTTGCTTGAAAATGGATTTTTAAGCTTTTTTCTCTCAGCTCAGGATTTGAACAAAACACTAAGGCTATAGTATGACTTTTTTTCCATTTCAGACTCCGAAAAAAAATATGCTCAAACATGACTATTTGGGTGCATAACGGGCCAAAAAACATGCTAGTGCAGACTGTTTTGTCATTTTTTGCTTGAAAATCGATTTTTCAGCCTTTTTTTCTCAGCTCAGGATTTGAACAAAACACCAAGGCTATGCTATGACTTTTTTTCCATTTCAGACTCCGGAAAAAAATATGCTCAAACATGACTTTTTGGGTGCTTAACGGGCCAAAAAACATGCTAGTGCAGACGATTTTGTCATTTTTTGCTTGAAAATGGATTTTTAAGCTTTTTTCTTTCAGCTCAGGATTTGAACAAAACACTAAGGCTATAGTATGACTTTTTTTCCATTTTTGACTCCAAAAAAATATATATTCAAACATGACTTTTTGGGTGCGTAACAGGCCAAACAACAAGCTAGTGCAGACGGTTTTGTCATTTATTTCGTGAAAATGGATTTTTAAGCCTTTTTTTCTTAGCTCAGGATTTGAACAAAACACTAAGGCTATAGTATGACTTTTTTTCCATTTCAGACTCTGAAAAAAAATTTGCTCAAACATGACTTTATGGGTGCGTAACGGGCCAAACAACATGCTAGTGCAGAAGGTTTTGTCCTTTTTTGCTTGAAAATGGATTTTTAAGCCTTTTTCTCTCAGCTCAGGAATTGAATAAAACACTAAGGCTATAGTATGACTTTTTTTCCATTTCAGACTCCGAAAAAAAATTTGCTCAAACATGACTATTTGGGTGCGTAACGGGCCAAAAAACATGCTAGTGCAGACTGTTTTGTCATTTTTTGCTTGAAAATCGATTTTTAAGCCTTTTTCTCTCAGCTCAGGAATTGAATAAAACACTAAGGCTATAGTATGACTTTTTTTTCCATTTCAGACTGTGAAAAAAAATATGCTCAAACATGACTTTTTGGGTGCTTAACAGGCCAAAAAACATGCTAGTGCAGACGGTTTTGTCATTTTTTGTTTGAAAATGGATTTTTAAGCTTTTTTCTCTCAGCTCAGGATTTGAACAAAACACTAAGGCTATAGTATGACTTTTTTTCCATTTTAGACTCCAAAAAAATATATATTCAAACATGACTTTTTGGGTGCGTAACAGGCCAAACAACAAGCTAGTGCAGACGGTTTTGTCATTTATTTCTTGAAAATGGATTTTTAAGCCTTTTTTTCTTAGCTCAGGATTTGAACAAAACACTAAGGCTATAGTATGACTTTTTTTCCATTTCAGACTCTGAAAAAAAATATGCTCAAACATGACTTTATGGGTGCGTAACGGGCCAAAAAACATGCTAGTGCAGACGGTTTTGTCATTTTTTACTTGAAAATGGATTTTTAAGCCTTTTTCTCTCACCTCAGGATTTGAACAAAACACTAAGGCTATCCTATGACTTTTTTTTCATTTCAGATTCCGAAAAAAAATATGCTCAAACATGAGTTTTTGGGTGCATACAGGCCAAACAACAAGCTAGTGCAGACGGTTTTGTCATTTATTTCTTGAAAATGCATTTTTAAGCCTTTTTCTCTCAGCTCAGGATTTGAACAAAACACTAAGGCTATCCTATGACTTTTTTTTCATTTCAGATTCCGAAAAAAAATATATTCAAACATGACTTTTTGGGTGCGTAACGGGCCAAACAACAAGCTAGTGCAGACGATTTGGTCATATTTCGCTTGAAAATGGATTTTTAAGCCTTTTTCTCTCAGCTCAGGATTTGAACAAAACACTAAGGCTATAGTATGACTTTTTTTCCATTTCAGATTCCGAAAAAAAATATGCTCAAACATGACTTTTTGGGTGTGTAACGGGCCAAACAACAAGCTAGTGCAGACGGTTTTGTCCTTTTTTGCTTTAAAATGGATTTCTAAGCCTTTTTCTCTCATCTCAGGATTTGAACAAAACACTAAGGCTATAGTATGACTTTTTTTTCCATTTCAGACTGCGAAAAAAAATATGCTCAAACATGACTTTATGGGTGCGTAACGGGCCAAACAACATGCTAGTGCAGACGGTTTTGTCCTTTTTTGCTTGAAAATGGATTTTTAAGCCTTTTTCTCTCAGCTCAGGATTTGAACAAAACACTAAGGCTATAGTATGACTTTTTTTTCCATTTCAGACTGCGAAAAAAAATATGCTCAAACATGACTTTTTGGGTGCGTAACGGGCCAACAAACATGCTAGTGCAGACGGTTTTGTCCTTTTTTGCTTGAAAATGGATTTTTAAGCCTTTTTCTCTCAGCTCAGGATTTGAACAAAACACTAAGGCTATCCTATGACTTTTTTTCCATTTCACACTCCAAAAAAAAATATATTCAAACATGACTTTTTGGGTGCGTAACAGGCCAAACAACAAGCTAGTGTAGACGGTTTTGTCATTTTTTGCTTGAAAATGGATTTTTAAGCCTTTTTCTCTCAGCTCAGGATTTGAACAAAACACTAAGGCTATAGTATGACTTTTTTTCCATTTCAGACTGCGAAAAAAAATATGCTCAAACATGACTTTATGGGTGCGTAACGGGCCAAACAACATGCTAGTGCAGACGGTTTTGTCCTTTTTTGCTTGAAAATGGATTTTTAAGCCTTTTTCTCTCATCTCAGGATTTGAACAAAACACTAAGGCTATAGTATGACTTTTTTTTCCATTTCAGACTGCGAAAAAAAATATGCTCAAACATGACTTTATGGGTGCGTAACGGGCCAAACAACATGCTAGTGCAGACGGTTTTGTCCTTTTTTGCTTGAAAATGGATTTTTAAGCCTTTTTCTCTCAGCTCAGGATTTGAACAAAACACTAAGGCTATCTTATGACTTTTTTTCCATTTTAGACTCAAAAAAAAAATATATTCATACATGACTTTTTGGGTGCGTAACAGGCCAAACAACAAGCTAGTGTAGACGGTTTTGTCATTTTTTGCTTGAAAATGGATTTTTAAGCCTTTTTTTCTCAGCTCAGGATTTGAACAAAACACTAAGGCTATAGTATGACTTTTTTTTCATTTCAGACTCCGAAAAAAAATTTGCTCAAACATGACTTTATGGGTGCGTAACGGGCCAAACAACATGCTAGTGCAGACGGTTTTGTCCTTTTTTGCTTGAAAATGGATTTTTAAGCCTTTTTCTCTCAGCTCAGGATTTGAACAAAACACTAAGGCTGTCCTATGACTTTTTTTCCATTTCAGACTCCGACAAAAAATATGCTCAAACATGAGTTTTTGGATGTGTAACGGGCCAAAAAAATGCTAGTGCAGACAATTTGCTAATTTTTCGCTTGAAAATTGATTTTTAAGCCTTTTTCTCTCAGCTCAGGATTTGAACAAAACACTAAGGCTAACCTATGACTTTTTATTCATTTCAGACTCCGAAAAAAAATATGCTCAAACAGGACTTTTTGGGTGCGTAACAGGCCAAAAAACATGCTAGTGCAGACGGTTTGGTCATATTTCTGTTGAAAATTGATTTTTAAGCCTTTTTCTCTCAGCTCAGGATTTGAACAAAACACTAAGGCTGTCCTATGACTTTTTTTCCATTTCAGACTCCGACAAAAAATATGCTCAAACATCACTTTATGGTTGCGTAACGGGCCAAAAAACATACTAGTGCAGACTGTTTTGTCATTTTTTTCTTGAAAATGGATTTTTAAGCCTTCTTCTCTCAGCTCAGGATTTGAACAAAACACTAAGACTATCCTATGACTTTTTTCCCATTTCAGATTCTGAAAAAAAATATGCTCAAACATGACTTTTTGGGTGCGTAACGGGCCAACCAACAAGCTAATGCAGACGGTTTTGTCCTTTTTTTCTTGAAAATGGATTTTTAAGCCTTTTTCTCTCAGCTCAGGATTTGAACAAAACACTAAGGCTAGCCTATGACTTTTTATTCATTTCAGACTCCGAAAAAAAAAGTGCTCAAACAGGACTTTTTGGGTGCGTAACAGGCCAAAAAACATGCTAGTGCAGACGGTTTGGTCATATTTCTGTTGAAAATGGATTTTTAAGCCTTTTTCTCTCAGCTCAGGATTTGAACAAAACACTAAGGCTAACCTATGGCTTTTATCCATTTCAGACTCCGAAAAAAAATATGCTCAAACATGACTTTATGGGTGCGTAACGGGCCAAAAAACATACTAGTGCAGACTGTTTTGTCATTTTTTGCTTGAAAATGGATTTTTAAGCCTTTTTCTCTCAGCTCAGGATTTGAACAAAACACTAAGGCTATCTTATGCCTTTTTTTCCATTTCAGACTCCGAAAAAAAAAGTGCTCAAACAGGATATTTTGGGTGCGTAACGAGGCAAAAAACATGCTAGTGCAGACGGTTTTGTCATTTTTTGCTTGAAAATGGATTTTTAAGCCTGTTTCTCTCAGCTCAGGATTTGAACAAAACACTAAGGCTATCCTATGACTTTTTATCCATTTCAGACTCCGAAAAAAAATATGCTCAAACATGACTTTTTGGTTGTGTAACGGGCCAAAAAACATACTAGTGCAGACTGTTTTGTCATTTTTTTCTTGAAAATGGATTTTTAAGCCTTTTTCTCTCAGCTCAGGATTTGAACAAAACACTAAGGCTATAGTATGACTTTTTTTCCATTTCAGACTACGAAAAAAAGATATGCTCAAACATGACATTTTGGGTGCGTAACGGGCCAAAAAACATGCTAGTGCAGACAATTTGGTCATATTTCTGTTGAAAATGGATTTTTAAGCCTTTTTCTCTCAGCTCAGGATTTGAACAAAACACTAAGGCTACCCTATGACTTTTTTTCCATTTCAGACTGCGAAAAAAAATATGCTCAAACATGACTTTTTGGGTGCGTAACGGGCCAAAAAACATACTAGTGCAGACTGTTTTGTCATTTTTTGCTTGAAAATGGATTTTTAAGCCTTTTTCTCTCAGCTCAGGATTTGAACAAAACACTAAGGCTGTCCTATGACTTTATTTCCATTTCAGATTCCGAAAAAAATATGCTCAAACATGACTTTATGGGTGCGTAACGGGCCAAAAAACATGCTAGTGCAGATGGTTTTGTCATTTTTTTTTTTGAAAATTGATTTTTAAGCCGTTTTCTCTCCGCTCAGGATTTCAACAAAACACTAAGGCTGTCCTATGACTTTTTTTCCATTTCAGACTCCGAAAAAATTATGCTCAAACATGACTTTATGGGTGCGTAACGGGCCAAGCAACAAGCTAGTGCAGACTGTTTTGTCATTTTCTGCTTGAAAATGGATTTTTAAGCCTTTTTCTCTCAGCTCAGGATTTGAACAAAACACTAAGGCTATCCTATGACTTTTTTTCCATTTCAGACTCCGAAAAAAAATGTGCTCAAACAGGACTATTTGGGTGCGTAACGGGCCAAAAAACATGCTAATGCAGACTGTTTTGACATTTTTCACTTGAAAAGTGATTTTTAAGCATTTTTCTCTCAGCTCAGGATTTGAACAACACACTAAGGCTGTCCTATGACTTAATATCCATTTCAGACTCCGAAAAAAAACATGCTCAAACATGACTTTTTGGGTGCGTAATTGGCCAAAAAACATGCTTGTGCAGACGTTTTTTTCATTTTTCACTTGAAAATTGATTTTTAAGCCTTTTTCTCTTAGGTCAGGATTTGAACAAAACACTAAGGCTATAGTATGACTTTTTTTTTCATTTCAGATTCCGAAAAAAAATATGCTCAAACATGACTTTTTGAGTGCGTAACGGGCCAAAAAACATGCTAGAGCAGACGGTTTGGTCATGTTTCGCTTGAAAATGGATTTTTAAGCCTTTGTCTCTCAGCTCAGGATTTGAACAAAACACTAAGGCTATAGTATGACTTTTTTTCCATTTCAGACTCCGAAAAAAAATATCCTCGAACATGAAATTTTGGGTGCGTAACGGGCCAAACAACAAGCTAGTGCAAACGATTTGGACATATTTCGCTTGAAAATTGATTTTTAAGCCTTTTTCTCTCAGCTCAGGATTTGAACAAAACACTAAGGCTAACCTATGACTTTTTATCCATTTCAGACTCCGAAAAAAAATATGCTCAAACATGACTTTATGGGTGCGTAACGGGCCAAAAAACATACTAGTGCAGACTGTTTTGTCATTTTTTGCTTGAAAATGGATTTTTAAGCCTTTTTCTCTCAGCTCAGGATTTGAACAAAACACTAAGGCTATCTTATGCCTTTTTTTCCATTTCAGACTCCGAAAAAAAAAAGTGCTCAAACAGGATATTTTGGGTGCGTAACGAGCCAAAAAACATACTAGTGCAGACTGTTTTGTCATTTTTTTCTTGAAAATGGATTTTTAAGCCTTTTTCTCTCAGCTCAGGATTAGAACAAAACACTAAGGCTATAGTATGACTTTTTTTCCATTTCAGACTCCGAAAAAAAATATCCTCGAACATGAAATTTTGGGTGCGTAACGGGCCAAACAACAAGCTAGTGCAAACGATTTGGACATATTTCGCTTGAAAATTGATTTTTAAGCCTTTTTCTCTCAGCTCAGGATTTGAACAAAACACTAAGGCTAACCTATGACTTTTTTTCCATTTCAGACTCCGAAAAAAATGTGCTCAAACAGGACTATTTGGGTGTGTAACGGGCCAAAAAACATGCTAATGCAGACTGTTTTGACATTTTTCACTTGAAAAGTGATTTTTAAGCCTTTTTCTCTCAGCTCAGGATTTGAACAAAACACTAAGGCTATCCTATGACTTTTTATTCATTTCAGACTCCGAAAAAAAATGTGCTCAAACAGGACTTTTTGGGTGCGTAACGGGCCAAAAAACATGCTAGGGCAGACGGTTTGGTCATATTTCGCTTGAAAATGGATTTTTAAGCCTTTTTCCCTCAGCTCAGGATTTGAACAAAACACTAAGGCTAACCTATGACTTTTTTTCCATTTCAGACTCCGAAAAAAAATATACTCAAACATGACTTTATGGGTGCGTAACGGGCCAAAAAACATGCTAGTGCAGACTGTTTTGTCATTTTTCGCTTGAAAATGGATTTTTAAGCCTTTTTCTCTCAGCTCAGGATTTGAACAAAACACTAAGGCTATAGTATGACTTTTTTTCCATTTCAGATTCCGAAAAAAAATGTGCTCAAACAGGACTATTTGGGTGTGTAACGGGCCAAAAAACATGCTAATGCAGACTGTTTTGACATTTTTCACTTGAAAAGTGATTTTTAAGCCTTTTTCTTTCAGCTCAGGATTTCAACAAAACACTAAGGCTATAGTATGACTTTTTATCCATTTCAGACTCCGAAAAAAAATATGCTCAAACATGACTTTTTGGGTGCGTAATGGGCCAAAAAAACATGCTAGTGCAGACGTTTTTTTCATTTTTCACTTGAAAATGGATTTTTAAGCCTTTTTCTCTCAGGTCAGGATTTGAACAAAACACTAAGGCTATCCTATGACTTTTTTTTTTCATTTCAGATTCCGAAAAAAAATGTGCTGAAACAAGACTTTTTGGGTGCGTAACGGGCCAAGCAACAAGCTAGTGCAGACAGTTTTGTCCTTTTTTGCTTGAAAATGGATTTTTAAGCCTTCTTCTCTCACCTCAGGATTTGAACAAAACACTAAGGCTATCCTATGACTTTTTTTTCATTTCAGACTCCGAAAAAAAATATGCTCAAATATGACTTTTTGGGTGCGTAACAAGCCAAAAATCATGCAGGTGCAGAAAGTTTTGTCATTTATTTCTTGAAAATGGATTTTTAAGCCTTTTTCTCTCAGCTCAGGATTTGAACACAACACTAAGGCTATAGTATGACTTTTTTTCCATTTCAGATTCCGAAAAAAAATATGCTCAAACATGACTTTTTGGGTGTGGGCCAAAAAACATGCTAGTGCAGACAGTTTTGTCATTTTTTGCTTGAAAATGGATTTTTAAGGCTTTTTCTCTCAGCTCAGGATTTGAGCAAAACACTAAGGCTATAGTATGACTTTTTTTTCATTTCAGATTCCGAAAAAAAATATGCTCAAACATGACATTTTGGGTGCGTAACGGGCCAACAAACATGCTAGTGCAGACGGTTTTGTCCTTTTTTGCTTTAAAATTGATTTTTAAGCCTTTTTCTCTCAGCTCAGGATTTGAACAAAACACTAAGGCTATAGTATGACTTTTTTTTTTTCATTTCAGACTCCAAAAATAAATATGCTCAAACATGACTTTTTGGGTGCGTAACGGGCCAAACAACAAGCTAGTGCAGACGGTTTGGTCCTTTTTCGCTTTAAAATGGATTTTTAAGCCTTTTTCTCTCAGCTCAGGATTTGAACAAAACACTAAGGCTATAGTATGACTTTTTTTCCATTTCAGACTCCAAAAAAAAATATGCTCAAACATGACTTTTTGGGTGCGTAACGGGCCAAAAAACATGCTAGTGCAGACGATTTGGTCATTTTTTTCTTGAAAACGGATTTTTAAGCCTTTTTTTCTCAGCTCAGGATTTGAACAAAACACTAAGGCTATAGTATGACTTTTTTTTCATTTCAGATTCCGAAAAAAAATATGCTCAAACATGACTTTTTGGGTGTGTAACGGGCCAAACAACAAGCTAGTGCAGACGGTTTTGTCCTTTTTTGCTTTAAAATGGATTTCTAAGCCTTTTTCTCTCAGCTCAGGATTTGAACAAAACACTAAGGATATAGTATGACTTTTTTTTCATTTCAGATTCCGAAAAAAAATATGCTCAAACATGACTTTATGGGTGCGTAACGGGCCAAAAAACATACTAGTGCAGACGGTTTTGTCATTTATTTCTTGAAAATAGATTTTTAAGCCTTTTTCTCTCAGCTCAGGATTTGAACAAAACACTAAGGCTATAGTATGACTTTTTTTTCATTTCAGATTCCGAAAAAAAATATGCTCAAACATGACTTTTGGGGTGCGTAACGGGCCAAACAAGAAGCTAGTGCAGACGGTTTTGTCCTTTTTTGCTTTAAAATGGATTTTTAAGCCTTTTTCTCTCAGCTCAGGATTTGAACAAAACACTAAGGCTATAGTATGACTTTTTTTTCATTTCAGATTCCGAAAAAAAATATGCTCAAACATGACTTTTTGGGTGCGTAACGGGCCAAAAAACATGCTAGTGCAGACGGTTTTTTCTTTTTTTGCTTGAAAATGGATTTTTAAGCCTTTTTCTCTCAGCTCAGGATTTGAACAAAACACTAAGGCTATAGTATGACTTTTTTTCCATTTCAGACTCCGAAAAAAAATATGCTCAAACATGACTTTTGGGGTGCGTAACGGGCCAAAAAACATGCTAGTGCAGACAGTTTTGTCATTTTTTGCTTGAAAATGGATTTTTAAGCCTTTTTCTCTCAGCTCAGGATTTGAGCAAAACACTAAGGCTATAGTATGACTTTTTTTCCATTTCAGACTCCAAAAAAAAATATGCTCAAACATGACTTTTTGGGTGCATAACAGGCCAAACAACAAGCTAGTGCAGATGATTTGGTCATATTTCGCTTGAAAATGGATTTTTAAGCCTTTTTCTCTCAGCTCAGGATTTGAACAAAACACTAAGGCTATAGTATGACTTTTTTTTCATTTCAGATTCCGAAAAAAAATATGCTCAAACATGACTTTTTGGGTGTGTAACGGGCCAAACAACAAGCTAGTGCAGATGGTTTTGTCCTTTTTTGCTTTAAAATGGATTTCTAAGCCTTTTTCTCTCAGCTCAGGATTTGAACAAAACACTAAGGCTAAAGTATGACTTTTTTTCCATTTCAGACTCCGAAAAAAAATATGCTCAAACATGACTTTATGGGTGCGTAACGGGCCAAAAAACATACTAGTGCAGACGGTTTTGTCATTTATTTCTTGAAAATAGATTTTTAAGCCTTTTTCTCTCAGCTCAGGATTTGAACAAAACACTAAGGCTATAGTATGACTTTTTTTTCATTTCAGATTCCGAAAAAAAATATGCTCAAACATGACTTTTTGGGTGTGTAACGGGCCAAACAACAAGCTAGTGCAGACGGTTTTGTCCTTTTTTGCTTTAAAATGGATTTCTAAGCCTTTTTCTCTCAGCTCAGGATTTGAACAAAACACTAAGGCTATAGTATGACTTTTTTTTCATTTCAGATTCCGAAAAAAAATATGCTCAAACATGACTTTTTGGGTGTGTAACAGGCCAAACAACAAGCTAGTGCAGATGGTTTTGTCCTTTTTTGCTTTAAAATGGATTTCTAAGCCTTTTTCTCTCAGCTCAGGATTTGAACAAAACACTAAGGCTATAGTATGACTTTTTTTCCATTTCAGACTCCGAAAAAAAATATGCTCAAACATGACTTTATGGGTGCGTAACGGGCCAAAAAACATACTAGTGCAGACGGTTTTGTCATTTATTTCTTGAAAATAGATTTTTAAGCCTTTTTCTCTCAGCTCAGGATTTGAACAAAACACTAAGGCTATAGTATGACTTTTTTTCCATTTCAGACTCCAAAAAAAAATATGCTCAAACATGACTTTTTGGGTGCGTAACAGGCCAAACAACAAGCTAGTGCAGACGATTTGGTCATTTTTTTCTTGAAAATGGATTTTTAAGCCTTTTTTTCTCAGCTCAGGATTTGAACAAAACACTAAGGCTATAGTATGACTTTTTTTTCATTTCAGATTCCGAAAAAAAATATGCTCAAACATGACTTTTTGGGTGCGTAACGGGCCAAACAACAAGCTAGTGCAGACGGTTTTGTCCTTTTGTGCTTTAAAATGGATTTTTAAGCCTTTTTCTCTCAGCTCAGGATTTGAACAAAACACTAAGGCTATAGTATGACTTTTTTTCCATTTCAGACTCCGAAAAAAAATATGCTCAAACATGACTTTATGGGTGCGTAACGGGCCAAAAAACATACTAGTGCAGACGGTTTTGTCATTTTTTGCTTGAAAATGTATTTTTAAGCCTTTTTCTCTCAGCTCAGGATTTGAGCAAAACACTAAGGCTATAGTATGACTTTTTTTCCATTTCAGACTCCAAAAAAAAATATGCTCAAACATGACTTTTTGGGTGCAAAACAGGCCAAACAACAAGCTAGTGCAGACGATTTGGTCATATTTCGCTTGCAAATGGATTTTTAAGCCTTTTTCTCTCAGCTCAGGATTTGAACAAAACACTAAGGCTATAGTATGACTTTTTTTTCATTTCAGATTCCGAAAAAAAATATGCTCAAACATGACTTTTTGGGTGTGTAACGGGCCAAAAAACCTACTAGTGCAGACGGTTTTGTCATTTATTTCTTGAAAATGGATTTCTAAGCCTTTTTCTCTCGGCTCAGGATTTGAACAAAACACTAAGGCTATAGTATGACTTTTTTTTCCATTTCACACCGCGCAAAAAAATATGCTCAAACATGACTTTTTGGGTGCGTAACGGGCCAAAAAACATGCTAGTGCAGACGGTTTTGTCCTTTTTTGCTTTAAAATGGATTTTTAAGCCTTTTTCTCTCAGCTCAGGATTTGAACAAAACACTAAGGCTATAGTATGACTTTTTTTCCATTTCAGACTCCAAAAAAAAATATGCTCAAACATGACTTTTTGGGTGCGTAACGGGCCAAACAACAAGCTAGTGCAGACGGTTTTGTCCTTTTTTGCTTGAAAATGGATTTTTAAGCCTTTTTCTCTCAGCTCAGGATTTGAACAAAACACTAAGGCTATAGTATGACTTTTTTTTCCATTTCAGACTGCGAAAAAAAATATGCTCAAACATGACTTTTTGGGTGCGTAACAGGCCAAACAACAAGCTAGTGCAGACGGTTTGGTCATATTTCGCTTGAAAATGGATTTTTAAGCCTTTTTCTCTCAGCTCAGGATTTGAGCAAAACACTAAGGCTATAGTATGACTTTTTTTTTCATTTCAGATTCCGAAAAAAAATATGCTCAAACATGACTTTTGGGGTGCGTAACGGGCCAAAAAACATGCTAGTGCAGACGGTTTTTTCTTTTTTTGCTTGAAAATGGATTTTTAAGCCTTTTTCTCTCAGCTCAGGATTTGAACAAAACACTAAGGCTATAGTATGACTTTTTTTCCATTTCAGACTCCGAAAAAAAATATGCTCAAACATGACTTTTGGGGTGCGTAACGGGCCAAAAAACATGCTAGTGCAGACAGTTTTGTCATTTTTTGCTTGAAAATGGATTTTTAAGCCTTTTTCTCTCAGCTCAGGATTTGAACAAAACACTAAGGCTATAGTATGACTTTTTTTCCATTTCAGACTCCAAAAAAAAATATGCTCAAACATGACTTTTTGGGTGCATAACAGGCCAAACAACAAGCTAGTGCAGATGATTTGGTCATATTTCGCTTGAAAATGGATTTTTAAGCCTTTTTCTCTCAGCTCAGGATTTGAACAAAACACTAAGGCTATAGTATGACTTTTTTTTTCATTTCAGATTCCGAAAAAAAATATGCTCAGACATGACTTTTTGGGTGTGTAACGGGCCAAACAACATACTAGTGCAGACAGTTTTGTCATTTATTTCTTGAAAATAGATTTTTAAGCCTTTTTCTCTCAGCTCAGGATTTGAACAAAACACTAAGGCTATAGTATGACTTTTTTTCCATTTCAGACTCCAAAAAAAAATATGCTCAAACATGACTTTTTGGGTGCGTAACAGGCCAAACAACAAGCTAGTGCAGACGGTTTTGTCCTTTTATGCATGAAAATGGATTTTTAAGCCTTTTTTCTCTCAGCTCAGGATTTGAACAAAACACTAAGGCTATGACTTTTTTTTTTCCATTTCAGAAAAAAAAAATATGCTCAAACATGACTTTTTGGGTGCGTAACAGGCCAAACAACAAGCTAGTGCAGACGGTTTTGTCATTTTTTTGCTTGAAAATGGATTTTTAAGCCTTTTTCTCTCAGCTCAGGATTTGAACAAAACACTAAGGCTATAGTATGACTTTTTTTCCATTTCAGACTGCGAAAAAAAATATGCTCAAACATGACTTTATGGGTGCGTAACGGGCCAAAAAACATACTAGTGCAGACGTTTTTTTCCTTTTTTGCTTTAAATTGGATTTTTAAGCCTTTTTCTCTCAGCTCAGGATTTGAACAAAACACTAAGGCTATAGTATGACTTTTTTTCCATTTCAGACTCCAAAAAAAAATATGCTCAAACATGACTTTTTGGGTGCGTAACGGGCCAAAAAACATGCTAGTGCAGACGATTTTTTCATTTTTCACTTGAAAATGGATTTTTAAGCCTTTTTCTCTCAGCTCAGGATTTGAACAAAACACTAAGGATATAGTATGACTTTTTTTCCATTTCAGACTCCAAAAAAAATATGCTCAAACATGACTTTTTGGGTGCATAACAGGCCAAACAACAAGCTAGTGCAGACGATTTGGTCATATTTCTCTTGAAAATTGATTTTTAAGCCTTTTTATCTCAGCTCAGGATTTGAACAAAACACTAAGGCTGTAGTATGACTTTTTTTTCATTTCAGATTCCGAAAAAAAATATGCTCAAACATGACTTTTTGGGTGCGTAACGGGCCAAACAACAAGCTAGTGCAGACGGTTTTGTCCTTTTTTGCTTGAAAATGGATTTTTAAGCCTTTTTCTCTCAGCTCAGGAATTGAACAAAACACTAAGGCTATAGTATGACTTTTTTTCCATTTCAGATTCCGAAAAAAAATATGCTCAAACATGACTTTTTGGGTGTGTAACAGGCCAAACAACAAGCTAGTGCAGATGGTTTTGTCCTTTTTTGCTTTAAAATGGATTTCTAAGCCTTTTTCTCTCAGCTCAGGATTTGAAACAACACTAAGGCTATAGTATGACTTTTTTCCATTTCAGATAAAAAAAAAAATATGCTCAAACATGACTTTTTGGGTGCGTAACGGGCCAAAAAACATACTAGTGCAGACGGTTTTGTCATTTATTTCTTGAAAATAGATTTTTAAGCCTTTTTCTCTCAGCTCAGGATTTGAACAAAACACTAAGGCTATAGTATGACTTTTTTTCCATTTCAGACTCCAAAAAAAAATATGCTCAAACATGACTTTTTGGGTGCGTAACAGGCCAAACAACAAGCTAGTGCAGACGGTTTGGTCATATTTCGCTTGAAAATGGATTTTTAAGCCTTTTTCTCTCAGCTCAGGATTTGAACAAAACACTAAGGCTATAGTATGACTTTTTTTTCATTTCAGATTCCGAAAAAAAATATGC
Source organism: Scarus forsteni (assembly GCA_036419115.1). NCBI lineage: Eukaryota > Metazoa > Chordata > Actinopteri > Labriformes > Labridae > Scarus > Scarus forsteni. Next base: position 838,349 of record JAZDUH010000175.1, read on the forward strand.
TCAAACATGACTTTTGGGGTGCGTAACAGGCCAAACAACAAGCTAGTGCAGACGGTTTTGTCCTTTTTTGCTTTAAAATGGATTTCTAAGCCTTTTTCTCTCAGCTCAGGATTTGAACAAAACACTAAGGCTATAGTATGACTTTTTTTCCATTTCAGACTCCGAAAAAAAATATGCTCAAACATGACTTTATGGGTGCGTAACGGGCCAAAAAACATACTAGTGCAGACGGTTTTGTCATTTATTTCTTGAAAATGGATTTTTAAGCCTTTTTCTCTCAGCTCAGGATTTGAACAAAACACTAAGGCTATAGTATGACTTTTTTTCCATTTCAGACTCCAAAAAAAAATATGCTCAAACATGACTTTTTGGGTGCGTAACAGGCCAAACAACAAGCTAGTGCAGACGGTTTGGTCATATTTCGCTTGAAAATGGATTTTTAAGCCTTTTTCTCTCAGCTCAGGATTTGAACAAAACACTAAGGCTATAGTATGACTTTTTTTTCATTTCAGATTCCGAAAAAAAATATGCTCAAACATGACTTTTTGGGTGCGTAACGGGCCAAAAAACATGCTAGTGCAGACGGTTTTTTCTTTTTTTGCTTGAAAATGGATTTTTAAGCCTTTTTCTCTCAGCTCAGGATTTGAACAAAACACTAAGGCTATAGTATGACTTTTTTTCCATTTCAGACTCCAAAAAAAAATATGCTAAAACATGAAATTTTGGGTGCGTAACGGGCCAAACAACATGCTAGTGCAGACGATTTGGTCATATTTCACTTCAAAATGGATTTTTAAGCCTTTTTCTCTCAGCTCAGGATTTGAACAAAACACTAAGGCTATCCTATGACTTTTTTTTCATTTCAGAGTCCGACAAAAAATATATTCAAACATGACTTTTTGGGTGCGTAACGGGCCAAACAACAAGGTAGTGCAGATGGTTTTGTCATTTTTTGCTTGAAAATGGATTTTTAAGCCTTTTTCTCTCAGCTCAGGATTTGAACAAAACACTAAGGCTATAGTATGACTTTTCTCCCATTTCAGACTCCAAAAAAAAAAAAGCTAAAACATGAAATTTTGGGTGCGTAACGGGCCAAACAACATGCTAGTGTAGACGATTTGGTCATATTTCACTTCAAAATGGATTTTTAAGCCTTTTTCTCTCAGCTCAGGATTTGAACAAAACACTAAGGCTATAGTATGACTTTTTTTTCATTTCAGATTCCGAAAAAAAATATATTCAAACATGACTTTATGGGTGTGTAACAGGCCAAACAACAAGCTAGTGCAGACGGTTTTGTCCTTTTTTGCTTTAAAATGGATTTTTAAGCCTTTTTCTCTCATCTCAGGATTTGAACAAAACACTAAGGCTATAGTATGACTTTTTTTCATTTCAGATTCCAAAAAAAAATATGCTCAAACATGACTTTTGGGGTGCGTAACGGGCCAAACAACAAGCTAGTGCAGACGGTTTTGTCCTTTTTTTGTTTGAAAATTGATTTTTAAGCCTTTTACTCTCAGCTCAGGATTTGAACAAAACACTAAGGCTATCCTATGACTTTTTTTTCATTTCAGACTCCGAAAAAAAATATGCTCAGACATGACTTTATGGGTGCGTAACGGGCCAAAAAACATACTAGTGCAGACGGTTTTGTCATTTATTTCTTGAAAATGGATTTTTAAGCCTTTTTCTCTCAGCTCAGGATTTGAACAAAACACTAAGGCTATAGTATGACTTTTTTTCCATTTCAGACTCCAAAAAAAATATGCTCAAACATGACTTTTTGGGTGCGTAACAGGCCAAACAACAAGCTAGTGCAGACGATTTGGTCATTTTTTTCTTGAAAATGGATTTTTAAGCCTTTTTTTCTCAGCTCAGGATTTGAACAAAACACTAAGGCTATAGTATGACTTTTTTTTCATTTCAGATTCCGAAAAAAAATATGCTCAAACATGACTTTTTGGGTGCGTAACGGGCCAAAAAACATGCTAGTGCAGACGATTTTTTCATTTTTCACTTGAAAATGGATTTTTAAGCCTTTTTCTCTCAGCTCAGGATTTGAACAAAACACTAAGGCTATAGTATGACTTTTCTTCCATTTCAGACTCCAAAAAAAAATATGCTAAAACATGAAATTCTGGGTGCGTAACAGGCCAAACAACATGCTAGTGCAGACGATTTGGTCATATTTCACTTCAAAATGGATTTTTAAGCCTTTTTCTCTCAGCTCAGGATTTGAACAAAACACTAAGGCTATCCTATGACTTTTTTTTCATTTCAGATTCCGACAAAAAATATATTCAAACATGACTTTTTGGGTGCGTAACGGGCCAAACAACAAGGTAGTGCAGATGGTTTTGTCATTTTTTGCTTGAAAATGGATTTTTAAGCCTTTTTCTCTCAGCTCAGGATTTGAACAAAACACTAAGGCTATAGTATGACTTTTCTTCCATTTCAGACTCCAAAAAAAAAAAAGCTAAAACATGAAATTTTGGGTGCGTAACGGGCCAAACAACATGCTAGTGCAGACGATTTGGTCATATTTCACTTCAAAATGGATTTTTAAGCCTTTTTCTCTCAGCTCAGGATTTGAACAAAACACTAAGGCTATAGTATGACTTTTTTTTCATTTCAGATTCCGAAAAAAAATATATTCAAACATGACTTTATGGGTGTGTAACGGGCAAAACAACAAGCTAGTGCAGACGGTTTTGTCCTTTTTTGCTTTAAAATGGATTTTTAAGCCTTTTTCTCTCAGCTCAGGATTTGAACAAAACACTAAGGCTATAGTATGACTTTTTTTTCATTTCAGATTCCAAAAAAAAATATGCTCAAACATGACTTTTGGGGTGCGTAACGGGCCAAACAACAAGCTAGTGCAGACGGTTTTGTCCTTTTTTTGTTTGAAAATTGATTTTTAAGCCTTTTACTCTCAGCTCAGGATTTGAACAAAACACTAAGGCTATCCTATGACTTTTTTTTCATTTCAGACTCCGAAAAAAAATATGCTCAGACATGACTTTTTGGGTGCGTAACTGGCCAAACAACAAGCTAGTGTAGACGATTTGGTCATATTTCACTTCAAAATGGATTTTTAAGCCTTTTTCTCTCAGCTCAGGATTTGAACAAAACACTAAGGCTATAGTATGACTTTTTTTTCATTTCAGATTCCGAAAAAAAATATGCTCAAACATGACTTTTTGGGTGCGTAACGGGCCAAACAACAAGCTAGTGCAGACGGTTTTGTCATTTTTTGCTTGAAAATGGATTTTTAAGCCTTTTTCTCTCAGCTCAGGATTTGAACAAAACACTAAGGCTATCCTATGACTTTTATCTGTTTCAGACTGAAAAAAAAAATATGCTCAAACATGACTTTTTGTATTCTTGGGACTGTATCTCTTCTCGGATATTTGTCACAATGTGTGTGTCTTACCTCTTCTGTGTGCACCTTCCTCTGCATGCTTTCAGGTTAAGAGATGCCTGATCCTGGACACCTTCGCTCAGGAACCTTGATTGGTGCATCTGATCCAAAAGTCCCACATCAGCCAATCAGGAGTGACTGAGGAGCAGTACAAGAAGCCTGTGGACCTGACTTACCTCAGCAAAGTGTAGCCAGCCATGCTTGTGTGGCTCTTTGTGTTGTTAGAAAACAATGTTAGAATCTTTGTAAACGTTGTGAGGCACTAATTTTTGTGAAGTTCGTAACTTTTGAGCACACTACACAAACTAGATCATCACTTTGTCAACACATTTTGGGTGCCATTTTGTGTTGTAACTGTTTGACTTGATTATTTAGTTTTTTTTTCTCATAACTCTTGTTTAGTCTCACTTTAATCTCATTTTCACACTTATTTTACAACACTCAGTTTCATTGCCTCCTTTTTTGTTGCTGCCACAAATGTACTTCTGATTAATAAATGACTTAAGCCACTTAAAATCTTGGTTTCCATGTTACTTCCCTTTCCCCCATGTGCTGGATGTAACAGACTCTGAAAAACAGCAAGATTAAACATGACTGTTGGGTGTTTAGCTGGTCAAAAAGCATGCTAGTGAAGACAGTTTCGTCGTATTTGGCCTAAAAATGAACCTATGAGCCTTTTCCCCTCAGATCAGGCTTTAAAAAAAGGGACATGCTAACATGTCTATTTCTATTTCAGACTCTGAAAAAAATTAGCTAACTAAGAAAAATATGCTAAAAAGTGACATTTTGGGACCTTCACACATTAAAGTATTAATTATTCCTTTGAACCAATTCAGCTAATTGTGAGCCTCATGTGAAGCGTAATCCTTTTAAAAGAAAAGATGTTTAAGACTTATATGTTTCCTTTCAAATGAAAGAAAATTAAAATCGTAGTCTTCAGAGTTAACCCTGTGGAACACCAGATACAATGCACTCAAGGTAGGACAATATGTAAACTTCTTGAAGTATTTACATGCTTTTAAAATTGCTTTAAGTCAAGAAAGCATTATGATATTGCTAAAAATGTTCCTTTTGACTCTTTATTCCTAGAGTGAGAGCAATGTTTAATGAATTGTTTTGGGGAAAAAACATGTCAAACCTTCTTAGTGATCTTTCAAAAGTCTAGTGGTCTCAACATCGATCCCTGTGGAACCCCAGAGTACATTACACTTTGAGTCAATCGAGTTGAATGAAACTGTTCAGTCTAGACTGAAAATGTCTAGACTGTTATTTTACTTTGCAAAAGAATATTTGTTTTTTCCCCATGAAGCCCTGATAAAAAAGTATTTAAGGAGCTTTTATCAAGTTTTTAAAATATCTTCATTTTTCGGAATTGTTAAGAAAATATATTTTTAATGTATAAATACATTTTTTTTCACTGTCTTTTTTGATAAGTGCCAAAATAAAAAGCTTCTTTACTCCAAATGGACTGCATACAGATTAGTTATCAAAATTAAGAATTTTATCTTTTAACACATTTTAATTAACAGCATCAACATAAATGCAGATGTTGAACACACTGCTTAATCTGAAGAAACACTCTGATACAACTTTACTGTCTTTATTTGTTGTTTTCTTAGGTGCAAACAAACAAAAAATGTTTTTACAAAATAGACAAACTGATGATTGGCACATAAAACTTTACAGTAAGTACAAAAAGAGCTGAGATGCCGAAGCTCAGAGATAATCCATTAAAATAAACTTGATGGATGATTTTATAAAAATGAAAATAAACGTAAGGTAAATTTAAATACTATTATCCGTGTTTCCTGTGAGGACGTCCTGATGATGAGTTATTAACCGGATAAACATGGGGTTAACTCTTCGCCTTCTTTGACGTGAAGACAGCGTCATTGAGTCCTTCTCTGTTTCGGGCGATTTCAATGGCGAAGAACTGAGCTCTGGTGGCTGAAACACAACAGAGTGGCACCGTTAAAAACGGCAAATTTATAGAATTATGAGTCCAGATTAAACATGAGTCGAGTTAAGATAGATATATAATTTTTGATCAAATATTACAAGTGAAACAGAGGATTGTACTTTCCAGGCTATCACAGTAAGTTGTTTTGTTTCTAAGGATGTGATGTTGAGACGCATAAAAATCACAACATCTTTGTTCCAGCCAGTTTTTTTTCAAAATGGATGCATTATTGGAATAATTATCTTCACATTAACAAAAGCCGAGGGCCAAGAGGGCTGCCCTGAGGAACTCCACCTTATTTTTGTTTGACCTTCATATTGACTGCGTACAAGTTTGTTGGACAATTTTATGTTCAATTACCTGCAGTCTGGAAAGACTTCCTCCTCTCTAAAACTTATGCCAACAAAAAAAAAGTTGCATTATTTTGAATTCAAAAAGTTGAAAAACTGAACAAACTGTAGGTCCGGTGCACAGTTCAGAATTTCTTTATCTAAATAGAATAGAATAGGATAGAATAGAATAGAATAGAAGTTCGTCATTGCAACAAGTACAACCAAATTGCAAGTTCAACGAAATTGCAATCTAAATGACCGAATGTTGTTGCCAAACTCCTGCACACTGCACTAAAAGCTTTCCATGTTGGGTCTTCCAGTAGTACTCATATACTTTAAAAATGTTCCTAAAACTCAAAGCTTTACTAAAACTACTGGTCACATGAAATTGTCTATTAGACGGTTGTGCTTTACTTGTAAGGCCTACTTTACTGGTAAAACAACATTTTTGTTTTCTAGAAGAATTCTTAACCAGCAGGACTAACAGACCTAATGCAAATAAAGTAGGAGCGGTCATAACCAAATCCAGCATCCCAACTGGCTGTAGTACGTTTGACAGCCAATTAGTCCAGTTAATACAGATAACACAGGTTAATGAAATATATTGATATAAAATGTAATACATGGTTGTAGACATTTGCTGAATTAGCTTTTCTTTGCCTCCTTATAAGCATTTAAGGGCTACGAATAGTACTAGTGACACTTTTAAGTATCCTAGTAGTAATAGTGACAGTTTTTTCTTTATTAGTAAAGTCTACTCTTGCACTAGTTCACCAAAACTGAGTACATGTGCTCCAAATTTTAGCACCAGAAGAGCTGAATAACAGTTGATATCATGATATTAATTTTTATGCCAAAACAGCTTTCAATACTGATGTAGCTCTTTGTGAAAATATCTCCAAGTACTTGAGTTTTATTTGAAGTGTTGGTTCATTTTGAAACTATTTATACGAAAACATCTAATTGTTTTCCAACACCATAGTTTAAAACTGTCCCAAACATTTAAACAATACTTGTATCTCATATATGTATATATATAGAGAGAGAGATATTTTGGGCTGGGACGATACACTTTACTCCCAATTCAATTTTTTACCATTTTTTAGGTGCCAATTTACTTTATATTGCAATTCTATGATATTGCAGATTTTTGCGATCTTGCAATCAGGAAAAATACACATCACATGTGAGTCTGTTTTTAGGATTTTTTTCAGCAATATATTTTAACCAGCTGTTTATACTCTCTCTTCAAAAGACTGGACTGACTTTAAAAGTGGCTTATTAACACAGACTAAAATGAAGCATTCACATTTGGAAAGAAAAAAAACAATTTTTGAACAAACAAATCGATTTAAAAATCTTCAAACAAGAAAAACCCGATACTTATGTGAATCGATCCTTTTTCCCACCCCTAATATACATAAATAAATACATATAAATATATATATATATATGTATATATGTATATATATATATATATATATATATACATAAATAAATACATATAAATATATATATATATATGTATATATTTATCGTAAAATACCAAATAGTAGCCGGGGTGTTTATTTGCTTCAATTACTGAGCAGACCAGGCGTTTATTTGGTAATTTACGGTATATAAAACAAAACTTCTAGGAAATTAGTTAGTAATAAACTTACCAAATATTGTATTCTCCTCAGAGTAGTCTTTCTCACAGTCCAGCCTCAGCAGAGTCCCGTAGTTAAAATCCTCGATCAGACCCTCAAACTGGTTACAAAATGGACGCCATGTCTGAAAAACACAAACAAATAAACATTAAAGTACTCAGTTTATGAATAAATGGATTTTAAAGTGTTGTTTTGTTTCATGTCAGTGGTCTTATAATCATTTTAATAGATTCAAAAATAAGAATGCACTTCATTTTGCAACTCAGAAAAGTGAACTAAATGATCTGTAAGACTCTGCTCACTTTTTTACATCTATGATTCTCTTATTTTAACTTCTGCTGATATTCCTGCTGCTTCATTATAAATAAGAGCAACAGAAACAACTGAATTTCCCCTTTAGGATTAAAAAAGAAATCATGATTCTGATTTTTCAGGTGTGATGTTCATACATGATGTCTTTAATTCTAACATAACAATGTCGATTTAATTTGGTTTTTAGAATATCTTGAGTCAAAGTTCTACCTTCACACAAAGAAACACACATTTTTACATATTAAATTTAAATAAATTGGACAAAAAAACTATTAAAGTCGAGAGTGAACTGCTGAACAGTTGACCTGGAGAACCTTCTCACCTCTTTGGCCTCCTCAGACTTCAGGGCTTCCGCATTCAGCTGTCTGATGTCGAGCTCTTTAAACATTTCTCTGAAAATGGAGTAGATTTTATCGTCCAGTTTTGTTAACTTCAGGAACTTTGGATCCACGGATGAGATGAGCTGCAGAGAGAAGGAGATTCAAATGAAGATGAAATGTGAGAAAATTGTTAAACAAAATGGACCATTACAGAAAAACACATCCAACAGGAGCTCCATTTGTTTGTTTGTTTGTTTGTTTTGGAGTCTGACTCACATTGAAGTAAACCTCGGCGTGGTTGTAGGCCTTCATCGCCCACATCATCTCCAAACGAGGCTGGAAGAAAAACATTTAGGTTGAAACAGCCGCAGAAAAAATGTTTAACAATAAATTTTAATCTTTTGTCAGATTCTGTTATTCATAAAAACATTTTAACAACAATCAAAGCACTGCACGACTGAGAAAAGCAAACAAAACCATCATTAAAAACAGAGAATAAAAAAGAATAGATCATAAAAACCATGATGAAGATTAGAGTGCAGAAGTCAAAAAGTTCCCTTTAAAAAAAGTTTTAAAAGTTCTTACGTCGTTCCCGTAGGCGTCTGCAGGCAGAGACAGAGCGTGTGCAGCAGCAGAAGCTCCCTCCACACCCTAAAACACACAATATATAAATAAAGTAATAAAAAAACACATACATCAGGATGGATCCATTTACACATTGAGTTAGACTCGCTGATCGATCCACCTAAGGCTGTTTTTTACAACGTTCCATTGACAGAAATATTAGTCATAAATATGACAGAGAGACTGGAGGGATGCAGCCAAGTACAATAAAGATGTGTCTCAAATCCTTATAAATTATTAAATCATAAAATATCACAACATTAGATTTAAAATGCTGATACAGCACTGTGCAACAATTACTGCAGAGTATTTATTATTAATATTTTCATACAGTCCTGCTCAGTTAAGGATTATTTATTATTTAATGATCAAACAGAAGCAGACTTTCTGCCTTCCTGCTCTGCAAAATCAGCAAATATTAAAGGATCATTTTGACTCTCTTGGGGAAATATACGACTGAAGACCATTTTAGTTCTGTAACTTTTGATCCCATTAGTCAGTAACATCATGAAGATTTAATTAAAAGAAAAGGAAACACTGTTTTATCCTATTTGTTGCCCAAAATTTTGAATAATATTAGGCAGTATTTAGGTCTGAACATTTTTATATTGCAGGCAATAAACTGCTAAATATGTAATATAACTGGTATATAACTGGTTTAACTGGTATATAACTGGTTTAACTGGTATATAACTGGTTTCTACTAGTACCAAATCAGAGTTTATTTTGTTATTTATTATATCTTTACATAAAAAAATGGAGGAATTAATCACACATTAGCCTTCAGTTATAGTAGTTAGTATTCGAGTTACTGGTGCATGTTGCCCAGCCCTTAAACATTTCAAGGCAAACCTAAAAAAAAAAGAATATGATTAAAAATGTGAATTTATTGATAAAATTGGTGCTTTTTAATTTGAACAGGTTATTTTTCATTAAAGTGTTTCTTTAATTTCTGATATAAATTGAGCTCTTTATGTCAACACAGCATTGTTTTTATTCTTCAGTCATGTTTCTGTGCAGTTGTGAATCATTTATGTGGGAAAATTCAAGTGCCTGTGTCCACAGCTTTTCTTTTTAATCAGAATAATAAATCATACATCAGCCCTCAGGTACAGTATGACCTCTTGGATTATTAAGTGATCGAAACTTTTTATTTTTTACTAAGTTTTGGTGCTTTTCATCCTTTAAAGTCATTTATATTTTATTTTATTAAAGTGTTTGAGCTCTTTATGTCCTCACAGCACTGTTTTTGTTCTTCATTTATGTTTTAAAGACGTTTTTTGATCAAATGTTAATGATTTATATTGAAAAATGTTCCACACATGATAAATATAAAACCATAGACAGATGATATCACACGAAGGTCTTTATTAACTCTACTCTCTCTGATAATAACTCGGTCCTTTAATAACTGTGTTGTATTAATGTTTACCTACAGAACATTTATACACGTGTTTATTAACGGGCTAGCTAAGCGTTAGCAAACCAAGCTAACTGGCGCTGGGAGGGCACATTTAATAATTAATAACTAACTTTTAAAGCTTTACAAACAATACCTGTTGAGTCAATTCGATAATGTGGGGTATTAAAAAGTAAATAAACAAATTAGTTCACATTTTGAGTCCTACCAGAGAGGCGAGTCCATTATCAGCAGCCATTTCTACCAACCGAAGATCGTCTATGAAGACAGATGCACCAGTGACAGTGAAGCTTAACTCTGCGCATGCGTCTTTTGTGCTGGGTTAGTTCTTAGCGCCTCGCTTCACTCTGTGATTTAACTATTGTTCTTTATTTTATATTTGTAAGCATGTCTCATTTAACACAGAAAATACAAACATACAGTTTTTATGATAAACTGGACAATTACCTCGAATATCAGGAGTTATTTGATTTTAATAAAATCAGATTTTTCACAAATCAGCAACTAAGTCAGTTTTATTAATGAGAGAAGAGCATTATCAATTAAATACATATAATTCAATGTATTGTCCTTAGAAAACACATTAGAAGTTTCCAAAAAAGTTTAAGAACACAGTTTATTATTCAGGCTATCAGCCAAGCAGATATAAAATTTCCAGAAAATTACAGTTTAAGCACTATTGTACATTACTGAACTCTATAATTCAACAAAGTTTAAGACAAACTATCATTATATATTGGAAGCTTTTACAAAAAAAATGTGAATTAAATTTTACCTCGTTCAAAGTTGATGTTTTAATGATGTCAATCAGTAATTCTTGCATATTTGCATGATGATACTGATTAAAAGTAACACAGAAGATTTTATATCAACTAAAAACATTGTTTATATAATATATTAATTATCTGTTTGAGTTGTTGGTTTTGTTGCTCTTGCGTTTCAGGGTTTAAAATTTTGATCAGAGTGAGCCATCTTCTTCTCTTCTACCATCTTTGTTCAACTGTCAGGTTCTGATGACGTCACGTGTTTTAAAGAGACAGTAACATGTTAAAGGGGCCAGGGCTCTACTGCTCCTTACTCTAAATTTCGTTGTTTTTAAATTCATTTATTCACATAATAAAAACAGTTTAATCTTTATTTACTTTATTTCTGTTGCACACAGCTCCACAGCTGTCACTGTATTCAGTTTTATGCAATTCTTTGTTTTTATTTCTGCAGTATGAAATAAATTTGTTGAAGAAAATAAGTTTCTTTATTTGGGTTTTTATTGACTGATTTTATTAAAACACAGAGATGAGTGTAGGGTGAGACTTTAGGGAGGCTCTGGCTCTTCTAAGAAGGTAAAATCCCAGAGAGTTGTCCCAGTAATGTGAATATCTGCCTATAAGTCTACTATTCTCCCCACTCTCTCAACTGGTAGCCAGCCAATCACAGGGCCGACACACAGAAACAGAATACCACTTAAATAACCACACTTTAATATCATTTGTTAATTTAAATCAGGGAGGAAACGACTGATGGAGTCAAACCTGCAGCTTTCTTACTGTGAGGTAAACTTTTTCTGACTTGGAGAGCTGAGTGCTGCCTTCACGGACACTCAAAATGCGCTGATGCGTTCACGGACACCTAATTTAAGAATCCTTGCAGAAACCAAACCCTGGAGCTCACTGGCTGACCTTTCCTCTTCTCACCTCTTGGTGGCGCCACTCCTCCATCAGTTTGTTCATGTTTCATGTTTTCTTCGGCTGGTGTTGACTTTTATTTTTATTTATTTATTGACTTATTTCCTGTGTTGTCCCGGGGTGTCGGGCTGCTTTTGTGCTTCTTTTGTTTGCCCTTGGTGAAGTGACCTTCAGGGCTCCTGGATGGTCCGGATTCTTCTGCAGGTCCAGGTCTCAGGTTTCTGGTCTGAGGTGAGCACACAGCGCGGATTGTTCGTCTGAATACAGAGGCCCTCCTCCTCCTCCTCCTCCTCCTCCTCCTCCTTCAGGGGGTCAAACAGCCCCCTGTCCGGCTGTAAACCAGGCTGCAGCCTCCTCCTCCTCCTCCTCCTCCTCCTCCTCCTCTTCCTCAGCCTCTCCTGGATGATCTGATCCGCGCTCTCGGAGCTTCTTCCTCGCTGTTTGGAGGTAAGAAGCCTCGTTAATTCTCATTATAATAAAGAAAAATGATCCAGAATGTTCTCGGCGATGCGCTCCGTGTTTTTATCTCGCTGCTGCACACGCACTTGCCTCCTCTCCTCCTCTCCTCCCTCCTCATCCTCCTCTCGGTGTTTTTGAGCCTGGAGGCCACATGATGAAGAGCAGCAGCCTTCCTGCCGACGACGCTCCATCGTTTCTGCTCAAATCTTCATTTCTGTGCTCAGTTTTTAAGATTTAGGAGGATTTAGGGAGCTAGGCCTCTGCAGGAGGATCCTCGCTGTGTCTCCTCCATCCTAACGCTTATCATGACTTTGAGGAGGAGATCTCTGACATGTGGGCCACATGAGAAATAATGTGAATTTAATATCTGCTCTGCAGAAAATATGATCATTTACAGCCAATACAGCTAAATCATCCCGTTAAAGAAGCTACAATTCAGTTTAGAGCCTCATAATTAGATCAAACACACCCCTAGAGAACAGTTACAGTAATATTTATATATTTATTAATTCACTTGAGCCTCTGAATTCATCATAAATGTGAATTAAATCAGATTTTTTTCACTTTGCAGCTGCTTTTATTAAGAAATAATGACTTAACCTGGGCTCTTTTATTATTTTATGACACATTTAGAGGCCAAATCAATCAATTAATCAGCCAATACACATATGAGGCTACATGGCTCCAGGCTATTCACAATAATATGAATATTTATCTGTTCTGCATGAGTTTTGATCATTTTGTTAAGGTTAAATATAAATATTGTTCATTATGAGCTAAACTTCTGTTATTAGCACATGATTTGGATAAAATGAGTAAATACCTTCTCATAGAGGCTCTAACCTGCAAATATTTTAATTATTAAATGTGGACATAATCATAATTATTAATATTAACATAAGATTTAGAACTTTCAAGCTTTTGTTTTTCACGATATTATGATACATGTATAGATTTAATCATTCAGTCAGTAGGTTTTTATTTATTCATTTATTATCTTTAGATCATACAAAAGCCAATTATTTCTAGTTTTTCACCTTAAACTTTAATTATATTTTACCCTCAAAGATAAATGTACATGAATTTTAAATCAAAGATCACATTTGCTTTAATGAAATGATCATAAATGATAATTTGGTTGGTTTATTATTAATAAACTTATTCTGTTAAATGGCTCCTACATTATTGCAGGTTTATTTAGCTCCACACTCTCCAGGGTCAAATTATAATAATAATGTTTAACTAACTATGAATGAGCTTTTATGACACTTTTGGAGTTACAATCAACTCTGAAATATTCAACTCTACAATATTTACTTTGAAAACTAAAATAAGATAAATATGAGCAGAATCATAACAAATGAGGGAGGCATGATGTTGGATTATTTCTTGATATTTTGTGTTTCCGACCTCATTATCACTCATCCTGATACTTTAAACAAGAGCACAAAGTCTTTACTTTATAAAACTGTTTGTTTCTTTCAATGTGAGAAAAACAACATTAAACTCTTAAATAATAAAACTGTTATATTACCTTTAAATATCAGCAAAAAATGTCAATATCAAGCAGAATTTAGTAAACAATAAAACAATAATTACAGCGTTAAGTGTCACAGTGATGGAAATAAAAGTCCTAAACCTCTGGACCAATTATTCCTGAAAATATTAAAAACTGCCTTTAGCTCACAGTCATAACAAATCCTTTAAATAATATCAGATTCAGATCATCTATAAAACCTAATTACCAACAAACTCTGAAAGTTTTTGAGTATTTACTCCTAAAAAGAGAAAAAAACAAACGGACAGTTTAATTATTATTTAAAACTCTCTAAGGATAAACTTTTTGCTGTTTACAAATTCTTAAATTTGTGTTTTGTTTTGTTTGTTTTTTTTACTTTTTCCTCCTCCATTTGTCAGTTTACTTGATTTTATCTCTGCCAAGGAGGTGATGATTTTGCAAGTACATGTTTGTTTTTGTTGGAAAGATTATGTAAGAACTACAGGATAAACAGATAAGCTGTGAAGATAATGGATGGATGGATAATTACAATAATAATAAAGCAGACTGTAAAAACATGATGAGTGTATATGTGTGTATTTAATGTAAAAGTGCATCTAATATGTCCCAAACTGGGACTCAAGTATCAAAAAAAGAAACTCAACAGTAATGCATGTACACTTTTACACTTAATTTAAATAAATTAAAGTTATGACAGTCCAGTTTTTATGTCTGGGAGATATATTGATTCAAATTATTTTTGCAGAAGATTTAAAACGATATATTAAGATTTCATTTCTTGACAAACACTTCATCTTTTCACCCCCAACAAGGAGGTTACTCTTTGCTGGAAAATATTTATTTGTCTGTTTGTTTGCAAGATTAAAAAACTGCTACACAGATTTTACTGACATTTTCAGGAGATGTTGGAGAATGGCCAAACTAGATTTTGGTGCTGATTCAGATAATAACTGTCTAGAATGATTTATATATACAACTGCATGAAAAAGTATGTGAACCCTTTGGGGTTACTTGGATTTCTGCTTAAATTGGTCATAAAATATGTTCTGATCTTCATCTAAGTCACATCACCAGACAAACACAGTCTGCTTAAACTGAAAAGTGCAAAAATTGTGTTCCAAAAATTGCTTGTTGTCACACATCAAAAACTACCGCTACGTAACTAGAAAGAGACACATTACCTCGTGGCTTTGCATCCTGTAAGTTGTTGAAAAAAGAAGTTGTAAAGCAATGCAGAGTTCTGAGGAAGGTCTGAGCTGCATTCATTAGCATCACAACAAACACACGCTTTGGCTTGGGTCATGTCTTTACCACAGTCGCCGTGCGTGCTCATGGGTAGCAGAGTCTTTATGTCGCTGGAAATAGATTCTCCTCATAGGACCTTTAATGTCAAGCTGATAAACTTTGTGTTTTTACAAATATTCACTTTGAATTTGATGCCTGCAGCATGACCCAAAGAAGTTGGGACAGGGGCGTGTCTACCACTGTGACATCACAGTTTAACTCACTGTTGAAGCTTTGCAGGTGAAGTTATTTCCAGGTCATTAAAGGTCACGGGCATTCAATGTTGCCTTTCATTCTTTTGTTCTAATTATCTTCTGATGATGTTATGGACTGTAGAGACACGTTGTTCTCAAACTGTGGGACTGTTCGCTCACACAGTTTTTCACAAAGTGACTCTCGTCCATCTTTACACTCATGACGCTCACCTGTTCACCTGTTCACCTGTGAGTTTGAGCATGTAGCTCCTGTCCCAACTTCTTTGGCACGTGTGCAGGAATAAAATTGAGTATTTGCAAAAAAAAAAAAAAATCTATATATTTTATTTCAGTTATAATTTTATTTTTTAAAGTTCTCACTTATTCCTTTTTATTTAACAAAATATTCACATTTTATTTTCATGACTTTTCACTTTGTGTTTTCTTTAATCCTTTTTTAACTTTCACTCCACTTTGTTATTTGTTCTTTAAAAAAGGGGGGTGGATGTTATTTGCTGTTCTAGGACAAACTTTTTCCCCTGTTCTCTTCCCTGATAAAACGATTGGGAAAAGTTCATCAGTTTGAACATTAAATATTTTGTCTTTGTGGTCTATTAACCCTTTAACTACCAGCTCAACTGTTTGGAAGAGGTCAGTAAATCAGTAAATTCAGGGATATTTAACGTTTTAAAACAGAACAGAACAAATCAAACCATGGTTTTATCCTGTTAACACATCGGGGTTTAAAGGTTTAAAAAGCTAAAAGTTTATTGTGATGGCAAAAAAATGCACAAATATTTGGGATACAAATCAATCAGACATTACAGAAATGTTTATAAAGTTGCAACTAAGAATGACTTAAAATAGATGATACTGTACTGAGTTTGACAAATGTTTTTGATGAATATTAGGTTATATGTAAATCATATTATCAGTAAATGGTTCAGTAAAGTATATAAATAAATAATGATGGTAATAATAATAACAGCTTTTAGCTTTTTAAACTGTAAGATCCAACACAAAGAAAACATCTGTTCTTTTGGGGGGTTTTTTGTATCCTAAGAAATAACTGGAAAAACTGGAAACATGTTTTATTAAGACATTAAAAATATTCCTGACTTCTGCCAGGCAGTTGAGCTGGGAGTTAAAGGGTTAAGGAGCTGCAAATCACTGTTTTATATTTCTTTTTTTTTTACTTAACGTCACAACTTCATTGGAAATAAGGTATTCAGTCGATGGCCGGGGCTGTTTGGTTAATGTTGAACTTCCATCTGCAGGTCAGTTTTGATAAATTCATCAAACTGCTGATATTTTGTACAGCGAAGCCTCCTGCTGAAGTTTGACCGTAACTCTCACCAGCTTCACTCACCTGTCCAGGTGTGGCAGGTGTTTCTGTGGATGAGTTTAGATGGAGCTCTCAAAATACCTCCAAATCAGGCAGAGCATCGGGCTTCAAATATTGACACCACTGTCTGTAATAATCTGATTTTATAGTGATAAAATGAACATTTATTAACATTATTTCCTTTCTTCTACACTCCAGCCTGAAGGGGCTGTCTTTATCTGTGAGCAGCTGTTAAAAGTCTAATGTTGAAAAAATACTGAATAATAATAATAATTAAAGTATATTTGTGCATTGACGACTACTGTATAATAATGATATTTAAAGTAAATTAATGCTTTAAAAATGTACTGAATAATAATAATTAAAGTATATAATGCATTAAAAAACTGCTGTAAAACAATTATTAAAGTATGTTGATGCATTGAAAAACTACTGAATAATAATAATAATAAGGAAATTAATGCATTGAAAATTACTGTATAATAGTAAAACTTAAATTATATTGATGCATTAAAAACTACTGTATAATAATAATAATAATGAAAGTATATTTATGCATTAAAAACTACTGTATAATAATAATAATTAAAGTATGCTGATGCATTGAAAAAGTACTGAATAATAATAAAAAATAAATTATATGAATGCATTGAAAAACTACTGAATGATAATAATAATTAAAGTTTATTAATGCATTGAAAAACTACTGAATAATAATACTAATTAAAGTTTATTGATGCATTGAAAAACTACTGTATGATAATAATAATTAAAGTTTATTAATGCATTGAAAACTGCTGTATAATAATAATAATTGAAGTATATTAATGCATTAAAAAACTGCTGTATTAGGCCTGCACAACATATCGTTTGAACATTGCCATCGCATTGTGCCCATGCACAATAGTCACATCGCACATGTGATGCGACTATCGCATTCCCACATTTATTGGGGAAATGAAAAAAAGCAACTGAAATTGAAACCTATTCTATTTTGTACAGAGACATGGCCTCCTGGATCCCTTTTATATACAGCAATCTTCATCATTCACAGATGAACCCCCTTAGCCTGGATTAAACTGTATTATATCAATACAATGGTGTCATCGTGAGTCAACAGATTCTTCCCAAACAGAGCTATTCAAGTCATCTGGTGAAAATTCTTCTATTCTTAATATTGCAATATATCGCAAACCCCCCAAAAATTGCAATGTCATTTTTTTTCCAATATCGTGCAGCCCTATGCTGAATAATAATAATTAAAGTTATCAATGCATTGAAAAACAATATTATAATAATAATATTAAATAAATTTTATTACTGCATTAATATCTTGGTGCAGGTAAAATGAGTCTCCCTTTAGTGATGAAACATCCTGATGATCCTGTTTCTGCTGTTTTACCAACAGATTAGACAAACGCTAACACATGTTTTAAAGGTGGATGTGTGTGTGTGTGGTCCATTAGTGAAACCACACACACAAACACACACACACACAAACACACACACACACAGACGTCCGTTAAAAGCTCTCAGCGATAAGACGATCAGACACTCGAGCACTCAGACTGCTGCTGATGGATCAGTCGTCCTCGGAGACTCTCTGACAGAAAGTAATCGAGTACTTTCACTCAAGTAGCTTCTTACCACCTCAACCTTTTACCTAAAAAGAAACACAAGTGTCAGCAATAATATTAAAATAAAGTAAACTTTTCTTTTTAAATTTGAGTTTTTAAGCAACTAAATTTATTTCCAGCAGTTTTTAGATTCAGAGAAATCCTTCACATTCTCCTCAAACATTATTAACATTCCTCTTCTTTAATTAAAACAGTTATTATTTTATTTTATACTGTTGAAAAGCCTGATTAGTCACCTTTACAACGAGGTATAACAAGTAAAGATCGTGCCTTCATTGAAGGAGCAGCACAGCTGAATGTTCGGACATTTAGACTCAGCGTTTCGGGTTTTTTAAAAGCAAACTCAAGACCTGCATTTTCAGTCTGCCTTTTAGCTGATTCTATTTATTTTTTTATTATTTTATCTTATTTATTAATTAATCTTAATCCTCTTAATCTGTTTTATTTCTCGATTTCAGTTCAGATTTATTGTTTTGAAATTTTATTCTCTGTAAAATTGATTTTCTTTTCATTATCCTACTTTGGCAGATTTTGTTCAACATTTTGTGTTGGCTTTCTATTTTTTTCATTTTCTAAATAAACCATTTCATTATTTAAAATTGTATTTGTTTATTTATTTATTTATTTTTCCCCACAGTACTTTTTTTTACCTCCCTCCTCGTCATGATAATTTTATTATCTTTTTTTTGTCTTAGCTTCTGTGTTTCCTCATTTTTAATTCAAGACAGCAGTCCTCTGATTCTGTTTCCTCCTCCTAAAATCTTTGTGTGTTTGCTGGATGAGGATCAGAGGGTTTTTATTTTTTATTTTATTTTATTTATTTTGTTTCTTTTTATTTAAAGCACTTTGTGCTACATGATCTTGGATAAAAAGTGCTTTACAAATACATCTGATTGATTGATTGATTTCACCTCTCTACTCTCTCCATCATTTTTCTCCGTCACCATGACGACATATATTCAATAATTAGAGAAAATCGGGCTCTGCTCCCTACAAACACGTCTATGAAGAGCGTCCAGACTGAACTGTCTGATTTGAGGGTTAAAGAGTTTATTCTCTGTTATTAATCTGAACGTTCAGACTCCATCTTCATCTTCGGCTCAGGATGAAGGTGGAGGCAGCAGCTCGACTCTCTGGAGGGCGGAGTGTAACCACAGCAGTGACTGTTGAGCCTCGGCGGGGCGTTGGCCCGGCTGGGCGAGCTGATAAACACCAGGGAGGAGGAGGAGGAGGAGGAGGGAGGAAGAGGAAGGGAGCGAGTGATGATGGAGGAGGAAGAGGAGGGGGGGTCACAGGAAGTCAGGATCTTTCAGATGAGGACTGCCCCACCATCCCCCACCCCCGTCCCAGGAGGAGGCTCCGGTAACAGCTCAGCTCTCTGGTCTGTGTCAGGCCCCTAGACTCTCTGGTCTGTGTCGGCCCCTAGACTCTGGTCTGTGTCAGGCTCCTAGACTCTCTGGTCTGTGTCAGCAGGACTGCCCCACCATCCCCCACCCCCGTCCCAGGAGGAGGCTCCGGTAACAGCTCAGCTCTCTGGTCTGTGTCAGGCCCCTAGACTCTCTGGTCTGTGTCGGGCCCCTAGACTTTCTGGTCTGTGTCAGGCTCCTAGACTCTCTGGTCTGTGTCAGGCTCCTGGACTCTCTGGTCTGTCGGGCTACTGGACTCTCTGGTCTATGTTGGGCTCCTGGACTCTCTGGTTTGTGTCGGGCTCCTGGACTCTCTGGTCTGTGTCGGGCCCCTAGGGTCTCTGGTCTGTGTAGGGCTACTGGACTCTCTGGTCTGTGTCAGGCTACTGGACTCTCGGGTCTGTGTCGGGCTCCTGGGCTCTCTGGTCTGTGTCGGGCTCCTGGACTCTGGTCTGTGTAGGGCTCCTGGACTCTCTGGTCTGTGTCGGGCTCCTGGACTCTCTGGTCTGCGTCAGGCTCCTGGACTCTTTGGTCTGTGTTGGGCTCCTGGACCCTCTGGTCTGGGTCGGGCTCCTGGACTCTCTGGTCTGCGTCGGGCTCCTAAACTCTCGGGTCTGTGTCAGGCTTCTAGGCTCTTGGGTCTGTTCAGGCTCCTAAGCTCTCTGATATGCTTAGGGTTCTTGGACTCTGTGGTCTGTGTCGGGCTCCTGGACTCTGTGGTCTGTGTCGGGCTCCTGGACTCTCTGGTCTGTGTCGGGCTCCTGGATTCTATTGTCATTGTCGGGCTCCTGGACTCTCTGGTCTGCGTCAGGCTCCTGGACACTTTGGTCTGTGTTGGGCTCCTGGACCCTCTGGTCTGGGTCGGGCTCCTGGACTCTCTGGTCTGTGTCGGGCTCCTAGACTCTCGGGTCTGTGTCGGGCTTCTAGGCTCTTGGGTCTGTTCGGGCTCCTAGGCTCTCTGATATGCTTAGGGTTCTTGGACTCTGTGGTCTGTGTCAGGCTCCTGGACTCTCTGGTCTGTGTCGGGCTCCTGGACTCTCTGGTCTGTGTCGGGCTCCTGGATTCTATGGTCTGTGTCGGGCTCCTAGGCTCTTTGGTCTGTGTCGGGCTCCTAGGCTCTCTGGTCCGTGTTGGGCTCCTCAGCTCTCTGGTCTGTGTTGGGCTCCTGGACCCTCTGGTCTGCGTCAGGCTCCTGGACTCTTTGGTCTGTGTTGGGCTCCTGGACTCTCTGGTCTGGGTCGGGCTCCTGGACTCTCTGGTCTGGGTCGGGCTCCTAGGCTCTCGGGTCTGTGTCGGGCTCCTAGGCTCTCTGGTCTGTTTCGGGCTCCTGGACTCTCTGGTCTGTGTCGGGCTCCTAGGCTCTCGGGTCTGTGTCGGGCTCCTAGGCTCTCTGGTCTGGGTCGGGCTCCTGGACTCTCTGGTCTGGGTCGGGCTCCTAGACTCTCGGGTCTGTGTCGGGCTTCTAGGCTCTTGGGTCTGTTCAGGCTCCTAGGCTCTCTGATGTGTTTAGGGTTCTTGGACTCTGTGGTCTATGTCGGGCTCCTTGTCCCCCATCAGTCCTGCCTCCCCTTAGGGGTTGTTTTTCTGAAACCAGATCATATGACATATTAGCTGTTAGCTTAACCGCACTTCAAGCATCAGACCAGGGATTACAGCAGTGCTGCTGACGCTGCTAAAAATACATTTTCATCCAAATATTTATTTTTTTTAAATTAAATTAATTAAAAAAATGAAAGCATCTTGTGTTACATTACTTACTATATTGTTGGTCTTGTCTTGTTCTCAGATCTCTCTTCAGTCTAGATCTTGGTCTCTCGATGCTTTTATTGTAATGGTTATTTCTTTTCTCCAGTCAGTCTCTACTAAAGTCTTAGTCTTTGTGACGGAGTCTTAGTCTTGTTGTTGGTCTGTACTCGCTCTAGGCTTGACTCAGTCTCTACTACTAAAAGTCTTGGTCTTGGTCTTGTCTCGGTCTCGGCTTGTCTCGGTCTAAGCTTGACTCAGTCTCTACTACTAAAAGTCTTGGTCTTGACTCGATCTCGGCTTGTCTTGGTCTTGGTCTTGTTTAGGTCTCAGCTTGACTCAGTCTCTACTCCCAAAGGTCTTGGTCTTGTCTTGGTCTCAACTCAGTCTCTAATCCCAAAAGTCTTGGTCTTGTCTTTAAATGTATATTTTTTGGGGCATTTTGTGCCTTTATTGATAGAGAGACAGTGGATAGGCTTGTGAAAGGGGGAGAGAGAGTAGGGGAAGACACTCTGCAAACTGGTCACAGGTGGGATTCGAACCTGGACCGGCAGAAGCATGTACATGTGGTGCTAACCACTACGCCAAACCAGCACCCCAAGGTCTCGGCTTGTCTTGATCTCGGCTTGTCTTGATCTCGGCTTGTCTTGGTCTTGGCTTGTCTTGGTCTTGACTTGGTCCCTACTCCCAAAAGTCTTGGTCTTGACTTGGTCCCTTCTCCCAGAAGCCTTGGTCTTCGTACATTCTGGTCTTGGTCAAGTCTTGGTCTTGGATAGTGTGGTCTTGAGAACAACACTAAAAGCTTCACACACAATCTTAAACTAGAAAAGCACTCTGAGAGCACAGACCTCCTCCAGCACCACAGTCCTCTCCCATATTATGATTTTTATCATAAATATTAGTCCTACCTTTATTTCATCTAAATATTCAGATTCCTTGACCATGAAAACATACCATTAGCAACTGGATTCATAATGATATCTATTTTAGTTCAGTTGCTACTCACGAAAATCACATCTAATCATCAGGATCCAGATCCTCCAGATAATCTAATCAAAATCTAATCAGTCCTACTTTTTTCCTGAAAGTTTCATTGAAATCCGTCCATAACTTTTTGAGTTATGTTGCTAACAAACAAACAAACAAACAAACAAACAGAAGCTGGTGATAACATAACCTCCTTGTTGGCAGTAATAACTGTATCTTAAACTTTCACTTTATCAAATATAAAAGTAGTTAAAAACAAAATGCAGCATTTAAAACATCTGCACTGACAGAAGATCACGATCACGTGACTTTATAGTAGCCGCTGCTTTGATCTAACACACAAACTCTAGCTGAGACATGTGCTGTGTTTAACGTCCTGTCTGCAGAGAGTTTGAATCCAACAAGCTCAAAGACACAAAGAGACGAAGAACATGTCTGCAAACTAAGATCTTTGAAATAAATTAGCTGAGCTGAGTAAGCGAGTTTACTTCAGACTGTGACGGTTAGTGAGCAGCTCTGAGAGCACGCTAAGGCTATGAAACACCAAACCATTACTGAGACATGAAGACTGTCTGCTGCCATTAAAATGTTAAAAACATGTGCAGGAAAGAGAAGCTAAAACAATAAACTAAATATGAGTGATTGTTTATTCAGTTTTAACTTTCAGCCTGGTAAATAAAGCCTGTATCCCAGATCTGAGTCTGCAGTGTGGCCCTGTTTGTCAGACTGCAGTGGTGTTATAATAATTATACTTTATTTAAAATAATTATCATTTATTTAAAATAATTATCATTCATTTAAAATAATTATCATTCATTTAAAATAATGATCATTCATTTAAAATAATGATCATTTATTTAAAATAATGATCATTTATTTAAAATAATTATCATTTATTCTTCTGGTAAAAAGAAGGCAGGGCGTCTCTTTAGGAAATGACTCGGCTCTTTTTTTCTGTTGATGCTCTGAATTTGTCAGTCTGTTTTTCCTCGGAATAAAAAATCTGATGAGTCACTCAGTCATTCATAGAAGGATGGAGTTTAATGGCTAATGATCGACTCTCTCTCTCTCTCTCTCTCTTTCTCTCTCTCTCTCTCTCTCCCTCTCCCTCTCCCTCTCCCTCTCCCTCTCCCTCTCTCTCTCTCTCTCTCTCTCTCTCTCTCTCTCTCTCTCTCTCTTTCTCTCTCTCTCTCTCTCTCTCTCTGCAGCCCGTTAAACCCAAACAGGAGGACGGTTTCTCTACAGCCATGCAGAAGGTAATCAGAGTTCAGCAGGTCACCTGGACCAGGTCTACATGCCTGGGTGCATTGACCTGCTGCCACGTGATTGGCTGAACGAGTAGTTCTGTTGTTCCTAATAAAGTGGCCAGTCAGGATGTTTGTTTTAGTGGGCTGAACTTCTGGGGATTTCTTTTCCCAAACAAGATAATTTGTCCTGAAAAAGACATTAAAGGGGCTTAAATAACCCTTTTGTGTTTTTTTGGCAATGTTTGCCTGTTTGTTTATCTGTTTGTTTGTTTGTTTGTTTGTCTGTTTGTTTACTTGTTTGTTTGTCTGTTTGTTTACCTGTTTTTTGTCTGTTTTCTTGTTCTTTTTTCTGTCCGATTGTCTGTTTGTTTGTTTTTCTGAATGTCTGTTTGTTTGTTTGTTTGTTTACTCGTTTGTTTGTCTGTTTGCTTGTTTGTTTGTTTGTCTGTTTGCTTGTTTGTTTGTTTGTTTGTTTGCTTGGTTATCTGTTTGTTTGCTTGTTTGTTTGTTTGTCTGTTTGTTTGCTTGTTTGTTTGGTTGCTTGGTTGTTTGTTTTTTCGTTTGTTAGCAGGATTACACAAAAACTGCTGTACAGATTTTGCAGAAATTTTCAGCAGATGTAGGTAATGATCAAACTTAGCAGTGTTTAGATTTTGGTGGTGATACGTTTGTACTGTTTGTCTGGATGTTAAAAAATCCCAGAGTCTCAAAAATCCCATAAATTAACAAAAAAATCCCATCTCTGCCATTTTTGATGGATTTCCGATGTCCCAGGATAACATGGGGTCTATGTTTTAGGTACTTTTCATTTGGATCTGATCCAGATTGACCTAAAAACATTGAACTCTATAATGGGACATCCCATTGACAACACTGAATAAGTCATATAAAATCTAAATATTAAGTGAGTCAGTTTGTTTTGAAGTAATTTTTCTAATTGTTGTTCTCTCCTCTTCCTAAAACACTCTGATTTCTTTGCATTGCCATAAACACTGAAGTTTGGCTCCTTTGCTCTCCGTGCATTTTGTGCATGAATCTGGTGTTTGTATTAAATCCGTTTGGTTCCACTGGTGTAACATACATCTGCATTAACACCTTATATTGTATCAGTTTAACCCTTTGACTCCCAGCTCAGCTGTGTGGCAGATGTTGGTAAATTAAGGAATATCTAATATGTTGAAAAAAATAAGTTATTGATTTTTTTTTATGATACAGAAAAAATGCAAACTAAATAAAAATAACAGATATGCTCTTTGCTTGGAAATTAAAGGCTCAAAAAGCCAAACATTTTTATTTAAATTACCATAACTATTTTTTAAAATACTGAACCACTCACTGATATGATGATTTTTTAATATAACATCTGTTATTCATCAAAAACTTTTGGTGTATTAAGCACAGCATCGTCTATTTGAAGTTTTTCTGATTGATTATTTACAAACATTTTTGCCTTTTCTGATGGATTTTGACATTTTTTGTCAACATATTATAAACTATGAACTATTTTAACCTTTTAAATCCCACTCAAAGAAAATATCTGGTGTTTGACTTGTTTGTAGCTTCTCTGTTCCCTGAAATGCTGACAGAATCATATCAATGATTTGATTTGTTCAGTTTTTTAAAACATTAAATATTCCTGAATTTATTGATGACCAACCAAACAGTTGAGCTGGTAGTTAAAGGGTTAAGATGGGACTTTAAATGAACATGATTTTTAATGTGTTTGAAAGAATAAAACATTTTAAAAAGTAGGGCTGAACAATTAATAGCAAATTAGATTAAATTGCAAAAGCGCTTTTTGCAATTTTCAAATAACAGAAGGTTCAATATTTTTAGCCCAAAATGTGTTGAACATTTTAGCATTGTGATGTAGTTTTTTTGCAATTCCATGCCTGTTTTTTTTTACCTCTATTCATACACTTTTGTCCCACTTTTAGACCATTTTTACCTTTTTTAACCCTGTTTTTACAATTTTATGCCTACTTTGCCCCCATTCATCTTTTTTTGGCCACTGTCAGAACCATTTTTGGAGTTTTTACGTGGTTTTTGAAATTTAATTTCAAATTTAATTCCCAATTTTGCTGCCATAATCAATTTTCCTAAGCCACTTTTGGATTTTTTTTTTGCCAATTTTTCCCCATTTTTTTTTGCAATTTCATACCTATTTTGCACCTATTTATTAACCTTTTTCCGCTTTCATACCATTTTTACCCAGTTTTTACAATTTCATACCTATTTTGCTTCTGTTCTTCACTTCTCCACTTTTTCTCTAATCTTCTATCCTTAGATTAATTTGATGTCATATTGGTTTTACTATAAAAAGATCTGCTGCTTATGTTTGTTTAAGAATACATAAGATGAGGAACATTAAAACAATTGCAGAGTAAATCACAATATTGGGGGAAAAAATCACATCTTTGTGATTTAATAATTCATACATGAAAGGGTTAAAGATGTCTGAGGATGAACGGTCCAGTAAGAGAGAGTCAGACGGGAGGGAAAGGAGCCAGAGCTGGACTGAAGTCAGGGTCAAAGGTCTCGTCTCACTTCCTGTCTGTTTGTGATGACATCACAGGTGGAGGGACGGGCCACCCCAGTTAACCTGCCTTCCTCCAGGGGCCCGAGCACGCCGGGGTCCCCCGCCGCCGGCATCACGGTAAACACATGTGCACGTAGAGGTCGGCCTTATCGGCCTGTGCACACACACTCTGATCTGTCCCCGTCCATGTCCCTGCAGGCCCGGGTCAACGACCAGGTGGTGGGCTACAGGGACCTGGCGGCGCTGCCCCGGGACAAAGCCATCCTGCAGGTGGAGCGTCCCGACCTGATGACCTACCAGCCTCACCTGAGCTTCTCCCCGCTGGACCAGCCGCGCAGAGAGGTGAGTCATGCTGTTGGTCCAGGGGAGAAGGTAACTAAAACGTGTTCAGTACTCGAGTAGACATGTAGATACGAGGGTTTAACTTTTTATTGAAGTAAAAGTGGTCAAAGTTTCCAAACTGTTATCTGAGCTCATATTACTATACACAGTATTTGTAAGTTAATGTTCAAATGCTATAGTCACAGATCAGAGTTTGATCAGATGGACACCACCACAGATACTGGCTGCATCAGACAGCGGAGAATACTTCCCCCTGCACAAAATGGGGCCCTACGCACAGCGCATGCATGCCTGTAACGGTCTGTCCAGTTCACTTTTTGTTCCCACATCTCCTGTTTCTGAGGCCCTCCTCACACGAGGATCCGTATTGTCTTGTCATCAGCATCAAAACATGAATCACTCTTTACACATCATTTTGTACACAGGCTTGTGCATTTATATGACAACGCAAAATCGTGTAGTGTATACGCCCGGCCTAAAGGTGACACTGTGTGAACTTCACCTGGCCTGGGTGTGTTGAGTTGCTGCCATATGATTGGCTGAATAAGCAGTTCAACTGCTGTGCCTAATAAAGTGGCCAGTCAACATACATGTCTTAGTGGACTGAATTTCCGTGAGCTTTCCCAAATAGAGATTTACCTGTTAACAACATTTAAAGGGACACAGTCTGATTTTTGGTGTTGGGCTGTGCTGTAATGTTTGAGTTTCAGTTTTGATATTTTATTTTTGTGTTTTTGTTTTTTGCAGAGATCTCTGTCGCCTCCTCCGTCATCTCCACCGAGATCTCCAGAGGTAAGAAATGCACATTTTACATGAGGGAATCTCCAATCCCTGCATAAACCGAGTTTAAACAAATAACTAATGAGGATAATAACTCCTTAATTTTCTGTCCTCAGTCCCTCAGTAAATAATATTTCATATAAAAGATGAACTCCTGATGAGCCTCAGACTGAAGTCTCCTTTCTCCGGTTTCAATCCGCTCTTTGTTTCGCTCACAGAATCAAAAATGTGACATTTAAAACTTGAGTTTGAAGAGAACAAAAAGCTTCTCTGTGTGAGCGCTGCAGCGAGAGGCCTCCAAGAATTTATTAAGATTTAAACGATGTTATCATGGAAATAATTCATTTGATTTAATGAAGAAAAGCTTACAAACATGAACAAATGAGCTTTAGAGTGGCTGCATTTGAGCTCAATTATCTCTAAATTTGCTGTAAGATTATTAAATATCAAAAATCACATTTAGTCCTGAATCCTGGGAGATAAATACATTTTAATATCCTGATATAAAAACTGTTTTATTTAGAGTAAATGTTTTTAGAATTATTGTCATTTTAAGAAGTCAACATGTTCTGTAAATGTGCTTTTATTTGTTTTATTCATCAAAATTTTCTTTTGGTTGATCGTCAGACCTCTAAAATAAACACTAATCCATCATCTGTAATGAAATCTTCTCATTCATGTGATGCAGACTTCTTCATTTTAAAGTCCAGATTTATTAAATAACTATAAATAAATAAATGAGATTTTAATGCAAACACTCCAGTTAATTTTAACTTTATCTTTTTTCAGGACTCAATATACACTCAGAGTAATAAAATAATAATAATAATAATAATAATAATAATAATGCAGTAAGTTAATTATAAATAGTGACATTTGAGTCAAAACAAAGACGTGAAAATGATGAAGCCGTACAAACTTTGATAAGGCTGAATTTGAGCTAAATTATCTTTAAATTTGCTGTCAGATTATTTAATCTTTATTCATATCTTCATATTCATACAATCTTATTCTGGTCTGGTGATGGTGGATAAATACATTTTAATCTCCTCGTATTATATTATATCATATTATATCATGTTATATTATATTAGAATAGATTTGATTAGAATAGAATAGATAAGATTAGTACTTTGTTATTCCCTTTGGGAAAAACGCCCTCAGGTAAATCAAGAATCAGTAGCAGTTGATTGTAACAGATAAAAAGATATATAAAAAGAAAAAAGATTGATCTAAATATAATTAATAATAAATATATTTTATTTTATTTTATTTATACAATAAATAAGGTAGAATACAATACAATAAATAAGATAAAATGAAATGGAAAATAAAATAAAAATATGAGCTGTTTTATTCAGAGATAGTTGTAAATAATTGATTAAGAGATAGATTTAACTGTGCAGCTTAGAATGCAGATTAAATTAGTTTGTGTGGTTTATATTAAATTTAGAAACAGATTTTGTCGTTTTTTTAGTTTATTATTGACAACAACCTCAGAAGATCAAAGTGCTGTACAATCTAATCATACAACTAAATAATAAAAACAGTAATGGGATAAAAATGAACGCAACATTACAAAATAAGTATACGAAGAACAAAATCTATACATAAGTGAATATAAACAATGAAAGAAGAGTAAAGAGAAGACAGATGAAAGCTAACAGCCAAGGAGGTGGGTTTAGCACTGTCGTTAAACTAGGAACCAAAAACATTCTGACCTTAAGATTCATTTTTATGGGAGGAAATTTTATGGAAACGTGTCTAAAATTTAAAAGCATTAAAATGTGACATCAGGACTATCTGCAGGTGTGAGCTAACGTTCAGGTCTGACCGTTTCCCCCCTCACTGGGACTTTATTGTTGTTTCTCCACATTAATGAGATTTTCCTCCACAGCTGAAGCCCCGCAGAGCAGAGAGCGAGAGCGGCTCACCTGGAGGCTCGATGCTGCAGCTACAGCCCGGACGGAAGATCAGCACGAGCCAGCAGCACTTCCACAGACCAGGTGAGACTGCAGACGCTCACCTGCAGACGCTCACCTGCAGACGCTCACCTGCAGACGCTCACCTGCAGACGCTCACCTGCAGACGCCCACCTGCAGACGCCCACCTGCAGATGCTCACCTGCAGATGCTCACCTGCAGACGCTCTCCTGCAGATGCTCACTGCAGACGCTCTCCTGCAGACGCCCACCTGCAGACGCCCACCTGCAGATGCTCACCTGCAGACGCTCTCCTGCAGACGCTCACTGCAGACGCTCTCCTGCAGACGCTCTCTCCTGCAGACGCTCTCCTGCAGACGCTCTCTCCTGCAGACGCTCTCCTGCAGACGCTCTCCTGCAGACGCTCACCTGCAGACGCTCTCCTGCAGACGCCCACCTGCAGACGCCCACCTGCAGATGCTCACCTGCAGACGCTCACCTGCAGACGCTCTCCTGCAGATGCTCACCTGCAGACGCTCTCCTGCAGACGCCCACCTGCAGACGCCCACCTGCAGATGCTCACCTGCAGACGCTCACCTGCAGACGCTCTCCTGCAGACGCTCACTGCAGACGCTCTCCTGCAGACGCTCTCTCCTGCAGACGCTCTCCTGCAGACGCTCTCTCCTGCAGACGCTCTCCTGCAGACGCTCTCCTGCAGACGCTCAGCTGCAGACGCTCACCTGCAGACGCCCACCTGCAGACGCTCTCTTGCAGATGCTCACCTGCAGACGCTCACCTGCAGACGCTCTCCTGCAGATGCTCACCTGCAGACGCTCTCCTGCAGACGCCCACCTGCAGACGCCCACCTGCAGATGCTCACCTGCAGACGCTCACCTGCAGACGCTCTCCTGCAGACGCTCACTGCAGACGCTCTCCTGCAGACGCTCTCTCCTGCAGACGCTCTCCTGCAGACGCTCTCTCCTGCAGACGCTCTCCTGCAGACGCTCTCCTGCAGACGCTCACCTGCAGACGCTCACCTGCAGACGCTCACCTGCAGACGCTCTCCTGCAGACGCTCACCTGCAGACGCTCTCTCCTGCAGACGCTCACCTGCAGATGCTCACCTGCAGACGCTCACCTGCAGACGCTCTCCTGCAGACGCTCACCTGCAGACGCTCACCTGCAGACGCTCTCCTGCAGACGCTCACCTGCAGACGCTCTCCTGCAGACGCTCACCTGTGCGCAGACTCACTTTGAGTTCTGGAAAATGAGGAAAGAAGTGTTAGACTAATTATTTCAGTCATAGTTTTTAGCAACCTTTTTATCCCTGACGAAAACTGGAAAGTAACCAGTGTTGGGGAAGTGACTTTTGCTAAAAGTAGTGTTCGCTCATTACTCATTTTTAAAAAAGTAGCTTGTTAGTTTCCTTAGTTACCCCTATGAAAAGTAACTTGTCACGTTACTCGTTAGTTTTACATTGCTGGACTTTGGACAGAACCCCATATCTGTTCCTAAATGTGAAGGCCTACATAAAGTTCTACTACAGAGAACTTAACAGTTATTTCTTTTGTGCTCTTTATTTTACAAAATCACGTCACATACCCTGTGGAATCAGAGCTCCTGTCCAGAGTTTCCACATTTTTCTTCTAAAATAAGCAACCAGGTCAATAAAAACAAGCCCAAAAATAAGCAACCTCCAGCTATTTCCTTTCCTAATGTGATATCTTACTTTTTAAAAAGAGAAATCTACATAAAGTGTGTTAATTTTCGTCTACATTACATTTCAATATCACAGTTTTTTGGATGATAAACATTGAATTGGGATAATTAAGGAGAATTGGAGGGTTAATGTTTCTGAATTTGGTTTTCAGATAACGGCTCAAACATCTACAGAAAACCTCCCATCTACAAACAAGGTGAGCTCTTTGTCATGTTTTTCATTGTTAGTGTTTTTGCTGATTTTTTTACTCTGTTGTTGTTCATCATTTTGATTTTTTGTCCTCTGTAGATCTGAGTAAACACGTCGACGGCGTTATCCAGTCTGCAAAGTTCCCTGCAGCTCAGCCTCCAGACCCCAACCAGCCGTCCAAGATCGAGACCGAGTACTGGCCGTGCCCGCCGTCGCTCGCCTCCATGGGTAAAAATCAACTCTGAGACTAGGGCTGGGCGATACGACCTAAAATAAAACCCCCAATGATTTCTTCACAAAAGTCGATTTACAATTTTAATCTATTTTATTCCTCTCAAAGCAAAAAAACTCCAAGTGAGACAAAAATGACATAAATCAAGTTCTGCCTTTATGTTGTCTAAACATATTCCTAAACCAATCAGAATTTCCCTCTTAAAATTAAAGTGTGTGTCATAAATGTTGATTATGTAGTTCTAACACAGGCAGGTTTGCCTACATAAACACTGAAACACTTGTTAACATGTTTCTCTCTGATCAATATTTAATCTAATTAAAAAAATAATAAATACAAGCCTATAAAAGTGCTTGGCAGGGCCACCATCGTGAAATCTGTAAAGTTTCACTATTTATATTTTTTTAAACTTACAACTACTTACAACTTAAGTAAGTGAATGAAAAAAACTTATTTTTTAATTTTAAATCTTCTGCAGAAAATAATTTTAATTAATCAATTTAACCAATATATTTCCCAGCCCTTTCTGAGACTGTTTTAAATAGGGCTGAACAATTAATTGCAAATTAGATTAAATCTCAATATGACTTGTTGCAATTTTCAAATCACAGAAGGTTCAATATTTTTAGCCCAAACTTTTTTGAACATTTTAACATTGTGATGTAGTTTTTTGCAATTTCATGCCTATTTTTTACCTCTATTCATACACTTTTTTCTCCCACTTTTGGACCATTTTTACCTTTTTAACCCTGTTTTTTTTACAACTTTATGCCTATTTTGCCCCCATTCATCTTTTGTTGGCCACTGTCAGAACCATTTTTTGGAATTTTCACATGGTTTTTGAAATTTAATTTCAAATTTAATTCCCAATTTTTCTGCCATAATCAATTTTCCAAAGCCACTTTTGGATTTTTTTGCCAATTTTCCCCCATTTGTTGTGCAATTTCATCCCTATTTTGCACCTATTTATTAACCTTTTTCCGCTTTCATACCATTTTTACCCAGTTTTTACAAGTTCATACCTATTTTGCTTCTGTTCTTCACTTCTCCACTTCTTCTCAAATCTTTTATCCTTAGATTAATTTAATGTCATATTGGTTTTACTATAAAAAGATCTACTGCTTATGTTTGTTTAAGAATACATAAGATGAGGAACATTAAAACAATTGCAGAGTAAATCACAATATTGGGGGAAAAAAATCACAATTAGATTATTTTCTCAAATCATTCAGGCCTAGTTTTAAATAATAGACCCTGAGCTAAATCACCTCCTGAGAGGAACTCAAGGCTCAACCCTTCTCACTAAGAAGTCAGAAAACTCTGATCTCTTCGTTACAGCTGGTCTAAAGGAGGATTTAGCTCCTGTCATGGTGTTAGCATGCAGCTCATATTTCTACAGATTAAAGACGCTCTCCAGCTGGGCTCAGATGTTTACTTTATGCTCTTATTAAAAGACAAAACCAAACTCTAACATGCTCGATCATTAAGTGTAAAGATACCCTGAAATATAGAAGCAGTTTTTCATCGCAATCACCAAAGAACTCAAGAGTGGAGACGAGCTCTAAAAATTCAAGTCCTCCTCACTTTCTTTACCTCTTTGGTCTTTACCTGTTCAGCCCTAAAGTCCCTGATTTCAGGAAAAAAAATAAACTGTTCTTGTACAAATATAGTCATGCTGCACACCAAATTAAACAGGAAATGTTCAGCTACACAACCATATAAGCCATTTTTACACACACCAAACACAACGTCAACACCAAGCAAAAGAATTATCAAATATCCAAATCTGTTTCACTTTGATTCAAACTTGGGTTGATTTGTGTGGATTTATTTGGATGGGAAAATGTAGAGAGTTCTGCTTGATTTATTACGAAAAGAAACAAAAAAAAAAATTATTATATTTAGGGGTGTCAAATAATAGCATTAATCGCAATTAATTAATTACAGTTGCGATTAACGCATTGTGTTTCTTTATTGATAATAAAAACCCAAAACCTTGAACCTGGCTCAATCAAGTACGATCTATCATTCTTTATTTTCATTTCATTCATTTGTTTTTTTCTGTTTTATTTCATTTGGTTCATTTGATTTTAACTCAGTTGATTTTGATCTGATTCCTCCTCTAGTTTGACAGTAGTTTCTACCCTGCTCTCTTTCCCTCCCCTGTAGAAGTAGCTGGGATGCATCTTGCATGAAGGAAATTGGATACTCTGTTAAAGATGGTCAGCAACATACCTTAATATTACAAAATATAAAAAATATATAATGTTATTACTTTTAAAACATAAGCCAAAGGTGTAAACAGTCTCAGGATAGTTTCATGCTATGTAAGTGAATGGAACTCCATTAGGTTGTATACACTAGGAATTTTCTATATTTGCATATTGTTGCCATATGGTAACAAATCTGTTCTGGCATATTACAAAAAAATGTAAACAACAAAATTTAATTAAATGTAAAAATAATAATAATAATAATAGTATACATACTCCAGATAGTAATTTACATTTTTATTTGGTGAAAATAATCCAAAAATTCTAAATAAAGGACAATCTTGGAGAGCCCCAGACAGTTATGTTTGGATGTCAAATGTCCATTAACAAAAAGGACTGACAAACAAGATATCCTGGTCCTGCGGCCTCATAGATTCTATTTCCTTCAAACTAAAAGCTCCCTTTTCACACTTAGGGATGTAACAGTATGAAATTTTCATATCATGATTATTGTGGCCAAAATGATCACAGTTATCATTATTATCGCGGTATTGTTGCAGTGTGCTTAATATTATAATTTTAACAGTCCTTTTCCCTTTTTGTCAATAATTGTGTCAGGAAATGTCCTATAAGTAAATTTGTTCAACATTTTTTCATTAGAAATAAAAGGAAACAATTCTAGCCAGTATTTGTCATTATTTTGTGATAAATGCTTAAACTGTGTGTGATTACAAGAAAAGAAAAAAAGGAATTTGTACCTCATTTGTACAACAAGCTGCGTATGCGCGCCTCTGTTTGCGACATTGAGGGGCAGACACACACAGTTTCGCCTTTTTCAGTCAAACAGCAGCATCACCGTGAGTTACTGACACAGTGTGGGGATCAAACACGGTATAACGGTCATTTTAAAAGGACACGGTAATGATTACCGTGGGAAATGTTACCATCATACCGGTAACCATTACATCCCTATTCACACCTAAATGTAAAAACACACATTTTATTTCACAGCTTTTTAGAAAAATGGAGATAAAGTAATTGTTGCCATATGGCAACACTTTGCAATAGAGGGTTAAGTTCCACTAAATCACTGTTTATACTGTTGATGTGTTGTGTGGACTGATGCATAACTCCCTCAAAATTTAACATTGAAAAAAATGAACAAGATTTTTAACTTGTTTGAAAGAATAAATATTTTAAAAAGTATTTCTTTGTGATTTAATATTCATGCATGAAAGGGTTATTATGACACCAGAACAGACCTTATGTTTGCAGAGATTCACTCTGTTCTTTACGTTATTTGGGAGCATAAGGCCTAAAAAAGAGCTGAACAGGTAAATCTTCTGTCTCTTTAAGTGTCTCACCTCGTGTCTGGTGTCCCTCAGAGATCGAGTGGAGGAAGAAGAAGCTCCAGGAGGAGGACGACGAGTTTGAAGATCTGACCGACGAGGCGAAGACGATACAGGAGCAGGAGCTGGAGAAGGTCTGTGTGTGAGGAGCAGGAAGGTTTCACTGGGTAACAGTCATGTGATTGATGTCTGAGTGTTTGTGTGATGCAGATCAAGTCCAACCTGGGCCGCCTGATCCTGAAGGAGGAGAAGGAGAAGGCCGTCCACTTCAGGAGGAAGACTCAGTCTCTGCCCGACAGAACGCACATGCACACCAGTGAGAGCAGAGATGATTCAGGAGGGCTGGTGACCGAGTGTGGAGGTTAAATCTGTTTTCTGTTTGTCTGCAGGTCTGTCAGCGAGTGCTTCAAAGTCTCCATCACACTCGGGCTCAGGACTCACCAGAGTAAGTCAGCAGGACGGACAGTAC
Organism: Scarus forsteni; assembly: GCA_036419115.1. NCBI lineage: Eukaryota > Metazoa > Chordata > Actinopteri > Labriformes > Labridae > Scarus > Scarus forsteni. The sequence goes on from JAZDUH010000175.1 coordinate 873,643, forward strand.
ATCACAGATTTTTACCGTTGGTTTGACTCATTTATAGAAACAGAAATACTTTCTTAAAGCTCTAAGATCATTTGACCAAACAGTCCTCAGTTCAGCACAGCACCACAGCTCTCCTGCTGAAGCTCATCTCTCCCAAAACTCTTCACTAAGCTTCCAAACCCCTCCAGACCTCCAAAAGTAATCCATGCCTTCATTTTTTCTAGACTGGACTACTGCAACTCTCTCCACCCCGGTTTGAATATGAAAAATCTCTTTCTGGCCTCCAGACTGCAGCAGCTCGGCTTTTAACTGTTTTTAGTAGACGGCATCACATCAGTCCAGTTTGAGCCTCCCTCCTTTGGCTTCCTGTCAGTTTTAGAATTGATTTTTTCTTTGGTACAATATTTTTATCGACTTTTTTATGTTGACAAACAAATAACGCACTGCAACATACAAACAAGTAACAAGTAAACTTGTCCACAAGAAATACATCCCCACCAGCTGCCCCGTACATAACACACACATCCTGCTATCCAATGTACAATCTTGACTATTCACAAGGTTACACAACTTAAATATATGCATGTGCCAGATGCACTCAACTTGCCACATTAAACAGCTGCCAGCAATAAGATTGTACCAAAAGAGCATCCACTTTGGGGCAAAAATAAAAGAAGTATTAAGCACACAAGCTAACACAATAACATAACATGTTTCACACAAATTGTTAAACAAAAATATTAGACAAAAATATGGGGATATGAAGAAGTGTGTGCCATGTGCTGCTAAAGTTTGACTTTGATAATGCCATATTGTTTTGTTTGCAGTGCTTCATTTTGCAGGACATAAGAGATATTTCACTGTTTGGATGTACAGAAAGTATTTAAAAAAAAAAAACAGCCTAGTTTGCAAAATCGTGTGTGTGTTTTTATTTTTAATTTAACCTTTATTTAACCAGATTAAACCCTTTTAGATCAGGATCTCATTTATAAAGATGACACGGCCAAGAGGTCTGCAGCAGACGTCATAACAAACACAAGTTCATGATAAAAGTTTAAGGAAATAAACAGCAAATCACAACAACAAATATGGCGAGGCTAAATGAGTTTTAGGAGCAGTAATAACAGGCATTGCTCATAGGGTTAAAAAAAAAACTCGTAATACGTAAGATATATATACTTTACGTATATATTTGTGTTTTAAACACAATTGTATTCTGTTAGCCAGACTATAAACAGTGTCGTAATGATGTCAGTGAAGGGCTGGGCTCAGACTGATGGTGGACATGAGGGACGTCAAAGATTATTTACATAAGAGAGAGATTTAGTTTGACACATGAGCGAGGTGTTTCAGGACAGATGAGCGTTTACAGGTGTGCTGAACCATCCAAGTTATTCTGGCAAAAACATAAGCACTGGGAGAGAGACGAGCTGTGGTGCTGTGCTGAACTGAAAGACTGTTACATCAAATGATCTTGGAGCTTTGAGAAAGTATTTCTGTTTCTATTATTGAGCCAAACCAGTGGAGAGAAGCTCTAAGCTCCTGAACAGACTGTCAGCTAACTGTAGTTTATATTTTCAAAGATGTCCTGAGACATTGAGACATGTACTAAGACATGTGCAGTTTGGTTAAATGAATGATAAATATCATTCTGTTATGAACATTTGCAGAGTGGTTTGCAGGTTTGTCCATGTCACTCTGAGAATGTAGTTTCTTTTTCAAGACAAGAGCCAAACCAGCAGAGAAAATCTGTAAACTCTGGACTCCATTTGCTGAAGTCCTTCTGCCTGAAGTTCAGAGCTGCTCCTGCAGATGGAGTCAGAGCTCAGGAAAAAGCCTGCCGTCCTCATCAGGAGGGGTGGGGATAAAAACTGAGTCCACATCAGACCCTAAACCAGGAGCAGCCAAACAAACTCAAAGAAAGACAATCAAACATGATCAGGTCCTCAAGAAGAAAACACATATTAATTGATAGTTACAATTCAAAAACTCTTAAATCAAATCAAACCAAACTTTATTTATAAAGCACTTTTCATACAAAAGATATAGCACAAAGTGCTTTACAAACAGACAGATGAAATTAAATGAAGGATTTATGACCCAAACCCACCCACACAGTAATCCATACAGTGTTGATAAAAAGCCTCATAAATAAAAGACAATAATAAAGCACACTGATGTACCCAGGACGTACTGAGGAAACGCCATCTTAAAGGGTTAAAAATGAGAAAACACTGGAGGTTAGGTTAAAGTGTAAAATTAAACACATCATGAAATAAAATAAGAAAAAGAATTTAAAAAAATAATAAGAAAAAACAACAAATTGAAATGAAGTTAAAAAATATGAAATAAAATAGAAAAACTAAAAAATAAAATAAGGAAAGATAGCAAAGATAAAAAGTTAAAAATATAAAATATGATAAAAGAATTAAAAGTGGGCTGTCAGTAGAATAAATAAAAACACTTAAAGGTAAATCAGGTTGACAACTACTTTAGACAATGTTGAGAAAATAAGTAAATATTTCAGAAGATTCAAGGCTCCAAATCTGGGAAATGTAGTCCACTTCTACATTTTTTAAATGTATAGCATATTATGTACATCAGTATTTTCCTGAGGGTCTTAATGATCTGTTCTCTGGACAAAGTCTTTTCCAGCTTTTCCATCCCTGTGTCATCGCTTTCTAAACTACAACAAAACTCAATCAGTGGATAAATAAAATATATATTAGGAGTTAAGAAGTGAACCCCACTGAAGAGCAGATAAAAATGAGCTAAAATAGAACAGAAAGTAGTAAAAAAAAAAAAGAAATCTATTCTCCCGTATAAACCAGGCATTACTGTATTTACATTCTACGTTCTTCTGACAAAAATAAAACTTTATACAGCATTAAGTTTGTGGGTGGAGTAAAAGTATTGATCATTCATACCTCCATTGGATCTTCGTCTATGGAGTTTAATAAATTTTGATCCATCTTGACCAAATGTTGGTAAATTTTTCTTGAATATTTGAGTTTCTCCACTGAATATATTTGATAAACTTTATCAATCCAATCATCAACAAGTGGGGCTTAAGGTTAGTAATTTCTTTTTGTGGAGATTTCTGTTGTATAAAAATTTAAGTGGTGCCCAGTCTGTTTGCTGAAGGGAGTGTGGAGCAGATTTATCAGTTAATGTTCATATTTTTTGGTCTTGTCTTACCTGAAAATGTTTTTGAGGAGTGGAGCAGCTCTTCTCAGAAACTTTGGACAGGTCAGTCGACTTCTCTTTTGTCTCCCTGCATCATGGGAAAGTCCCTGAAGGCCTCACCAGAGGAGACTCTTATCCTCTGAAGATATTCTTGGTGGAAAGTAAAAAAGAAAATCAGTAAATGCTTGCTACAGAAGAATCCTCCCACATGAAACTCTTTTAAAAATATTATAAACTCCATCAGCAACACAGAGAAAATGACTTTTTCTTTATGACTCCAAAAGAAGAAAGGAGAAGAATGTTGGAAAAGTGGAATTTGTTTAATTCTTTAAAATTCTGTTCTATGTTTCTGTTAAAAAATGAAATGAAGTATTAAAAAACATGATCCTGGTGACAGCAGGGCCTGATGGTTTATGTGTTTCAGTCTGACATATTTACGAGCTGTTTTCTGTTCTCGTGTTTGCAGATGCAGTCTGCAGAGTTTTCCACAGACGGAGATAAAGGACGACCAGGTATGATTTATTACCTGTTACCTTTAGTAAAGACACAAACTGAAGCTGGATGATGAATAAACAACAGAGGAATATTTACTACAAACAGCCTGAACGAAGAGAAGCTCATATCATAACTCAAAGATTTATCATTAATATAGCAAACTGTAAAAAGGCAACAAGATGCCAGTCAGTGTAAATGTCTTTACAGTAGCATAACAATATTTTAATTTTTTTTTTATGATTCTTTTATTTTAATTATTACATTAAATATTTATATTTTTTTATTTATATTTATTTATATTTATAATTACAATCATAATTATTTTTTATTTATTTATTTTTTATTAATTAATTTATTAATTTAGTTATTTATTTTAATTAATGTATTACTGTATTTGATTAAATTATTTTACTGTATTTTTATTAAAGGTAGAATAGAATGGGATGGCCTTTATTGTCATTGTGTGCAGTGGTCAACCATGAGTGCAGAACAAGTAACAGAGACTTTACAGGCACAATCAACCAACTTTTAAAATTATAAATATACGACAAAATTAACCAGTAGGTTCAAATAAAGTGATCTGATCAGTTGCAAAATTTGTGGCCTCTCAAAAATTGAAAGTCTGATGGCCAATGATAAAATCTGTTTTTATATTCTATTAGTTTTTTAAAAAAACATCGTCCTTACTGTTTTTCTTTTTTTCATTTCAGTATCATTTCCATTTCTATATTAAAACTTTTATGCATTTTAAATGACAGTAAACTTGCTGCTATGGTTTCAATTAATATATATTTAACAATTTTGCTAATCATTTATTAAAAAGATGATTTTAGGAAAAAAAAGAAATTAACCACCTACCTAATTTTATCCAATAAAATTTATTTAAAAAAAAATCTCATTGGTTAGTTTTCTTTGGTAAAATGGATTTTCTCTTGATCCACTGCCCTTCTCAGTAATTTACTGAATAGTTATTTACAGTATGTAACTATGATTTATGGTACTTTAACCAAAATCAGCATGTTTTTCTACATCTTTTGTGATTTACAGTAATTTAGTGAACAGATTTTTTTGCAGTAGGGAGCTGTAGACACATTACAAAAATCAGTTACAGTGTAGATGACTGTGTGAACAAGGCTTTAACAGCCTCAATAATCAACATTCTTGTTTTTGGTAACAACCAAAAATTAAAAGTTACATGTTACATCATACAGTAGAAAATTCCAAGTCTGTCCACAAGGGGGCAGAAAGGGCTGCATCCGAAACACAGCACTGACATTTACTATAAAAGAAAAAAATATGTATTTATGTGTGGATGCTTTGATAAAAACATGTTTTAGAATTATTAACAGGAGCTGCAGATATCTTAGTTTTTCTCCTTTAACAGCTTTAACATCTGTGCTCAGCTCAAGGATGAAGAAGTTCAGGGACAGTCTCACTAAAACATCAATTATTAACTTCTTTAAGGATATTTTTTGTAATTAAACAAAAATAATAATAAATTAACGTCTTTAAGGATAGTGTTTTATAATTAAACCAAAAAAAAAAAAAAAAAAATCAATTATTAACATCTTTAGGGATAATTTTTATAATCAAACTGAAAAAACCCATCAATTACCAACATCTTTAAGGATATGTTTTTATAAATAAACTGGTCTAAGCACCGTGTTAAAGATCCTAAAATCTGCAGCATTTTGATTTTTTAAATCTCTTGCTGTTTTTCACGTCTGATCTTTTCTGTCTTTGCAGCTGTTCAGGTGAGTTTATCGTCTCTTTAGTGTTTTTGATGCTCGTGCATGCTCACGTCTGACTTCTGCATGTCTGATCTAAATATCTGAATGATCACGGGGATGTTAAAGGCTGAAGTGCTCCTGCTGAATCTGCTTTAACACTTTAATGCCTGCAGCCTCCAACAAACTGCTCTGGCTTTCTGTCCGTGATCATCTTCATGTTCATTTGATCTTTTTTACTATTATTCTTACTTTTATTATTAAAGCTGTTTTTGGTTGCTTTGTGCAGAACGGGGAGTCTCGCAGGGACAGGATGGACAGAGGAAACTCTCTGCCCAGTATCCTCGAGCAGAAGGTGAGAAATGATTCAGCTGCTGCAGAAAAACACAAACAGAGGTATTAAAAATTAAAATTCAGCTGAACAGAAGCTTCAGAGTTTAGTCATCATGTTTATGAAGAGAAAGAGAAGCTGAGATCACGAGCTGAGACAAAAGAGACAAAGAGATTCAGAGGAGAGCAGCATTTTTAAGAAAAAAGATTTAAACAGATTATTCTCCTTCATCATGTTAAATGTTTATTTATAAAGCTCTTTTAAAATTAGCATTTCTTGACCAAAGTTGCAAAACCACAACAAGACAAAAGAGAAAACAGAAAAAAGACAAAGAAAACAGAAAGAAGGAAAAAAGAAATGAACTGACCGGAAAATAAGACACAAAGGCTGCGTGAACTGAAACCACATCAAAATGAAACTGTTGAAAGTTGGTTAAAGTTTCTAAAACTGGTAAAAAATATATATATAAAATAATCAGAAACAGTCTATAACTGTCTTAAATTGTCCAAAAATGTCTAAAACCATCTAAATAATCTTAAACATTTTTAAACTGTCTTAAACAATCTTAAAAAGTCTAAAAATAAAAAAAACCTAAAATGCTCTTAAGCTATTCAAAACTCCCTTAAATAATCTTAAATTGTTTGAAACTTTAAAAAACTATCTCAAACATTCTCAAATAATCTAAAACTGCCTAAAACAGTCTACAACAATGTAAAACTATAAGAACCAATCCCAAACTGTCTTAAATAATCTAAATCGTCTAATATTGACAAAATTTTTCTAAAACATTCTGAAACAGCCAAAACAATCTAAAACATTTTTAAACCGTCTCAAACAATCTGAAATATTCTAAAACTGTTTGAAAGTGTCTAAAACAGTCTAAGACTGTCCAAAACAGCCTAAAGTCAAAAACAGGTTAAACAATTTTAAACAATCTTAAATAATCTAAAATTGTGTAAAACAATCTAGAACAATCTTAAAGAGGACATATCATGCTTGTTTCTCCTTTTCACTATGCCAGACTAGGATGCCTGTAAAGCATTTCTGCCCTCAGTACAAGTCATTTAGTTCCTTCATTGCTCCACAATAGCGTTCTCAAAATCCTCATTTTAGGCCATTATCAAGCTCTCGTTGAAACACGGGGATCTCAGGATGACCTAAAGTTACCTCACAACGTCACAGCCCTTTGTGCTCTGATTGGTCGATTCTATCGGGGGTAGAGCCAGCCTGTCCTTCTTCTTCTACTGTATTTTCCGGCAGGCTCAAAGCAGCGACTGCGTATTGAGTCCCCCTACAGGCCAGAGCTGGTAATGAGTGAGTGTGAGCTAGGGATCTATATACTGCTGCTGGTGGATGTGTTCCTCGGTGACGGTTTCGTGGCTAACGGACATCACAGAGGAGGAAGTGTTTTATCAGATTACTCCAATTAAAAGAAAGGTACCTCGTGTCGTCACGACGTTTGAAATCTTTCGGACATCTCGCAATGACCTATTTTCAGAGGCATCAAATCTCGTTCTAGGATATCAGAAAAAATACAATATCTCATTTATTGAAAATTAAGGGGGTGTAAGGTCTTGTTTTCAAATTTATTATATTATATGTAAGTATTAAATCATGCATCAGCATGATATGTCTCCTTTAAGCGATCTTAAATAGTCTAAAATTGACAAACAACTTTCTAAAACATTCTGAATAAGTCAAAACAATCTAAAACTGTATAAAACAATCTAAGACATTTTTAAACTGTCACAAACATTCTTGAATATTCTAAAACTGTTAGAAAGTGTCTAAAACAGTCTAAAAATTCTAAGAGTCCAAAACTGTCTAAAGTGAAAAACAGGTTGAACTATCCGAAACAACTTTAAATAATCTGAAACTGTGTAAAGCAGTCTAGAACCAATCATAATACTGTCTTAAACAATCTTAAATATTCAAAATTGACAAAAACTTTCTAAAACGTTCCGAAATAGTCAAAACAATCTAAAACGTTATAAAATAATCTAAAACAATCTTAAACTGTCTCAAACGATCCTGAATATTCTAAAACTGTTTGAAAGTATAACAGTCTTAAAAAGCCTAAAATAGTCTAAAACTGTCTAAAACAATCTAATACCATCCTAGTCTAACGTCAAAAACAGGCTAAACTATCCTAAACAACCTTAAATTATCTAAAACTGTCTAAAACGATCTTAAATAGTCTAAAATTGTCCAAAACTGTCTGAAACCGACTTAAACTGCCAAAACAATTTAAGTCACTCAAAATAGTCTCTTAAACTGTCTTCAACAATCTTAAATTGTCTAAAATTTTCAACAACTATCCAGAACTTTTTAAACAGCAAATAACAATCTAAAACATTCTAACACAGTCGAAAAACATTTTTAAACCATCTCAAAAAATCTTGGATAATCTAAAACTATTTGAAAGTGTCTAAAACAGTCAAAAAGTAAAAAGTCTTTAAGAATCAAAAACGATCTAAAACAATCTACAACTGTCCCAGTCTAATCTAAAACATGTTTAACTATCCTAAACAATCTTAAAGAATAAGTTCAGTTTCTACAGCTTTCACATTGTTTATAGAATGAAGTAGAACAATATACTCACCCAGAAGGCTTTCCTGATCCAAACAGTGCTTCAGGAGATATTTAGATCCAAAAATGAGCGGCGGACATCCGTATAATGGTAGCACACGGGGCATGTATAGCGCCACTCCTAAAACTGCATTAATCGTCCAAAAACTCATTAGTTTCACCAATATTTCATCATGGTCCACTCACGCTACTCCTCCATTACAGTCCGGGGTCGCTCCACCCATGTTTTTCTGACTGCTGACCTCTGAACTGGAAACTTTCTTCACGCCTGCCGCGCACGCGCAGTACGGCGTCCTCCCTTCGATGAGCTCCTCATCTGTAAACTCTGGCTCCAAACTGTAAGGACACCCATCATATTCAAAGTTCTCCTCCACAACATCTTCATCCCATAGATATTCGTCCATTTTGCACAAAACTGGAAAAAGAAAGTTGTGTAGCCGGCGGTCTTCCCCTGAAACAATGAGCCGTACTGCGCGGCAGCCGTAAAGAAAGTCTTCAGTTCAGAGGTCAGCACAGTTACAAAAACATGTCTGGAGCGTCCCGGACTGTCGAGAAGGAGTAGTGTGAGTGGACCATGATGAAATATTGGTGAAACTAATGAGTTTTTGGACGATTAATCTAAAACTGTTTGAAAGTGTCTAAAACAGTCTTAAAAAGTCTAAAAGAGTCCAAAACTGTCGAAAACAATCTAATATTGCCAAAAACAGCCTACAGTCAAAACAGGTTAAACTATCCCAAACAATCTTAAATAATTCAAAACTGTCCGAAACAGTCTAAAACTTTTTAAAAGCTGTTTAAATACGATGTTTAAACGTTGTTGTTTACCTGATGACCTGACCTTTGACCCCTCCCTGGTGTCCAGGTCTATCCGTATGAAGCTCTGGTGGTGACCCACAGGGGGCGCTCTAAGCTGCCTCCAGGAGTCGACCGCACTCGTCTGGAGGTGAGTGTTAAAATAAATAAACATTAAAATCTTTCCTCTGCTCCCGTGTTACTGATGCATGTTTAAGTGCTCTGACTGAACTCCCAGAATGCTTTGCAGTCGACTCATCGTCCCATTTAAAAACTTTACCCTCCCTGGTTCGTGAGGTGGACGAGTAGACCTACCAGTGTGACATCATACCATTGTTTCATCAGCTGCCAATCAGAGCGGACCAGGCCCCTCTTAAAGGGGCAGTAGCCCTGACAGACTGAGAGCATGGAGGTGGAGACTGAAGCTCCGTTAGTCCGGTTATATTTAAAATATTTATGGTTATATCTCCTCTGCAGAGACACCTCGCCCCGGAGCAGTTCGAGGAAGTGTTCGGGATGCCGATGGCGGAGTTCGACCGCCTCTCGCTGTGGAGACGAAACGAGCTGAAGAAGAAAGCCTCGCTTTTCTAACAGGAAGTGACCTCATGCCTCTGAAATACTTGATGAACCACCAGAAGACGAAGCGATTCATCACCTCTGCCATCTATCCTACTAACCAATCACAGCCCTGGATGTGTGTGCTGGCCCCGCCCCCTGCCCCGCCCCTCTTTAAGGATCAGAGTAGAGTGAAGGCTGGCCCGGATTAACCCTTTATACTCTGACTAACGATGCACTGACACTCGTATTACCTGTGCTGCACTTAGAATCAACACTGCTTGCTAATCATCGTCCTCGTTAACGCGCGTCCACATCGTCATCGTCACGTGTCCGCATCTTCATCTCGCGTCCACATCATCTTCATCATCACGTGTCCACATCATCGTCATGTTTCCGTTTCACTTATGTCCGGAGGGCTGGATCATGACGTCGCGTTAGCAGCTATCAAACTTGACGGTATCGTGAAGTTGGTTTATTTTTAACGATCACGATAAACAAGGTAAACTCATAAAGGGCTAGTTCACTCAAAATCTATAGCTCGCCGCCATGTTTGGACCAAAGTGACATCACCGATTTTATTTTAGATGATCTCAAGCTCGAAAGTCTTGAATTATAGCAGCCGCCATTTTATCTACTGCAGCTGTAAGGAAGGCTGCCCCCTGCTGGACGATGGGAGGAATGCAGTTCTGGCTTCACTCGTGTATCAAAGGCTTCAGAAGCTTTAAATTGCTGCCTGATTAAAAATAAAAAAATAGGCTTCAAGTAAAAATGCATGTTTAGACTGGATTTTCAAAATAAAAGCCCTTATTTAAACATTTGTTTAGTTGCTGGAGTAGAATGAGCTTTTAAAAATGAGCAAACATCATGTGAATGTAAGTTCCTTTGAATGTCTTGACTTGATGGGATTTTCAAAATAAAAGACCAACTATTTAAACCAAGTTTTTCACACCATCTTAGGTAGATTGTGATTTCAAAGTAAAACAGTCAAGCATTTATAACAAAATAAAAGAGGAAGTCTCAATCGCTTTCAAGTTATTTCAATAGATTGGGTTTTCAAAATAAAAGCCCTCTTTCTTACATTAATTCATTAATTTTGTCTCTCAAAACTGAGCTTTAAAATATAAGCAATAATCACTTGAATGTAAATTCCCCAGAGTGTCTTAAGGAGAAGAGATTTCAAAATAAAAGCCTTCACAACTTAAATTTCAAATTTCCACGAAACAGACTGAATTAACAAAGTAAAAGCTTTGCATTTTTGTTGTTTCATTTAAGTTCTACAAAGTCGAACTGCAAGACTGAACTTAGAAGTAAAAGTTCATTTAAAGAAAAGTTCCTCTGATCTTGCCCAAATGCTCTGGATTTCAAAGTAAAAGTCTTTTTTGTTTTACATTAGACCTCACAAATTTGTTTAGAAAATGTATTTGTAGAAAAAAAATCATTTTTCAAGTTTCATCCAAATGGAACTGATGACAAAAGTTAAAGCCCTTCTCTAACTCATTTTAATAGACTGGGGTTTCATTTGAAAGCCTTATTTATTTTGGAATGCTCTCCCTTAATATCTATCAAAAGACTGGATTTTCAGAGTAAAAGCCTTTACTATTGAAGTTGGTTTATCAGGATTTTTCACAAAAAGTAAATTTAGAGTAATTTCCATTAAATACATTAAAAGTCAGGCTGGATTTTGAAAATAAAAGGCTTATTTTTGGCTTAAATTAAATTGTTGTAGAAGTTTTAAATTGTAAAGGTGTGTCAAAATGTGTTTCAATATTTTCTTTCCAGTCTCCTTAAATCTGAGTTTTAGAAATTCAAATTTAAAGGTGTAGCAATTTCAAGCTATTTCTGATAAATATTTATTTTAAAATTTAAGTATAAGTTTAAAACAGCTTTTCTAGTTTCTACTTCATTGTTTTTAAACATTAATCATTAAAAAACATTTTTAAAAAATATATATATAAAAACCCACTGGATTTGATGTTTTTACAATCCAAATAAAAGCCTTCATGTTTTTAAAATTGAAATCCTTTTGGATCACTGCCGTGACTTGGACCTTCTGGATAAAGCCATCGATCACTTTTTAGGGAAATTCAGAAAGAATCTAAAAAAGGTTGGTTTTAATTTCAAAATAAAAGAATTGATTAAAAAAATGTTTTCAAATTTCATCCTCTGAACTCATCTTAAGTAGTTTGACCTTTTTAAATAAAAGCCTCATTTGTTCTTAATTTGTTTTCACAATTTCCTCAGACTGGACTGGACTTTCAAAATAAGAGCCTTTACAAGTTCTCATAGCTTTGCTTGAAGATAAAATCTGGTTTAAGTATTTGTTGAAACACTTATGAGCCGCTTAAGTAGTTTTCTCATCAAAGATTAATTTACGTACTCAGGACTGTTGTTTTAAACTGGATTTTCAAAATAAAAGCCTTTTGTGAAAAGATAAGAATAGCTTTCCTTGCTGATATAAACTGGTTTAAATTTTTGTTGAAACACTTTTGAGCCTCTTAAGTTGTTTTCTCATCAAAAGTTAAGTACTCAAGACTGTTGTTTTAAACTGGATTTTCAAAATAAAAGCCTCAATACCCATAACTCAAGGTGAGCATGATTATCAGCAGTACTTTAACTTCTAAACAGAATATTTTCTCCTGCTTAATCTTCAGATTTTATTTTATTTTTGATAATAATTTGAAGTAAACTGGACCAATCAGAAACCAGCTTCACGGTGCTCCAACCACAGGCCGACTTCACGCTGCAGCCCTCCGGTGTTGTGCTTTAACTTGAATGACAGCAGATCAATGTCTCGTCTCTAACATCTGATTGTAATATTTATTCAGTGGAGCTTTTTCAGTATTTATTTAAGGATTGTAATTTTTATGACACTTTTGTTATCGTGGTCTCTTCTTTGGAAATATTATTTCTGATGTACAGTTGTTTTTTGATATAATTTAGCTTTACTATTTTCACATTTGGGGCATTTTAAAGGAGCATTTCGTAAAGCTCAACATCATCGTCTCTATCAGTGTCTTAAAGGTAGAAATGGTCTCTGCCGTCGTCTGTTTGCTTTTATTCTGGTGACACCTTCACTTCATCCGTCTACATTCTTTCTGTACAACATAACGGATCAATAAATCAGGAAACCAATAAATCACGAGTCCTGGTCTCTTTTCATTTAATGACCGTTTGATTTGGAGTTCATCTGTTTTACTACAGATTTAAAGTCTGATCATTTACAGCTGTGGTTGAAACTCACATGAACGATGGATCAGTGGGAGAGTCGAACGTCTTTTAACTGCTCTTTTATGCAAATAGCTAATCAGCCAATCACAAGGCAGCAACTCAGTGCAAACACACGTAGACATGGTTAAAAAGTTTCTCGGCAGACTAAATGCAAAGTAAATGTTCATTTATATTTAAATTTTAAACATATAAAGTCTCAATCACAGTTTGGTCTTTCATTAAAGAAAATTTGTATTTCAAAATAAAAGCCTGTTATTTGACATTTATTTGCTTGTCTTGGATTCTAGAGGCCAATTTCAAAATTTAAATAATAACTTGACCACAAATTCCTGAGCCGATTACAAATTAAAGCCTCCACAATTTTTAATATCATGTCTTAGTGTCTACTGCACAAGGATTTGATTTAAATTAAAAAAAAAGAAATCATACACTCTGACCTGAGGGGGTGGAGCTACAGCAGGGGGAGGCGGGACTCACAAAACAGCCTGTGAGGAACAGAAGAGACATGTGGGCGGAGACTGTGCAGCTGTGACATCATAAACCACAGGAAGTACAAACAGAGCTTTTTAGAGAGGCTTTTTCTTTACAGAGGGAGAGAGCAATTCTCCGAGACATTAAAAGTAAAAAATATTTATATTTCAGGAAGTGAAACTTTTAATTTTCCGCTAACAGGGCTGCATTTTTAAAATTCAAAGATTTGTTTTGATTAATATTATTTAATGAAGTTGCAGGTCTATTATTAATCCAGATTTGTAAAATATCAGCCTCTTTAATTCTGATTGAACTGTCAGGATTTCAAAGTAAAAGCCCTTTTAATTGGTTATTACTGTTAACTAGACAAGTAATTAGGAATAAAAAACTGTCATTTTATTACATTTTCCTAAAATTGGACATAAAGGAGAAGATTGAACATACCAACAAACATCCAAAACTTCAAATCAATTCCACCCTCAAATGAATTTTACACCCTTATAATCCAAGATCTTTGTTCTAAGCCACTGATCTCCAAATTTGTTTTACAGCGTATGACTCAGTTTCCACACAGAGTTTAACTCTTTCATGCATGGTGTCGACTACAGGGTAATTGGAATAGCTTTTATACCATTTAGGTTGCAGTAAAATGTCCAACAACTTGTCTCAGATTTCTTCAAAATGTTATCTGTGGATGTTTTTGTCATATTGTGATATTGAATCATAAATCCAGGGCTAATTACACCACTTCAGGAATAAGTGTTTAATCCTTTTATTGTCAAAGAATATAACAGGTTAATATATATTTAGGGAACAGTTTTATGCAGATTCTAAAATACTTTCCTTGTATATTTTGTTAAAAAATTAATCTAATTAAAGGGCATATTCATGGTATTATGCCTGTATGCAGATTTTACCTAATTCTGTTTTTTTATTTAAAATTTTGGTGTAATTCACAAGTGAATACTTTGATTAAATAGCAATAATATATGTATTTTAGATTTTACTTTTTATTTGATTTACTCTCAATAAATGTTTGTAAAAACACGTGTTGGTGGATCTTTATTAAGTTCCATTAAATTACTATTTATATCACTGGTGTCCATTATAGTGGACTAACAAATAACTCCCTCAAAAATATTATTGTACAAAATATCCATGGTTTTAACTTGTTTGAAAGTGAAAACCAACATTTAAAACTATTCTTTTGTGATTTAATAATTCATGCATGAAAAGGTTAAAGATGAGGATAAATCTTTTTCATGAATACCAGATATAAGTTGATTAAATTTAAAATGCTTCATAGGCTCCATTAGTCTTGTACTAAAAACAAGATCACTTATTCTGGTCGAGTATTTTTAAATGTTTCTCTGAAAAATGCAGCTGTGATGTTACTGCCCTTTAACTGCAGTTTTGGGTGGAACCAGACAAAATCCTCTCGTCCCATTTACAACAAAAGATAAAACAGTACTGCATCGTCACTGCAGAGTATTTTAACTCATTGAAACAAGAAGAGGAGCACTTTTTGGATCTTGGCTTTATGAAATGACCAACTTGTTACAGTCTCTGAATTCTGCAACCTTTGATTAAATATGGAAATCATTATTTTCTTATCTATCCAAGATGATATAATACACAGCATATGATGTAACAGCTAATACTGACAGTTAGTGCTGCTTTTATTTATCCATTTATTATTGTTACTTTCATTTTCATTCTTTTTTTTTATATTATTTTTTATTGTTTCATCATAAGAGAGTTTCATATATTTGTGTAATTTTCTCCTTGCTTGTCTCTGTTTCGTTAAAAAGTCCCATGTCTTGTTGAGAAAGGGAACTTTTATTATCAAAAAGTTGTTTAAGCAAAAATGATAGTAAAGTTCAGAGCTGTGGTGTGAGCACAAAATGTGTCCCAGATTTTGGACACATGTGAGTTTATTATTTTCATATCGATCTAAAGGAAGCTGAGTAAATTATGAATTTGAAAAGGGAAGGTGAATAAGCTAAGGCTTCAGCCTAAACCTTATCGGTCTGGTTTTGTTAGTTTGTTTTTATTTTGTTGATTGTTTGGTGTTGGTGCGGCACTAAGTTAACACTTGTTTGCTTTGTAATTTCTCACTTTGTTATATTTCATGTTTAAAGTGATGGAAATAAACTAAACTAAACCTGTCTTATTGTAAAACTGAAAATGTAGTTTTGGTTAAATCTCTTTGAACTCTAACTCCCAGCTCCACTGTTTGGCAGAAATATGTAATGTGTCAAAAAAAACATTTTTGTCAGTTTTTTAGGATACAGACTACTGCTAGTACTATTATTACTGCTGTTTTATTTGTAAACACTTCTGCCTTTTCTAGTTGATTTTGTCCCAAATATTTCTGCATTTTAACTTTTTAAACCCTGGAGTGCCATACCATGAAAATATCTATTTTTTTTTGTCTGTTTCTAGTTTTCTGTTCCCTGAAATGTTAAAAGAATTATATTATGATTTAAGTTCGTTCTGTTTATAAAACATTAAATATGAGTTTATTTTTGACCTCTGCCAAACAGTTGAGCTGGGAGTTAAAAGTTCAAAACCTGGTCTAACGTCAAAAACATGGTATAAAGTCTAAAAGCTGTTCTTATGTCCAAAATCTGGTATAAAGTCCAAAACCTGGTGTTAAGTAAATCTGGTCAAAAAACTAAACCTGGTCCAAGGACCGAAACAAAGTTTTCTGCCTTAATCCTGATTTCAGAGTCTTAATCCTAGAGTAGAACAGAATAAACTTTTATTTTTCCCGCTCAGGAAAATGTGCAGTGAAACAGCAGCAAAGACGAGAGCATGAAAAATAAAGTTCATAATTTTATATTATTATAAATATAAAGACAGGAAAATAAAACTGAACACTACACTATAAGAAATATTAACATCCTGGACCAAAGTCTAAAACCATAATGTCCAGACCCTAAAAGAAGTTCTAAAACTTTTTTCCTAAATTCTTGAATCTGGTCTTAAGTTTAAAATGAAGTGTATTTTTTTAAATCTGGTCTAAAAGTCTGAAGCTAAATCTAAAATTAAAAACATAGAATAAAGGCTAAACCTGGCCTAAAGTCTCAGGTGTGATAGACCACACATGGTGCCACTCCTGTCAGCTAAGAACAAAGTGTCTCCTGGTCTGATGAGTCTGGATCTCTGGTGTGAGCATCATAAACATGGATCCATCCTGCCTTGGATCAGCGGTTCAGGCTGCTGCTGCTGGTCCATGGTTCAAACCCCACAGCCTACCTGAGTTTATGTCCATCCCTTTATGACCACACTGGTTTGTTTGGCCTCCACTGTCACCAGATCTCGGCCCATGTGGTGGAGCAGGAGGCCGTCATTTCTGCAGCAGCTTTGAGGGATGATCGTGGTCCAGTCCTGTAGTGGAGAGGTGTACCTAATAAAGTGGCCTGTGTGTGTGTGTTATATGAGGATGTTTTAATGTGGGACCGTCTTCTTCTTTCCTGTGTGGAGTGTTTCTCCTAAAGGCAGCAGAGATGTTTGACCTCCTCGTAGCGAGCTGGGTTTGTTACTACGCTCCTCCACACCTCCGTGCCGCGGTCACACCTCTCCGTGGTCGTGACAGATTCTCTAAAACTGTTGGTTGTGCTGATTCGCCCCCGCCATCCTCATCATCACGGGCCTTTTCTGTGCGCGTCCATCTGGAGCGAGCTGCAGGTAATAACGAGCAGCGCCGCGTTGCTAAGGAACACACGCCGACGTTTCAATGCCACTCGTCTCCCCCCCGCACAAAGAAGACGCCTCCCACGCCGGCCTCTGATTGGCAGATGGCGGCGTCCTTGAGCAGCAGCATTCAACAGACACACGAGCACTTTTCAGTTTTTTTTTATTTGAATGGAGTGAAACATCTACAGAAATGAGAGGCCTCGCAATACATGAACTCGACAAAGAAACGTCTCTTCTTCTTCTGAGCTGTAAAGAAAACAGAAATCTGGATTTATTGTTTTTTTTGTTTCTGTACATTCGGTGAGATATGTTTGTTAGAAATGAGGCCTCGCACCAGACATCGTTTACCCACCCGCCCTGAAAGTAAAGAAAGACGTAGAAATCAAACCCACCCTGGTCTGATTCCTCACTCAGCACGCCACAGTCTCTCCTGATCCGCTCACGTCTGTTTAAAGGATTTTTCTGAAGGTCTGTCCGTCTGTTCTCTAAACAGCAGCGACATCAGACCCTCAAACTCCACGTCTGAATAAAGAAAAAACTCCAGTGCATCACGATCATCAGCTAAGAACTTATTAGACAGTTTTAGGACTGATTTTTGGACCGAATGTTCCCTCCAAACGCATCAGCTTAGAGCTTGTTATTAACTCTTTAACTCCCAGCTCAAATTCAGGAATATTTAATGTTTTAAATAAACATAGCATGTTGCAAAAAAAAAAAAAAGACACACACGCACACATATCATACACACCAAAACAGCTCACTCCTTTTTTGTATCTTTTTAAACTTTATTTCTTCTGTTTTCTGTTCTGTAACTTTGTCTGTTATATGTCTTTGTCTCTGTCTGTACTGTTTGCTTCTATCAATGTTTTATGTACAGAAACAAACTGCAAACAAATCAAAAGAACTGATATTTTATTTGTGGGATTTAAAGGTTTAAAAAGCTAAAAGCTAATTACCTCCACCAAGGAGGTTATGTTTTCGGGAGAGTTTGTTTGTCTGTCCGTCTGTGAACAAAATAACTCAAAAAGTTATGGATGGATTTTGATGAAATTTTCAGGAAATGTTCAGCAGAGGAAAAGGAAGAACTGATTTAATTTTGGTGTTGATCTGGATCAGTGTCTGACCGCCATGGCGAAAAATGTGATTTCTGTGAATAACTACTGAACTAAAATAGATCATTATGAATCTAGTTGCTAATGGTATGTTTTCATGGTCAAGGAATCTAAATACTTAGATGAAGTATTATTATTATTAGTATTATTATTACCATCATTATTATTTTGAATATTTAACTTAACCATTAACTGTAGGGCTGGGTATCCATTCAGATTTTCTGGATATTTTTCGATTCACGATTCGAAAATGTGTTCAGTCTGGGTTATCTCAGTAAAAATAATGCTGTAAATGACTTTTTGACCTGGTACATTATTAAAACTGTTTTTACATCAAGAACTGAACCCAAAGCAGTTACATTAATCACATATTAATGATAAGCATTAATGCATATTCTGCAAGTTACTTGTTTATTGTCCAACAACTCGTCTTTTCTTTCATGTTTGTTAAATCTGAAATGTGTCCAAACGTTAATCATTAAACTCTCCGGTGGTGCATTTTTCTTAATGAATTTGTACCAAATATTTGTGCTTTTTTATGTCGTCACAAAATTCACTGTTTGCTTTTAAAACCTTTTAATCCCACATCAAGAAAATTTCAGTTTTTTGGTTTGTTTGTTGTTTTCTCTGTTCCCTAAAGTGTTATTGGAACCAAACAATGATTTGATTTGTTCTGTTTGTTAAAACATTAAATATCTCTGAATTTTCTGATGACCAAACAGTTGAGCAGGCAGTTAAAGGGTTAAACATGCTTGTTATTTTAATTATTGCTACATTGATTATACGTCAAAGGATTCTCAAGTTTGTGCTGCTGATTGGTTTTTTTTAACCCTTTGACTTCCAAACTAAGAAATACATTGGCAGCATTTCAGGTTTTATTATTCTGATTACTCCCATGCAGCAGATAAGTTGGTCAACCAGGTGGTTGACTTGCCCATCATTTTATTTCTGTTCGTACGTTTTTTTTGTTTGTTTGTTTTTTATGCAAACATCACAGAGCAGAATTTAGACATGCAGTGAGCGTTTTCTGAAGGATCATAGTTTAAGTTTTATCCTCTCATTTATTTCCTTCAGCTAAATGTTGCTTGTTAGAGGATCTGGAAATACGTGAAAAGATTTTTTCTCACTTAAATGTTTGATCTTTCTGTTGATTTCTCAGGAGCCGCGCAGCACGACTCACTTCTCATTTTTTCTGGTTTTCAAATAGTTTTATTCCTGCACAGCTGCACCTCTGTGGACACGCAAGTGTTAGAAACACTGTTCAGAGGTGAATAAGGAAAACAGACAGACGGGCTTTTAGAGTCTCAAATACAGTGGCAGCAAAAAGTCAACCGCTCGGTTACAATGCCAGTCAGAGGGTTAATGAGTCTCAACTACATAATAAAAAAGTTTGTTCTGTATTTAAACTCTTCCTGCTCCTGATTGGCTTCTTCTAACGAGCTCATTAGGTTGATTAGCGACTCCAAATTACGCTTAGGTCCGACTGTGAGAGTGAATGGTTGTCTGTCTCTCTATGCAGCCCTGTGATTGGCTGGCTACAGGCTCAGTGTGGCTCAGACCAATCTCACAGCAGAAATATCAAATGTTAGAAATCTGTGATTCCAGATCAAGCTGTGGACTGCAGTTCATAGTCAGATGATTTTAGAGTTTGTGTCGTCAAAACATTTCACTCCTGATGGAGGCGCTGCTGTCGTAAAAATCGTTCAAAACATCTCTAAGTTTGTTACGGTTTCAAGTTTACTTTTCAGGCTTAAAAAAGTCAAACTTTTTGATATTCAAGCTGAATATTTGACGCGATTGCTGTAGGTTGGATTTGAGGCAGCTGCTGATTCAAACCTGACCTCTCCTACGTTACGATGAAGCTTGAACAAACTCAAATCCAGAATATTAAGCTGCCTCCAACTCGTCATTAAACCAATGAAACCCATAAAATCCTGACTCTCTTCGTTATAGTCCTGTCATTGTTCATTTTTGATGATCGTGATGTCACACATTGTTTTTGGAGTTTGTGATTTCTAAACGTGAAACCTTTACGTTTTCAGCTCCTCAGCTACGACACTATTGAGTCTGATGCCGCTGCAGGTTTACAAAATAACGGACAAATGATGAGCGGAGTAGCGATGACGCCCCTCCACACTTCCTCCAATGAGCCGCTGCAGCTCCGTCCAGCCCACCACTGCCCAGACCAAGCACTCGGATTTCTTTGGCTTTTTCGCCTTGATTAACGGATGAAACGAACCAGAACAGGGACAAGAGCGAGGGGAAAGACACAGCAAAGGTCCAGAGGAGGTGGATCCAGATCCAGCTCGGTCCAGTTGGAGCAAAATAAAAAAATCTTCTGAGTCTGGAGTCCGACTCCCAACAAGCAACTCGGGTTTTTCAGCGTCTGAAACCAAAGTAAGTGCAAAATTACGCCTTTTATTTCCCTCATATTTTCCCTTTTTTTTCATAAACGGACAGACAGGCACACTGCAGGAATCATCCAGCCGAGAGGGACGAGAGTGAACAGGCTGCTCTGGGAATTTCCTTCCTATGTGACTTCAACACTTCCTCAAAAACGTCATGTTTGCATGTGTGAAAGGGCTAAAATGAGGGAGAAAAGCTGCTAAAAAGTGGTAACGCCTGCTTGCTTCTTGCTGTAATTGCTCCCAGAATGCTTTGCAACATGCTTGAGGCACCTGTTGCACCTTTTAACAGCTTTTCTCCCTAACGAGTTTGATTCATTCAGCAGGAAGCGAGGTTTGGTGTTTAGCAAAGAAAATTGAGGTGGGCGGAGCTGAGCGGCACGTCATAGCAGGAGGAAGCGTATCAGGGCGTCACTGGTAAGTCCCGGTCCACTCGCAGACCGTTTCCGGAGCGTCGTGCAGAAGAAGCTGCACCAAGACTCATAATTCTTTTTATTTTCTTGCACTCATAATCTGAGTTATAATAAAGCAATTAACCCTTTAACCCCACCCCCTTTAATTAACCCTCCATTTTGGATAATTCAGCCTAAATCTATGTGTTGTAAAAAAAAAAAAAAACATCACATTGAAAAGAGGGAACAATTAAAATATACATATATAATATAAATGTCAATACTCGCTCCGCAGAGCTCAGTCACACTATCATTGGCATAAGAAAGGATGGATCTGACGTGTGTGTGTGTGTGTGTGTGTGTGTGTGTGTGTGTGTGTGCGTGTGCATGTGTGTGTATGCGGGCACGAACACAGCGTTTAGATGAGCGTCACCTCCTCCCTCCTCACAGCCAAACGCTGACGGTGTTGGAAAAGTCCTGGTGGCGTGTGCGTTTGAGATTTTCTCCTGTTCAGTCTTAACGATGATATTTTAATCGATGATAAAATAAATTAAGCGCGTGAGAGCCGCTCGGACTGAACCGCCTCTTCTCCTGCTCGTAAAGGAGACCAGAGGGGAAGGAAGGAAGGAAGGAAGGGAGGGAGGGAGGGAAGGAAGGAAGCAAGGGAGGAAGGAAGGAGAGAAGGAAGAAGAAGAAGAAGGACGTAAAGGGGAGGGTGAGGAGAGGCGGAGGGGGCGGGGCTTAGGCCTGTGCGTTGGTGCCGTTCTTGTCGGGGGGGCCGGTGCTGGCGGGCAGGTTGTTGAGGGAGGGGGGGGCGCCCTCGTTCTGCTTGCTGTCCCGGCGGGGGGGCATCCTCTCGTTGATGCGGTCCAGGCCTCGGGCCTCCTCGAAGCTCTGGATCTTGTGCTGCGGGTTGAAGCCTTGGATCGCTGCGGGGGCGAGGGGGAGATGATCAGAGCCAGGAAACAACTATTATTTATTTTATAATCATTTATCTGCAGAATTAAATTATAACAGGGATGCACCATATTGGAGTTTTGCTGATATCCAATATGACAAAATTTTTTTAGATTCATTATCGCTGATACAGATACCTATTCTGATATTTCAGGTCAAGAGTTTAAGCTCTGTGCTTAATAAAATGGACTTGTTTCTTTCACTGTTACAGCATATCATCACATGAACAGATTTAAAAACACATAAAACAGCTTTTAACTCTTGACAACATGAAGCCCTTGATATTTAAATGTATCCATGCAGTGCTGAGAAGGTGAATCAATTTTGCACATCTGTATAATTTGCCGATATTCCAGCCGATATATGTGGCCGATATATTGGCAAAAATTTCCATATCGGCCAACACCAATATCAAACCGATAATATCGTGCATCCCTAAATTATAAATACAACATTTAAGTCACTGCTCCCAGAACTTCTGTTAGAAATAAAAGCAACCGTTTAATAATCCCATCACATAGTTCTTAATTCAGAAGAATAAAATTTAAAAAGAATTTGGAGCATCTATATTTATATATTTTTTCCTACTTCTTTTAATTGAGGCTTTCTTACCAAATACAAACAGAAAAAGAACAAATTCAATACACTGATAAAAAAAAAACAAAAAAAACAAATAAATACTATACATATAAGTAAAAGCAAACAAATATCACAATAGCAACTGAAATAATAATTATAATGAAAATAAATAAATAACTAAAAAAATCAAACACTAATAACATAACACAAACTGGAGGATACCATGTTACTATATTCATTGGGATTTCCCTTTTAATAATAATCTATAAATTGATGCCATTTTGAGTCAAACTTATTTACCTTTCCTCTCAGGGTATATATTTTTTTTCTAACTGGGGATGTTTCATTACATCATTCAATAAAGTTTGATAAACTGGAGGATTGTTTTGTTTCCAGTTCAGCAGAATTATTCTTCTTGCCAACAGTGTCACAGAGTGTATTACATTCTTTTATTTGTTTGATAAAGAGAGTTCCAGAGCTGCTGACCCAAACCCAAAAGAACTGGTCTGGTTTGACAGGTTTATGGAAAGCAGCATCTATATTTTAACAGTTAAAGAAAAAGCTTCATGAATAATTAGTCTTCAGTGTTCTCCAAACTATCAACAGCAATTATGATGAAATTCAAAACTATGAATCCATTTTTATCTCAAAATATTTTTTTCTAATTATTATTATTGTTGTTTTTAGTTTGAATTTAGAGTTTAATCTCCAAATTACCAATTTTACGTCATAATAGCCTCAATATGTTTATTTATTTTTCCTTCATGAAGAAGTTGAAGTAAAACTTAAAGATTCTGTGTGTTGCAATGTTTATGCTCTTATCCATTTTACTGTCTTTACTTAATATTCCTTCTGATATACTATGTCTACAAACAGATTTTTTTTTCCCTTGGACATTAATAAAGTATGTCTAATTCTGATATTTATTACTATTTTACTTGTGATTCTAACAACCTCATGATTTTGACTTTTTTAACTCTTTTTAACAGTTACAATTTCTGAGCTTATAGTTTTGACATTATTAAAAAATGTTTTTTAATCCCATAATTTATTCTATCTTGAATCTGACTTTTATATTGTTATAATGAAGTTTTACCTAAAATTTGCAGCATCTATCTCAAAATTTTGGATAATAGCTTTGCATTCTTTCCAATTATTGAAATGTCTTATTATTTTTTTGTTGTAATTATGACTTCTAATCTAAATATTTGGAGCTTTTATTCCACTATTTTGAGTTTATGTCTCATAAATTTGTCTCTTCTCTACTAATTATGATGTTTATTTTATAATTCTGACCCTTGATTTAACAATTTAAATGTTTTAAAATCAATAATGTCCATTATCTCATCATTATAACTATTATTTCATAATTTTGACCCTTAAACAATTTGATTTTTTTCATCTAATAATGCCTTTTATCTCATAATTATGAATCTTAATTCGATCTTATTTTGTTCTCATTATTTTGACATCTCAGGATGATGTTTCTTGGTTTCAAAGTTTTAACTTTTCCTCCTTTAAAATTATTTGTCTCAAAACAGCACCATAATTTTGAGTTTTTTATATATATATATATATATATATATATATATATATATATATATATATATACACATATATACACATATATATATATATATATATATATATATATATATATATATATATATATATATATATATATATATATATAGACATACATATGTTATATAACATCAGACAGGTAACAACACATCTTTTTTTTGTCTAATTGAATCACAGCGTCTGATATTAAATTCACAGTACTCTAAAGTTTTACTGGGAAAGAAAACTTACTTCATAACAGGACAAGGACGGCATGAAGACAAAGAAACAGACTTTCATTAAAGGGACATTTCACTGTTTAAACGGGTCAACGTCACACAGAAATCAGACTGAACCGACAAGACAAGTTTGAAGAAGGTAAAACATGTTATTTTTCTCATCCATGAAGTCAAATCCTGTCTTAAGAATAAAAATGTTGCTACAAACCACATACACGTACGTTAAAAAAAGAGGGATTGAGAGTTAATATGATTTTAAATGTTCTAAACCATGAAATTAAAGGCTTTTAAAATATGTAAAGCCAGTTTGAGTAACAAGAGTTGGAGTACACACTCAATTTTAGTCATCTAGTGCAGGAAGAGACTTAAAACTGTTAGTTGTCGTACTAGTAAGCCTTATATGGCAATAAGGGGGCGGGGGAGAGCAAATTCCAGCTTCCCATTGGCTTTTGAAAATATTACAACCAATCAGGAAGCTGGATTTGATTATAATCCCTCCTACCTCTTTGGATTCAGTTTACAAGCATTACTAGTGACTCTTTTGACCTAAAAAGTACTATTACTGTCATAAAACAGTCTACTAGTACTACCAGCCAGATATTTAGAGTTTACTCGTAGTACTAGAAGACTTAAAAGCTTTACTCGTAGTATTAGTAACACAAAGTAGGTCACTAGTAGGTGATTTGGCTTTGCTAACAAGGTCAACCAGTGCAAAAAACTTTACTACTAAAACAGAATTATTGTTAGAAAACTCAAAATATCTCAATAGCAGTTCAAGTAGAGCAAATGCAAATGAAGTAGGAGGGATTATAACCACATCCAGCATCCTGATTGGCTGTAATATTTTCAAAAGCCAATAGGAAGCCTGCCTTTTCCCCGCCCCCTTACTACCATATAAGGCTTAGTAGTAATACAGCAGAACATTTTTCCAGTTCTTTTGTGAGAAGCTCCTTAAATTTAGAGATGACGTGTTTTTAATTTTCAGATTTGAGCCTCCAAACCCACAGAGAGCTCCAGCTGCTGGAGAGACAACACTGACATTTACAGGATAATTCTGACATTTCACAACAACAGGATGCAGAGTGAAGTGTCTCCAACATCACATCACAGAGCACATAGACACACAGAGATAGATTAGAGATATATTAGAGATAGAAAGGGTTGCATACCTCGTGCCTCTTCTGCCTCTACGGTGGCTGTGTAAGCGTGAGTAGAAGTGCCATGCCCAAAACCAATGGAGAGAGAGTGGGAACGTTACCAATGCATTCAGTCAGTCACGTTATGAACACACTGCAATCTGTCAGTCTGTTAACATAGACATCAATAAGACACCCACCCCCCCCCCCCCCAAGCCCCGCCCTGAAAATATAACCCCTGCTGCACATGAACGCAAAGAGAGAAGAATTAAATCAGACATCATTACACATGTGCTGACATCAGGCTGCCCTCAAACACAAACAGAGCCTGCAGCAGAGAGGATTATAAACCACAATACATCTGTACTGACGAGTTTGTCTTGAGATAGAAGGGCATCCCTCCTAAACAAACTAACTTTTTATTTCATTTATGCTGCTGCTGCTTTCCCTCTGTGCTGACCCTTCAAAACTAAACATTTATCACGTCTAATGAAGATTTTAATTCATTCAGGACTGTTAACAGTTCCCAAAGTTAAAACAAAAACTTACGGTGAGGCATCTTTTTACTACTATGGCCCCCGCTTATGGAACAACCTACCTGAAGATCTGAGGGCTGCACCTGATGTTAATGTCTTTAACAAACTCAAAACCTTTTTTTTTTTATTTTACCTTTTTAGTCTAACTTTAACCCGAATTACCTTTAAATGTTTTTATTTACATTTAAGACTGAAGACCAAAGGGGTCCGGCCTTTTCTGTCCGTGCCCCCACCCTGTAGAACAACCTCCCTGAGGAGATCAGATTAGCGACCTCTTTGTCCTCCTCTAAATCTCTTTTAAAAACACATTTTTACTGATGCGCTTTTGCAGGAGATATCACCTGAGTGTGCTTTTAGTCATCTGACACAGCTTTTATTTCCAGACTTAAACAGTTTCACAGCAGTCTTTTATTTTTTCTTTAAAAAAAGAAAAATGTTTTTAACTTTTCTTGTGTATTTACTTTTGTTTTATCTCCCATTTCCTTTTATCTTTTGGTAGGTAAAGACATTCTTCCTTTTAATCTTTGGTGTTATTAATCCTTTATTTTTTTTGTTCTCTGCTTCTGTCATTTTTGGCTTTTACGTGCTTCTCCACTATTCTGACATTGTATTCCTCACATTTCTCTTTTATTTTTCTTTTTTCTCATATAGAAATATATATATATATATATATATATATATATATATATATATATATATAGAGAGAGAGAGAGAGAGAGAGAGAGAGAGAGAGAGAAAAATATATATATATATATATATATATATATATATATATATATATATATATATATATATATATATGGTTGGTCTGTAAAGTATTTTGTAACCCTGTTTTGTAAAGTGCTATATAAATAAAGTTTATTATTATTAATAATAATATTATTTATTCTCATTACAGCTCACTTTTATTATTTTATGTTATTTTGTTTAATTTTGTATCTTTATTATCTTTCCTTATTTTATTTTCCAGTTTCTTCTATTTTTTTTACTAAATTTCAATGTATTATTATTATTATTATTATCACTATTTTATTCTTTTTAGAATTTATTTTATGATATATTTAATTTTACACTTTAACCTAACCTCCAGTGTTTTCTCAAATTTTAAGTTTTGTTGTGATAAGTATTATTTGACGTATTTCCAGGTCTACTGAGCTGACTTGATGTGTAAAATATCAGCCTCTATGACTCAAAGTAAATTCCTTGAATTCCTGATTAGATTGTCCAAATTTCAAAGTAAAAACCTTTTTTAATTTAGTTATTTTAATTAATTTAGTAGGCAAGTAACTTAGGAAGAAAAAGATCTATCATTCCATGAGGATTTTCTCTTAATAAAATTTTAATTTGTTTTCAGATTGGACAGAAGTTGTCCTGTTTGGTCGCCCTGATCTGGTCAAGCCCCTTGCTAGCTCCCTTTGTTCACTAGCGCCTTATATTGGGTCCCAAGCCAGGAATCTTGGGGTTATAATTGATGGTGCATTCAAACTGGACAAGCAGATCAGTGCTGTTGTTAAGTCCAGCTTTTATCAGTTGAGGATTTTAGCCAAAGTTAAACCCTATCTGGACCAGAGAGACTTTGAGAAAGTCATTCATGCCTTTAAAAATCATCTCGTTTGGACTATTGTAACTCCCTGTAAGTCGGCATTGAGCACTCTCAGCTTAACCGCCTGCAGATTGTCCAAAATGCGGCTGCTCGCCTCCTGACTGGGACAAAGAAACGGGAGCACATAACTCCAGTGCTCTCCTCCCTCCACTGGCTTCCAGTGAGGTTTAGGATTGATTTTAAGATTTTGTTATTTGTTTTTAAGTCTCTGAATGGGCTGGCCCCAGACTACCTGTCTGACCTTATTAGGGTTCATCAGCCCTCCAGAGCGCTTCGCTCAGGAAGCCAGATGGTCCTAGAAGTTCCTCGATCCTCTCTAAAAACCAAAGGAGATCGAGCCTTCTCTGTTGTGGGTCCCAAACTGTGGAACGCACTACCTGTAAATGTCTTGATCATGAACAGCCTCTCTACGTTTAAAACGCAGCTAAAAACGTACTTGTTCACCTTGGCCTTTGGTGGAGTATAGCCACTTTTATTTGGGACTTTTACTGGTTTTACTGAGCAGTATGCATATTTAAACTGTACTGTCAGTGTTCTTATTGCTTTTATTTGTTTTATTACTTGTATTGGTTTTTATTGTTTTACTGTTTTCTTATCATGTCTGCCTTTCTACTGTAAAGCACTTTGGTAGGCTGCTGGCTGTTTAAATGTGCTATATAAATAAAGCTGACATTGACATTGACATTGACATTGACTTTAAATTAATAAATAATTAGTTAATTAATAAGACGGTTTCTTACAATTTGAGTTTTAAAAAAAGCCTCAGTTGGTAAAATTTATTTTTAACAACATGCCTCACAGCACAGATGGAGGCTCAGAGTTTGGTGTGAACGTAATGAAGCATGGATCCATCCTGCCTTTAAATTATGTCCATTTAAATCACATAAAAGTTTTTGTTGATGGCAAAATCAGTTCTTGTTAATCTGTGGCAAATGAACTCGTAAAATGTTCAAATCTTGTGCATATTATCCATGACTCTTTCTTTAAAGGCTGAAATATTTTTAAAATGCTTTGTTGTACAGCAAGAAATAAAAACAAAACTAAAATTCTTACAGAAATATTCCAGCAGGCCTCTTTTCTTACGTAAATGTTATTTTATGGGCGTTACTCATGCAGAAGATGACTGAATTTTACCCACTGAAATTAAGATCAAGTGTATATTTCTGTTTGCATACAAAAAAGAAATGTAGCAAACAGTAAGTCGATTTGTAAAATAAAAAAATATATACATAATACTTTTTGTGAAATTCTTCATAACTTCACGGCCTCACTGGATAATCTCAACGCAACCAGGTAGGGCTAAATCAATTAATACATTTTTTTTTTCTGAAGATATCAAAAATTATATTTTGAGATTTTTTTTCGCCCTTGTCCAACTGTCAATTGTTACAGTGCTTGAAAATTGTTCAGTTTTTATAACAGTTGGCCCCTGTCAGGTTTTGCACAAGCACTTTTATCGGCTTATATTTGTTATAAACAGCTCAGCCTTCGTGTTATTGTAGACAAACCTGTCTATGTTTGAACTACTTAACCCCTTAACTCCCAGCTCAACTGTTCAGCAGAGGTCAATAAATCCAGGAATAATTAATGTGTTAAAAAAAAAACATGTCATTGTTTGCTTTTGTGTTTTAGGAAATAGAATAAACTACATACAAACCTATAAAACTGATATTTTCTATGTGTGGGATTTAAAGGTTTAAAAGCTATGGCTATTATTACTACTACCAACATCATTATTTTAAATACATAGCCATTTTTGTGATTTTTTGTGTGTTTTTCACACTCAATATAATCTATTTAAAGGAATTTTTAATTGTTAATTTATTTACAAACATTTCTACCTTTTCGAATTGATTTTTCCCAAATATTTCAGCTTTTTTATGTCATCACATAATCAGCTGTTGGCTTTTTAAACCTTTAAACCCCACTGCATAAAATATATTTTTTGGGTTTATCTGCAGTTTTCTTGTTTCCTGAAATGTTCATGAAATCGGACAACAATCCGCTTTTTTTAAACATTAAATATTCCTATCTTTATTGATGACCTCTGCCAAACAGTTGAGCTGGGAGTTAAAGGGTTAATCAACATTTAGGACACACGCTTTAAATTTAACAGGGAAATTCTGTTCGGTGTGGGAAAATATTTGACAACATAAAAGAAAAACTTGATTTATGTCATTTTTGTGTCACTGGATTTTTTTTTTTCAGGGAATAAAAATCGCTAAAAATTGTAAATCGAGTGTTGTGGAAAAAAAAAAAAGGGAATTTTATTTTTAGGCAATATCACCCAGCCCTACAACCATGCCTCAAAGCTCAGGTACAGATCTGTTCAACATGACTTCACTGTACTCCAGTGGGCTCCACAGTCCACAGTAAATTCATGAATAAAAATGTGTTATATACACATTATATATTATTATATACATAACACTCCGTTGTTTGTTTCTGTAAATTTTTCAGGATACAGAAAAAAATGTAAACAAATCAAAAGAACTGAAATTTTCCATTTTCTTTGTGTGGGATTTAAAGGTTTAAAAAGCTAAAAGTAGGCCTGTTACGATAATCAATAAATCAATTAATCGAACGATGAATAAAAACGTCCTCAGTAAATTTGCCGGCCTTGATAAGTTGACATGTGCATGCGTGTTTGTTTTCCTCCTCTCTTTCTACCAAACAGGCTGGACGAGAAGATGGCTCACTCTGTCCATCTTTCTCAACACAGGGCAGATCTCCGCAGATCTTGACCTTCCAATTACAGTTAAATACTCTTGACGAATTAAAGTTTATTGCTTTTGACATGGTGTACTCACTTTATTATGACATGTATTATAGTTACATTAATGAAAAAATTATGTTTCATATATATATATAAAATGTTATTAATCAAAATAACAGTGTTTTAAGTTATTTTTGCTATTTCATTTGCAAACATTTCTGTCTTTTCTAATTGATTTTATTCCATACTGTATATTTGTTCACTTTTATGTCCTCACATGATCAACTGATAGCTTTTTAAACCTTTAAATCCCACACCAAGGAAATGTCTAGTTTTAGGTTTGTTAGTAATTTTCTCTGATCCCTGAAATGCTAAAGGAATCAAAAATAATTTGATTTGTTCCGTCTTTTTTAAAAATACATATTCCTGAATTTATTGATGTCCTCTGTCTAACAGTTGAGCTGGTAGTTAAAGGGCTAATCTGGGACGTGTGCCTAATAAAGTGGCCTGTTAGCGGCCACTTTATTAGGCACAAAAATCTACTTTTTTTCCCACATATATAAAGGTTCCCAGAGATGCTTTCATACGTTTATTTTCCATTGAATAGCCTTTGATTGATCAGTAATCACATATATGCCAGCAGGCTTTGCTAGGTGATCATTTCAGAGCCTTTAAGAGCAGGAGTTTGATGTTAACCCAGCTGATCATCAGTATTCAGCCTGAATCACGGGCTCTCGCTGCAGCTCGCTGTCGTTAAAGGGCAGCAGATGTTCCAACAGAGCGCTCCTTCAGTCGAGGAGAGGCTCCCTCTTGACATTTCCCGCCTGGCTGTGTGTATGTTTGAGTGTTTCTGCGGTTAGTCTCTGGCTGTGAGTGCAGGCACAGGGCTGTTAGTGTTAGCTCGACTCCGCGTTAGTGTCGTCTCGATGCTCGGCTGCGTTCCCACTCACCGCTTTGCAGAGTTCGCCGACCTCCGGACAAAACTCCCAGAGGCAGCGTTCCCGTCGGGGTCAGGCCCTTCAGCTGCAGGACGCTCTCGTTCTCCTCTCTGTCCACAAAAATAAAAACAAACAATCGTGATTGGAGGTTCAGCTTGTTTGGCAGGATCAGTTTGAACTTAACTCCCTAAATTTAACAAGTTTCTCCACAAAGTAACTGATCTGGGGCTCCACAGGGATCTATCCTTAGACCACTAACATTCAAGTTCAAAGTGTTTCTTGTCATTGTAAGACAAGCAATCAATGGAATTGAGGTAGCAATACTTTGCTGCTTAAAAACATCGACAGACAACAAAACAATGATGGAAAAAGTCAAATATCAACATATAAATACATAGGTGAAGTGTTGACATGCTATTTTACCTGCCGAATTGCAAGAATAGCAGCATTAACAGGTCAAGTTATCTTTATAAAACTCTTGCTTTTAAGAGGCAAAAAACAAAATATGGTATAAAATAGGGACGACAAACATTTTGATTGTGTGTATTTTGTTTTTGCTCACGGTTTTTGTTTCAGTCGCATTTTGACAACTTGGACAATGAAGTCTTTTCTTATATTCTCGTTCTACTCCACACAAACGGGAAACAACTACTCCTAATTGGAGGTTCAGTTTGTTTGGCAGGATCACTTTGAACCTTACTCCCTAAATTGGACAAGTTTCTCCCCAAAGTTACTGATCTGGGGTTCCACAGGGATGCGTCCTTAGACCACTAACATTCCAGTTCAAAGCTCTCAGGTTCAGAAAGGCCCAACTTTTCTTCACCAAAAGATGAAGTGCATCATGGAGGGCTACATGCTTGATTTAATGTTTCTAAATAAAAAATATTGGTACAGACTAATAATCAAAATAATCAATTTAAAAGGTCATGAATGATACTGATGATCTGTTTACCCAGGGCTGAGAAATACATCAATTAAATCAATTAATTTGAATTCTTTCTGCAGAGGATCTAAAAATTAAACATCAAGAGTTTTTCTTGACTTACTCCAATTGTAAGTTGTTGCGATGTTTGAAAATATAAATCCTGAAAATGTATTTTTAATGATGGAAGTTCCTGTCAGGTTTTGAACAAGCACAAGCTTGGGTTAGTATTTGATTTTTAAATGAGATTAAATATTAATCAGAGATGTTATGCTGTGAATACACTTCAGCTTTCACTGTTTATGTAGACAAACTACATAATCAACATTTAATGACACACACTTATCGCCCATCTCTTTGTCCTTTTACTTTTAATGATTGCTCACAAGAATTGTTACTTAAAAAATAAAATATTATATGATAACAGTATACTTACATGCATCTTTAGTAATGTTAAGCTTCGCTGATATGAACAAAAGTCAAACTTTTCCAATTTGTTTTGCCAAAGTAACACAGTAAGGGCTCAAGGTGTGGCATCAGCATATTACCATGTACTATGACGCCACACAGGTCAGAGTTTAAAGGTGCTATGAGGAGAATCTATTACCAGCGACATAAAGACTCTGCTACCCATGAGCACGCACGGCGACTGTCGTAATGCTGCGTTCCAGTAACCTCTGAACTGGGAGTGACATCATCTCCGACTTATCAGCGTTCCAGTTGAAGTCTGACAAAAACATGCCGATCTACCAGGCTATTGTTAGCTGTTGTTAGCACGCCCTGTGTTGTTGTTCACAAATATCACATGAAGAATGTGATTATCACTATGGCAGCATTTTTGTAAATATAAGTCTAACAATACTATGTATACAGCTGATCTAGAGCGACACACCCCAGTCAGAAGTGCAAATAAATGGATTATTACAGGAGCTAAATAACTGTTCACACTGGGGGCATCCATCTTCCATTGTCAACTCGGGGTGGCGAGGTTTCACCGAGTTCCCAGTAGGAAATTCAGACTTCGGGGGACGTTCCAGTTGCAGTTTCCTACTCGGAACTCGGAAATTCCTACTTCTGACTACAACTGGAATGCACCAAAAGACGTGACCCAAGCCAAAGTGTGTGTTTGTTGTGATGCTAATGAATGCAGCTCAGACCTTCCTCAGAACTCTGCATTGTTTTACAACTTCTTTTTTCAACAACTTACAGGATGCAAAGCCACGAGGTAATGTATCTCTTTCCAGTTACGTAGCGGTAGTTTTTGATGTGTGACAAGAAATTTTTGGAAAACTTAGTATCGTAGTTTTGTAGCCAGCTATATATCTCTGCTTACAGCCCGGTGCTCAAAGACGTGTCTGAATAATTTAAATTTGCTCTAGTTTTAATTGTCTTGTTCCTGAAGTTGAGTATCCAGGCCAGTCCAGCCCTGTCCGACCCGACCGTGAAGCTAAGGAATAGCATTTATAGATAACCTATTTTGATGCTATAAAACTCATCTTAAAGTGTGTATTTCCATCAGGCATATATCTAAAAGTTAGACTTTTTGTAATTACTTAGAAACTCCTCATAGCATCTTTAAAAGAAGGAAAACCATTTTAAAATTTAAAGCACATTGCTTTTTTTGTATTGATGGAAGCATGATTTTTTTAGTGGAACATAAAAATAAAAATAACTCCATGGAGGTAACTGTACTACTTTGATAATATCCCTTAAGCTTAAAGCACAGCTGTGTGAACAGTTAATGTTTAATTCTAAATTTTAAACTTTTTACCTTGTCTTAGCATTTATGCATGGGTGGTGAAATCTCAAAGGGTGCAAAACAAATCTACCTATGGGTACAAACAAAGTAATCTGAATCTGAACAGACTAACAGTCATCTGTGTTTGTTTGAGCACACGAATAATTCACCGTGAAGACGCTACATTCACATAATTCTGACTTATTCATCCTCCGCACTGGGATGGAGATGATGACAGCATCACTAATAATGGAGCAGAGGCTGAAGACATCATCCTGTGATTCTTTTCTGGGACATGAAATATCTCAGAGACATTTTCTGAATGGGAGCGTTGATCATTTAAATGATTGTGACACACTTAGATTAAAAAAGAGGACAGATGTAAATCAGGGAGGAAGTCATTAGCCTGACCGAGAAGTGGAGCAAAAGCAGAGAAAGTGGAGAAACAAAGAGGAACTTTACAGAAAAAAACATGAGTTTTTGGTCAAATACACTCAAATTAATCTGCAAAGTTTTTATTGGATATAAGAATCTGGACAGGTCATCGATATTTCCTCCTTTTAACCCCTTTTTAAGCCTTGTGCTCGAAAATAACATCCTCATAAAGAAAAAAGTGAATCTCTGCAAACACAAGGTCTGTTTAAATTATTCTGGTGTCATAATAAAGTAACACTAAGAGATTTTTCTAGATGTTACTGGGACAGAGTAAATGAAGATAGAAGTCAGGATCATTTGAACATTTCATCCTCGCCTAAATAAACAAGTTTTTATTGTGAATATCTCTTTGTAACGATGCAGCTGCAGCTTTAGAACTCTGTGAATGAATGTGAAAATATATGAACATTACTTCTGCCAAGTTTGAGTCTGATAAAGTGATGCAGAGCAAAGTTAGAGAGGTTTTACTACAGAGTGGTCAGGCCCAATCTTGGCACAGTTTGGCTCCATTAGTCCCATTTGACATTTCTGATAAACCAAACTTTAGATTTCACTTTTATGTCACTTTTGGGGTTCATTACACCCAATTACAACAGTTTTTATCTTCTTCTGATTATCCGTGGCACTTTTTGAAAAAAATACGTTAAATAAGTCAAGCAGAACTCTCTACATTTTCCCATTTGAAGAAATCCATACAAATCAACCCAATCAAAGTGAAACAGATTTGGATATTTGACAATTCATTTGCTTGGTGTGTGTAAAAATGGCTGATATGGTTGTGTAGCTGAAAATGTCCTGTTTAATTTGATGTGCATCATGACTACATTTCTACATGAGTAGTTTACTTTTTCTTACGTTTCTGTTGGAGAGTGTGAAGCATTCCTGAAATCAGGGACTTTAGGGCTTTAAATAAACCTGAAAATGTCCTGTTTAATTTGATGTGCATCATGACTATATTTCTACATGAATAATCCACTTTTTCTTACGTTTAAGTTGGAGAGCGTGAAGCATTCCTGAAATCAGGGACTTTAGGGCTTTAAATAAACCTGAAAATGCTCTACAGTAACTTTTCAGCTCCACTTTCTCTTTGTTATCATACATTTGTTCTTCTTTCTTGTAACACCGGCCTTTATTTTTATGTCGTTTGTTACATTACATTCTTCGCCTTTTAATTCTTCAACATGCAGCCTCTTGTTGAAGTCCAAAACATTATAAAACTTTTATTATAAACTCTAAAACCTGTTTCAAAGTCTTAACCCTGGTCCATGGACTAACTAAGATTAAACTTGTTTTATCTTTAAGTCTAATCATGGTCTTAAGTCTGACTCAGGTCTAAAATCCAAAACAAAATACGAAGTCTGAACCCTGATTTTAGTCCTGAACCTGGTCTGTAGAGTAATTCCAGTCTTAAGTCTAAACTGGGTCTGATGTCCACAAAAAAAAACAAAAACAAAGTGAAAAACCTGTTTTAAAGCCTTAAACCTGGTCTGTGGTCAAAAGTCTACAACAGGTCTAAAGATTAACTCTGTCTAAAGCCCAAAACACGACATATAGACTAACCCAGTTTATCAACAATGATTTATGGATCATTTTTTACTTGACTGGAAGCACTTGTCTTATTTGGTTGTGTAGCTGAAAATTTTCTGTTTAATAAACTCGAATAGAATAAACCTTTATTCGTCCCACGAGGGGACATTTAAAGTGTTACAGCAGCAAAATAGACAGCATTAATAGAGTAAAAAATAGACTTAAGTATAAAAAATAGCAGCATGTACATTACTCTACCTATATAAGACATAAAATATAAAGAATATAAAATACAGAAATATGCAAAGGGCTTGGAAACAAAACTAAAAGCAAATCCTACAAAGATTATATACACATTTGAGGATTGCACATTAATTTGATGTGCAGCATGACTTTATTTCTACATGAACAGTTCACTTTTCTTACGTTTAAGTTCGAGAGCATGCATTCCTGAAATCAGGGACTTTGGGCCGAGCAGGTGAAGGTTAAACTAAAGTTTCAGCTTGCATGGACACTGTATACTATATGGAATAAAAACCCACCGCAGCACGGAGAAGACGCGGGCCATCTTCCCGATCGCCCGGATCTTATTCCTGATCACCTCCTTCCTGACGGCGGGAGCTCCACCTGAAGCAGAGTCAAACAGAGGAGAGCAAATCATCACAAAAACAGGAAGAGCACACAACAATCAGAGCCGAGGCGCTGGGTACACACGGCTGTAATAACTGCATGTTTGCCCTGCACACCAGCTCACAGTTTACTCTGCAGTCACAAACAGAAAAACTCCACCATGACCAGATCGGATATTTCATTTGTCTTTGTGTGAAGAGTGTTTTTATACAGAGAGTGAAAAAAGAAATGTGTGTATGAGCAGCTTCAGGAAGTATGATTCAAAGAGTAAAGATGTTTAGTGAAGTGGTTTATCCAGCCCTGATTGATCTAATGAAGTTTAGAACAGCTGGTTACATAACAGCCTGTTAGGGATGTCTAAAACTAGTTTGACTTCTTTAAGTGTCTTTATCACCCTCGCCAAGGACGTCATGATTTTACCAGCATCTGTTCGTAGAATAACTTAAAAACTGAAGATCAGATTTGGGAGAAATTTTCTGGGAATGTTGGTCATGGCACGAGAAAGAAGTGATTTCACTCTGGTGTCAATTCGAATACTGGACATGTAGATACAGGACATTTTTTTTATTTGATATATTAACACTGCGAGATAGGGCAGTTTTCCACATTTTTGCTGATAAATCCAAAATTCACAAACTGATTTTGGTGACATTCTCAGGTAATGTTGATCATGGCACAAGAAAGAAGTGATTTCATTCTGAGGTCAATTCAAACACTGGACATGAAGATACAGGATTTTTTTAGATGATTAATTTACACTGCAAGATCGGGCAGTTTTACACTTTTTCGCTGCTGGTGATGGCACAAGAAAGAAGTGATTGATTTTGGTGTTGATCCAAAAGGAGGAAATGTAGATACACGAATTTCTAAAGGATTTATCATCGTCACAGAATAAGACAGTTTTCCACATTTTAATTTATAACTCCATTAGAACTCAATGGATTTTGATTACATTTTCAGGGACTGTAGGTCATGACACAGGAAAGAAATGATTTCATTCTGGTGTCAATTTAAATACAGGACATGAAGATACAGGAAATTTTTGTAGGCGATTTATTGACACTGCAAGATAGGGCAGTTTTCCACATTTTTGCTGATAAATCCAAAATTCAGATTTTGCTGACATTATCAGGGACTGTTGGTGATGGCACAAGAAATGCAGATACAAGAATTTTTAAAGGATTTATCAACACTACAGAACAAGGCAGTTTTCCACATTTTTAATTATAACTTAAAAACTAATAAACAAATTTTGATTAAATTATCAGGAAATGTTGATTATAGCCCCCAAAGACATACTAATGCTGATCTGTAAACATTGTGATGGTTAACATGCCCTGATAATGTCAACAAACCCCACTGATAAGTTGAATTAATGGTGAAAATAGGGCTGGGTATTGATTCAAATTTTCTGGATCGATTCGATTCGATATTACAAGGTCTCAAATCGATTCGATTCATGATTCAATTTCATATTTATTCAGTCTGGGACATCTCAGATATACATTAATGCATATTCTGCATATTACTTGTTTTTTGTCCAACTCCTATTTTCCTTTGTACTTGTTAAATCTAAAACACTGTCCATCCAAACATCAGCTTTTAAACTCTCCAGTGGTGCCCATATAGTGCTTCCACCATGTTTGTTTGCAGTAACATCTCATGAGATCTTGTTCAGTAGAAAGCAACGCTAAACGCTGATCACACCAGACGAGCAGGGTTGATACCACAGGCTGCTTCTCTGCACATCCAAAGAAGAAAAAACTACCCAAGTTAAAAGATCCATCTTTGGATTTTATGGATCGATAATGAACCAGTTAAAGGAAAATCAATTTAAATCGATTTTTAAAACCCAGCCCTAGGTGAAAATGTGAGAAAATGCAATATCCAGCATCGTTACTGATCCTTAAACTACCAAAATCTAATCACATCTTCCTTTGGCCCAATCTTTTAATGCTACCAAGTCTTCAAGAAATTCCTGAATTCACATCCCTATTCTGATAAACTCTAAAATCTACTCCCTTCTTCCGTGTGCCATTTCCAACATTCCCTGAAAACATCATCTAAATTCTGAATTATTTATCTCACAAACATCAACATAACCTCATGGTGGAGGTGAATAAAGGCCGTCTATATTTTTATACTTTATTTTCTTCCTCTAATAAAAGGGAGACTTCAGCCAAACATTTCCCCTTAACTAAGTGATTTTAAACACTTTAAGTCCTCGCCACACTTCAGCCTTTGTGTTGTGGATGGTTAATCAGAGAGCCAATCACATGCTGCGCTGCATAAAAAAAGGCAGAAAACATCTGCTGCCTGATAAACAAAAATAAAGACCTCTCCTCTTCGTTTTAACTTTTTTAAAGTTATATATCCATGAAAGTTCACGACTAAAAATCAATTTAAGGAGGCAGGCTCTGATTTATTCCAGCTGAAAGAAGAAACTCGTCGGCTTTGTGTTCAAGGACAATCTGAAATCCTGCTTTACAAAGTTTGGAGCTTTTTGACTGGATGACAAATCTGAATATGTGACGGTGTTAAAAGAGGGACAATGAAGGTGAGATTTGTTAGGCTGTAAAATCATTTCTACAGCTTTCAGAGAAATAATAAAAGGCTGTCACAGTATTAAAGCTCTAGACCGCTCATGCTGCAACTATACTCAAACTACTATTCAACACATTTACACCTAATAATCAACTACAGAACAGATAAAGTTGGATTCCAAGAACGCACTAACTAAGGGTGGGAGAAAAAATCGATTCACATAAGTATTAGGATTTTTTGTATGTCAATTTTTTTTCCAAATGTAAATGCTCCATGTTAGTCTGTGTTAATAAGCCACTTTTAAATGCAGTCCAGTCTTTTGAAGAGAGAGTATAAACAGCTGGTTAAAATATATTTCTGAATAAATCCTAAAAACAGACTCACATGTGATGTGTATTTTTCCTGATATAGTCTGTAGGCATCATCATTGTTCATCTTTTTCACTGGTGTTGAAAAAGATAACTAAAGATTGATAAAATCAGCAATATTGTAGAATTTAAATCAAATCAGGACCTAAAAAAATTGTAAAAAAAAAAAGAATCAGAAGAAAAGTGTATCATCCCAATCCTACCACTAATCAATCGTGTTAAAATTTAAAATCATTGGATATTTATAATCATGGGAGATAAAATTCTGGCAAGAAAAGTGATGAATCAACCCTTTAACTCTCAGCTCAACTGTTTGGCATGGGTCAATAAATGCAGGAATATTTAATAATTTAATAGTAAAAGAAAAAAACATTGTTTCTGTAAATGTTTTAAGACACAAAGAAACTGCAAACAAACCAAAATACACAATACATTTTCTTTGCGTAGGATTTATAACGCTTAAAGTTATTATTAATACCAGCATTTTTTTAAGACTTACCTACAAATAAATATTTAATCTCTTATTTATCAAAACAAATACATGTGTCAAACTCCATATCAGCCATTTTAACCCCATAATGCCAATTGCATATTTGATACATACTATTATAATACCTCTATCTACTCAACATGATCAACAAATTACAAAAAAAACATCTGGATACAATCAGATAAATGATAAAAATGTCCAGTTTCCAAAAACACCTAATGTATCAAATGAGACATGAAAAATCTATATGTTGAATTTTATGTACATTTTGATTTTTATGGATTTTAGCAGAAAGTGAAAAAACATTTCAGCTCCAAAAAATTAGAATTTTCTGGCTATAATCTATGGTCTTGGGCCTTAAAGGGTTAAATTATTTTTTGCTGTTTCTGCCTTTTGTAATTGATTCTGTCCCAAATATTTGTGCATGTTTATGTCATCACATAATCGGCTGTTAGCTTTTAAAACCTTTAAATCCCACACCAAGAAAATATCTAGTCTTTGGTTTGTTTGCAGTTTTCTATCTTCCCTTAAATGTTAACAGTGTCAAACAATTATTTGATTTGTTCTGTTTTTAGAACATTAAATATCACTGGATTTATTGATGACCTCTGCCAAACAGTTGAGCTGGTAGTTAAAGGGTTAAAATGATGTAAAGCTATCTTAAAGTTCAGAAAGACCTTAAAGCATGCATGAATTAATGCTAATAAGGAAAACATATTTACAGTATTATGATATAAAGACGGATGTCTTGTAGGGCTGGGGTGATACGCTTTTCTCCTGATTCGAGTTTTTAGAATTTTGTTGGTGCCGATTTGATTTAAATTGTGATTCGAGGGAAAGGCA
Source organism: Scarus forsteni (assembly GCA_036419115.1). Lineage (NCBI taxonomy): Eukaryota > Metazoa > Chordata > Actinopteri > Labriformes > Labridae > Scarus > Scarus forsteni. The sequence goes on from JAZDUH010000175.1 coordinate 914,374, forward strand.
GATATGTCAAAGAGTTCATAAATAATCTATACATTTACATTTTTAAAAAGGTCATTTGTTTTATTTTGCAGGAGTTTTCCTCAGTTTAACACTCTCTTTTATTTTGTACTTGAAAGCTGCAGAGAAGGAAAATAAAAGATGCCTATGAAAAGAATGTTACCTTAACTATTTTTTGTTCCTTTCCTGTTAACGACTTCTTAAAAAGTTGTTCTATCTTTACTATAATCTTCCTCTAATTTTCATCAACAAGAAGTACAAGATACAGAATGACTCTTTAAGTTGATATAATAATATAATTAAATGACATAAATAAATATAATATAATAGAATTTCCCTGAAGTACAATGCATTTTTGCATGTTTTTGTACTCCAAATTTCCTCTCTGGTGTAAAGTTTAACAAATACTAAAGGACAAAGTATTGCAGACATATATATATATACATATATATATATACACGTATACATTTTCTCAATTAATCGGTCGATTAATCGGTAATCTATAATTCTTTCTGACAAATATCGGTATCGGCAGATACCCATATCAGTCGGGCCCTAATCTTTAGTTAGCTTTTTTAACCCCAGTGAAAAAGATGAACAATGATGATGCCTACAGAATATATATGGAAAAATACACATCACATGTGAGTCTGTTTTTAGGATTTATTCAGCAATATATTTTAACCAGCTGTTTATACTCTCTCTTCAAAAGACTGGACTGTATTTAAGAGTGGCTTTTTAACATAAAATAAAATGAAGCATTTACATTTGGAAAAATATGAATTTAATAATTGTCAAACAAAAAAATCCCAATACTTATGTGAATCGATTTCTCTCCCACCCTTAATGTCTTGTTTTTTTTTTTCTCGAATATCAAATTTATCTGATTGTGCAGGAGATGAAAAATAAGCCACAAGCTGCAGTCTGAACTGTTTTCAGTTATTTATAAGTTTGTTTTAAATGATTGTTCTTAATTCTTGAATAAAAATATTCGTTCATTTGTTCATGATTGTTGTAAACTGGAGTAAGCGATGTTTTGTAGGGCTGTCACTTTTCCCAAAAATCAAACTTTAAATTGGTTTTCAGCTCGTCTTTTATAAATTTGTGAGGTTGGTGTGAGTCGGTCTTACCCTCGCACGTGTCGTCTCCTTCTGACATCAGCTCGTCGTCGGAGCAGATGTTCAGCACGTTCACCAGCATCTCCGTCACTGTGGGAACACAACAGGGCTCAGAGTTCAACTACAACTACAACTACAACTGCAACACAACAACTCAGAGAGCTTCAGCATTTATTAATTTTATTACATATATTTGCTTAATTTATGAATATATATATATATATACATGTATTTTTATGGGCATAAGTATCATTATAATTACTGTCTCCATCTTTATTTAAAACACCAACAACAATTTAAGTCCTAACTTAACTTCTGATCATATGCTTGCATGTGATTCTTATGTATATTCATTAATATCTCTGTGTGTGTATGTATGAGTATATACAGTCATGGAAAAAATTATTAGACCACCCTTGTTTTCTTCAATTTCTTGTTAATTTTAATGCCTGGCTCAACTAAAGGTACATTTGTTTGGACAATTATAATGATAACAACAAAAATAGCTCATGAGAGTTTAATTTAAGAACTAAGAACTATTCATTTTCCATGGTTTTCTTGATAATAACCAAAATTACTTAAATTCTTACATCAATAGCTATGGCATTGTACATAAAAACACTACTTTTAAGCATTCCATGTTTTCTTTTCTGTTTGCTTTAAACACATGATACACACAAGAGTTAATACTTGATTGCATAACCATTGTTTTTGATGACTGCAGCCATGCGTCTTGGCATGCTCTCCACCAGCTTCTGACATTGTTCTGCTGTCACAGCAGCCCATTCCTGTTGGACAAATTCAAACAAATTTTCTTTTGTTTTTGGGCTTGTGGTTCTCCATTTTGAGTTTGATGATTTTCCACAGGTTTTCAATTGGATTAAGATCTGGTGATTGAGCAGGCCAAGGCATGGTGCTAATGTTGTGGTTCTCCATCCAGGCTTTAACTGACCTTGCCGTGTGGCAAGGGGCATTGTCTTGTTGGAAAATCCAGTCATTGAGGCAGGAAAGAGTTTTCCAGCTGATGGAAGAAGACTGTTTTCAAGGGTAGTCCTGTACATGACCTGGTTCATTCGGCCTTCACACAATTGCATTTGCCCTGTTCCTCACAGACTGAAACAACCCCAGATCATGACTGATCCACCCCCATGTTTTACTGTAGGGGCAAGACAGTCTGGGTTGTAAGCTTCTCCAGGCTTCCTCCTAACCAGTAAGTTGGCTGGAGTGGGCATCAATTCAAAATTGGATTCATCACTGAAGAGAACCTTAGCCCAATCATCAACAGTCCAATCCTTGTGGTCTGGAGCAAAGAGTAACCGGCCTTCCTCTGCCTTTCATTGATGAAGGGCTTCTTGCGTGCTCTGTGTGACTTCAAACCAGCTTCAACAAGTCGGTTTCGAACTGTCCTTGCTGAACAAGTCACATTTCTCGACAGTGCCCACTCATTTTTAAGGTCCCTGGAGGTCTGGCAACGATTCCTGCCACAGGAGCGGATGAGTGCAGTCATCTCGTGGGGTAGAAAGACCTTTCCTGCCACGGCCAGGTAGCAATTTGGTAGTGCCATGTTCAGCTTGTTTTTTTTTGTTGTAATGAACGGCTGTCTTGGAGATCTTCAGTTTTTTCGCTACCTGTCTCTCACTCATGCCAATTTCCAGCAGTGCCAAGATGGCTGCCTTTGTGGCTTCACATAATTCTTTTGTTTTAGGCATTATGTGAGAGCTGACAACTTCTGAGTTGTGCTACGGCTTGAATGTAAGCAGGAAACCACTCTAGGCCTTTGCATGTGCAGTGCTGCTTGTGACATGAAATGGCCTCTTATATACCCTGGGAATCAATTAAGCTTAAGAATGTCAAATAGGACATAAAGTATTATGTGACCAGCTGCATTTTTTGTTGTGTTCATTGTATTATACGTTTAGTGGTACCTGATATTAGAATGAACAAGAAATTGCAGAAAACAAGGGTGGTCTAATAATTTTTTCCATGACTGTATATGTACACGTATGTATATATATATTTTTTCTTTCTTTCTTTTACTTCTTAAATCTTTTTTGTTTGTTTTGCTATCCTAATCATTATTATGCTTTATGATCCTTGTTTGTGTGCCTGAGTAATGTTTGTGTTTCTATGCACATAGATGTGTTACATGCATTGATGTGTTTGCATTAAGCTTGTTAAAACAATAAATATAATGTTGGGAAAAAAAAGAGAGCTTCAGCAAAAGCAACATCCAGACTCAGCTCACATTAAATAATAAACAGCATGACCCACGGGCACTATGGGAATTAACCGAGAGTGATTTAAAAAAAACAATACAACCTTTCTGATTCAACATAGACGGACATCAACACAAAATAAAACAATTAATCATCTTAAACTCACCTGTGTACGGAACTTTATCAAGTTTTCATTATTTTATTGATCATTCAGCTAAAGCGACACTTTATGTTTCTGTTCAAATGCCTGTATTTTGACTGTTTATTCCACCTTAAGCAGTATTACATCCGCTTTTTCTTTGAATTACGATACTACGGGATTCCAAGAAATGGGAAATATTGTGGATAAAATGGGAAAACTACATGGAAAATAGAAAGGCAAACAACGTAAACTAATGATAATAATAACACTAGTAATATTAATACCTCTCTTGAAATGACGAAAAGAAGGAAAAGAAAACAGTAACTTTAACCATGCATATGTGAATGTAAATAACTAACACTGGTAAAGGAAATCACTCCGTTTTTTTATTTATTATTATTTCTTTTCTTTTTAATGCATTTATGTAACTATGCTATTCAACTTTACTTGATTTTGGACTATGTATCAATGGCATTTATATCTATCTTACTATGTTTGTGGGTATTTATTGTATCTATATATGTATTATTTTACTTTACTATGCTAAGGTTTAACCATATTGTATATGTATTTATGTTATCATAGTCTTATTCATTTATTTTTCTTATTATGATCACTATTGTTCATCTAAATATGTTTGGGTTCTCTTGTTTTATTTTAGTGTTTTAATCTATTATTATGGTATTTCTCTGGATTTGTTGTATAAATCATGCATCACAGTGCATGTTGTGCATGTTCCTAAAAGACCTGACGGATGTTTGGGCACCAGCAGCGTGATAAAAATTACTTTGGGCTTCAAGAGTAATTTAATTTTAAGCTTTACTGTTTGAGTCCAGCGTTAATTTCTTTACGTTTGGATGGTCACCCTCAGACAGGAGCTTCCTAATCCCTGCGCGGTGGCTGACAGGCGAACACACGGCAGAGCCAACAGGAAGTCAAACTGATGGAGCCTGAACACAGCTCGGCTCTCACGAGAGTATTGAGCTGTTTCTGCTGAGCGGGACGGTTCCATAGCTTCTCCTCGTCAACACTTTGGCTCCAGGATTGATTTTAAAACTGTACCATAACCCGATAATCACCCAGCAGGCTGGCTTTGACCCATCTTTATGACCTTTGACCTGCATCATATACCACGGATGATCTAACCCCACGATCGGGGGGTTCAGGTAGAATTAAAGTCAAAGGTGAAGCTAGAGAGGCGACTATGGGCTTTTATAAGATCCTTAAATAAACCTGAAAATGCTCTTTTCATTTTATCTTTTCAGTGGTTATATGTCTCACTTTTTCTCTGTCATCATATGTTATTTAATTTTAATTTCTTTATTTTATTTTATTTTATTTGGCTTTATGCCTCACTTTCTCTCTATCATCATATGTTATTTATTTTTCATTTAATTTTAATTTAATTTTATTTGGTTTTATGCCTTACTTTTTCTCTGTCATCATATGTTATTTAATTTTTATTTTATTTTATTTGGCTTTATGCCTAGATTTATCTCTGTTATCATACATTATTTAATTTTTATTTCATTTTCATTTAATTTATTTAGCTTTATTCCTGACTTTATTTCTGTTGTCATACGTCATTTAATTTTTATTTTATCTTAATTAGCTTGATGCCTCACTTTCTCTCTGTTATATGTTATTTAATTTTTATTTAATTTGGTTTTATGCCTCACTTTTTCTCTGTCATCATATGTTATTTAATTTTTATTTATTTATTTTATTTTATTTTATTTGGCTTTATGCCTCACTTTCTCTCTATCATCATATGTTATTTATTTTTCATTTAATATTCATTTCATTTTATTTGGCTTTATGCCTCACTTTATCTCTGTCATCATATGTTATTTAATTTTTATTTAATTTTATTTAGCTTTATGCCTTACTTTTTCTCTGTCATCATATGTTATTTAATTTTTATTTATTTATTTTATTTTATTTGGCTTTATGCCTCACTTTCTCTCTATCATCATATGTTATTTATTTTTCATTTAATTTTAATTTAATTTTATTTGGCTTTATGCCTCACTTTTCTCTGTCATCATATGTTATTTAATTTTTATTTATTTATTTTATTTTATTTAGCTTTATGCCTCACTTTCTCTCTGTCATCATATGTTATTTATTTTTCATTTAATTTTTATTTTATTTTATTTGGCTTTATGCCTAGATTTATCTCTGTTATCATACATTATTTAATTTTTATTTCATTTTCATTTAATTTATTTAGCTTTATTCCTGACTTTATTTCTGTTGTCATACGTCATTTAATTTTTATTTTATCTTAATTAGCTTGATGCCTCACTTTCTCTCTGTTATATGTTATTTAATTTTTATTTAATTTGGTTTTATGTCTCACTTTTTCTCTGTCATCATATGTTATTTAATTTTTATTTATTTATTTTATTTTATTTTATTTGGCTTTATGCCTCACTTTCTCTCTATCATCATATGTTATTTATTTTTCATTTAATATTCATTTCATTTTATTTGGCTTTATGCCTCACTTTATCTCTGTCATTATATGTTATTTAATTTTTATTTAATTTTATTTGGCTTTATTCTTCACCTTATCTCTGTAATCATTCATTATTAAATTTTTATTCTTTTTTATTTGGCTTTATGCCTCACTTTCTTCTCTCTGTTATCATATGTTATTTATTTTTCATTTAATTTTTATTTTATTTTATTTAGCTTTATGCCTCACTTTTTCTCTGTCATCATATGTTATTTAATTTTTATTTATTTATTTTATTTGATTTAGCTTTATGCCTCACTTTCTCTCTGTCATCATATGTTATTTATTTTTCATTTAATTTTTATTTTATTTTATTTGGCTTTATGCCTAGATTTATCTCTGTTATCATACATTATTTAATTTTTATTTCATTTTCATTTAATTTATTTAGCTTTATTCCTGACTTTATTTCTGTTGTCATCGTCATTTAATTTTTATTTTATCTTAATTAGCTTGATGCCTCACTCTCTCTGTTATATGTTATTTAATTTTTTATTTAATTTGGTTTTATGCCTCACTTTATCTCTGTCATCATATGTTATTTAATTTTTATTTATTTATTTTATTTTATTTTATTTGGCTTTATGCCTCACTTTCTCTCTATCATCATATGTTATTTATTTTTCATTTAATTTTAATTTAATTTTATTTGGCTTTATGCCTTACTTTTTCTCTGTCATCATATGTTATTTAATTTTAATTTCTTTATTTTATTTTATTTTATTTGGCTTTATGCCTCACTTTCTCTCTATCATCATATGTTATTTATTTTTCATTTAATTTTAATTTAATTTTATTTGGCTTTATGCCTCACTTTCTCTCTGTCATCATATGTTATTTAATTTTAATTTTTATTTATTTATTTTATTTTATTTGGCTTTATGCCTCACTTTCTCTCTATCATCATATGTTATTTATTTTTCATTTAATTTTAATTTAATTTTATTTGGCTTTATGCCTCACTTTTTCTCTGTCATCATATGTTATTTAATTTTTATTTATTTATTTTATTTTATTTAGCTTTATGCCTCACTTTCTCTCTGTCATCATATGTTATTTATTTTTCATTTAATTTTTATTTTATTTTATTTGGCTTTATGCCTAGATTTATCTCTGTTATCATACATTATTTAATTTTTATTTCATTTTCATTTAATTTATTTAGCTTTATTCCTGACTTTATTTCTGTTGTCATACGTCATTTAATTTTTATTTTATCTTAATTAGCTTGATGCCTCACTTTCTCTCTGTTATATGTTATTTAATTTTTATTTAATTTGGTTTTATGTCTCACTTTTTCTCTGTCATCATATGTTATTTAATTTTTATTTATTTATTTTATTTTATTTTATTTGGCTTTATGCCTCACTTTCTCTCTATCATCATATGTTATTTATTTTTCATTTAATATTCATTTCATTTTATTTGGCTTTATGCCTCACTTTATCTCTGTCATCATATGTTATTTAATTTTTATTTAATTTTATTTAGCTTTATGCCTTACTTTTTCTCTGTCATCATATGTTATTTAATTTTTATTTATTTATTTTATTTTATTTGGCTTTATGCCTCACTTTCTCTCTATCATCATATGTTATTTATTTTTCATTTAATTTTAATTTAATTTTATTTGGCTTTATGCCTCACTTTTTCTCTGTCATCATATGTTATTTAATTTTTATTTATTTATTTTATTTTATTTAGCTTTATGCCTCACTTTCTCTCTGTCATCATATGTTATTTATTTTTCATTTAATTTTTATTTTATTTTATTTGGCTTTATGCCTAGATTTATCTCTGTTATCATACATTATTTAATTTTTATTTCATTTTCATTTAATTTATTTAGCTTTATTCCTGACTTTATTTCTGTTGTCATACGTCATTTAATTTTTATTTTATCTTAATTAGCTTGATGCCTCACTTTCTCTCTGTTATATGTTATTTAATTTTTATTTAATTTGGTTTTATGCCTCACTTTATCTCTGTCATCATATGTTATTTAATTTTTATTTATTTATTTTATTTTATTTTATTTGGCTTTATGCCTCACTTTCTCTCTATCATCATATGTTATTTATTTTTCATTTAATTTTAATTTAATTTTATTTGGCTTTATGCCTTACTTTTTCTCTGTCATCATATGTTATTTAATTTTAATTTCTTTATTTTATTTTATTTTATTTGGCTTTATGCCTCACTTTCTCTCTATCATCATATGTTATTTATTTTTCATTTAATTTTAATTTAATTTTATTTGGCTTTATGCCTCACTTTATCTCTGTCATCATATGTTATTTAATTTTTATTTAATTTTATTTAGCTTTATGCCTCACTTTTTCTCTGTCATCATATGTTATTTAATTTTTATTTATTTATTTTATTTTATTTGGCTTTATGCCTCACTTTCTCTCTATCATCATATGTTATTTATTTTTCATTTAATTTTAATTTAATTTTATTTGGCTTTATGCCTCACTTTTTCTCTGTCATCATATGTTATTTAATTTTTATTTATTTATTTTATTTTTATTTAGCTTTATGCCTCACTTTCTCTCTGTCATCATATGTTATTTATTTTTCATTTAATTTTTATTTTATTTTATTTGGCTTTATGCCTAGATTTATCTCTGTTATCATACATTATTTAATTTTTATTTCATTTTCATTTAATTTATTTAGCTTTATTCCTGACTTTATTTCTGTTGTCATACGTCATTTAATTTTTATTTTATCTTAATTAGCTTGATGCCTCACTTTCTCTCTGTTATATGTTATTTAATTTTTATTTAATTTGGTTTTATGCCTCACTTTTTCTCTGTTATCATATGCTTCTTCTCCTTTTTTATACTGGGCCTTATTTTTATTTTATTTTATTTTATTCATCACTTTCTCTCTGTTATTATGCATTTGTCCTTCTTTTCTTTTTTACACTTGCCCTTATTTTATTTTATTTTCGTTTTATTTGGCTTTATGCCTCACTTTCTCTGTTATCATACGTTTGTGCTCTTTTTTTTTTTTTACACTGGCCCTTATTTTTATTTGATTTGGCTTTATGCCTCACTTTCTCTCTGTTATACTACATTTGCTCTTCTTTCTTTTTACACCGGGAAAAAAATCTAAGCCGGGTCTAAAGTTTTAAAGCCAAAAAAACTAAGCACGTTTTAAATTCTCCTGCTAAGATGAACCCCCCTTGTCTCAGTCTGATCTTAAGGTGTTTCTTGAAAGGTAAACCTCTATATAAGGGCTCGTCTAAGTCTGATCTTAAGGTGTTTCTTTAAAGGTAAACCCCTATATAAGGGCTTGTCTAAGTCTGATCTTAAGGTGTTTCTTTAAAGGTAAACCTCTATATAAGGGCTCGTCTAAGTCTGATCTTAAGGTGTTTCTTTAAAGGTAAACCCCTATATAAGGGCTCGTCTAAGTCTGATCTTCAGGTGTTTCTTTAAAGGTAAACCTCTATATAAGGGCTCGTCTAAGTCTGATCTTCAGGTGTTTCTTTAAAGGTAAACCTCTATATAAGGGCTCGTCTAAGTCTGATCTTAAGGTGTTTCTTTAAAGGTAAACCTCTATATAAGGGCTCGTCTAAGTCTGATCTTCAGGTGTTTCTTTAAAGGTAAACCTCTATATAAGGGCTCGTCTAAGTCTGATCTTCAGGTGTTTCTTTAAAGGTAAACCTCTATATAAGGGCTCGTCTAAGTCTGATCTTAAGGTGTTTCTTTAAAGGTAAACCTCTATATAAGGGCTCGTCTAAGTCTGATCTTAAGGTGTTTCTTTAAAGGTAAACCTCTATATAAGGGCTCGTCTAAGTCTGATCTTAAGGTGTTTCTTTAAAGGTAAACCTCTATATAAGGGCTCGTCTAAGTCTGATCTTAAGGTGTTTCTTTAAAGGTAAACTCCCATATAAGGGCTCGTCTAAGTCTGATCTTAAGGTGTTTCTTTAAAGGTAAACCTCTATATAAGGGCTCGTCTAAGTCTGATCTTCAGGGGCTTCTCTCCTCGGTGGCGGCCTCACCTTTCTCCCCGACGAAGGGCAGCGACCAGGTGAACACGTCCATGAAGTTGGGCAGCCAGTACGGGTGAGGGGAGCAGTTAAACTGCCGGATGTTCATCACATTATTCTCATATTTCAGCACCGCAGCTGCAACACAAACACTCACGTTAACATTTTCTTCTTCGTCAGGCACTTCCTGTCTCCTGTTGCCAGGGATTTCAAGGCTTTCTGTCCTGCTGCCATGGCGACCCGTCCTCTTTCTGCTCTTACCTTTGTTATTGTACACATCCAGGTAGTTTGGAGCGGAGAAGATCGTGATTAAGGAGGGGAAGCCTGTCGTCTGACTTTTCCTGTACATTCGATACCTAAAGGGAGACAGGAGCACTTAAATATCAGGATGAGCGATGTGAAAGTGAAGTTTGACAGAAGAAGAAGAAGAGCAGGTAAAGCAGTTTACTCACTGTCATTCAGGGAACTGCTTATAAACTACAGGTTCACAGAGAGCTCAGCCACCACAGGTGGATCACTGTCAAGTTTTTTATTACTGCAGTTCGCAAAATTTACAAAGTCTGCAATAAAACTATCTCCATAAACCTTAAACCAAACTAAGATCAAATGAAAACAAACTTATTTTGTCCTTCTTACGTTAAAAAAAGCAAAATTAAATCTTTAATAATCCACCTGTGCAGCTTCATCAGACATTAAAAAATACAATTATACTTAAACTCTCATTTAACCCTTTAATGCATGAATTATTAAATCACAAAGCAATACTTTTTAAAATGTTTTTTATTTTCATCAAGCTTAAAATAATGCTAATTTTTTATGTGATTTTTAAGAGAGGATTAAGCATCTGTCCACTACAGAGTACTCCATGCATCAGCAGTATTAATAGTTATTTAGTTTAATTTAATAAAAATCCACAAACATTTACTGAGTAAATAAAAAAGCACAATATGAAGTACATATATTAATCCTCATTAATCAAACATATGTGAATTACACCAATATTTAAAAAAATATATAAAACTATATGAAATTTGAATATTATTATATCCAAATATTATTAATAATATATATATATATATTTTGAGACAAGGTTTTGGGGATTCACCACCTGGAGTTTGAACATGGTACTGCAACCTAAGGCATAGAAATGTATTCCAAATATCCATGCATGAAAGGGTTAATAAACACAATAGACAAGTATAAACTCACTGGCCACTTTATTAGGTACACCCGTTTAACCGTTTGTTTGCAAAAGTAGCTCTTCAGCCAATCTCATGGCAACAATTCAAAGCAAAGCATTAATGCATGTAGACGTGGTCAAGAGGACCTGCTGAAGTTCAGAATGTGAATTTAAACCTGGTCTAAACCTGGTCCTAAAGTCTAAACCAGGTATAAAGTTTAAACTGTCTAAAGCCATTGTTTGAAAACTAAACCTTTTTTTTCAGTCTAAAGCTGGTCTAAAGTCTGAACCAGGTCTAAAATCCAAAACAAAGTATAAAGTCTAAATCCTGATTTTAAGTCTTAATCCTAGACAAAAGACTAACCCTGGTCTAAAGTCTAAATACCTATTTTAAGTCTAAAACCTGCACTAAAGTATAACCCTGGTCTAAAGTCTAAAACCTGATATTAAAGTCTTAAACCTGGACTAAAGACTAACCCTGGTCTAAAGTCTTAAACCTGATATTGGAGTCTTAAACCTGGACTAAAGACTAACCCTGGTCTGAACTCTAAAACCTGATACTGGAGTCTTAAAACTGGACTAAAGACTAACCCTGGTCTAGAGACTAAAATTTGATATTAAAGTCTTAAACCTGGACTAAAGACTAATCCTGGTCTAAACTCTAAAACCTGATATTAAAGTCTTAAACCTGGACTAAAGACTAACCCTGGTCTAAACTCTAAAACATGATGTTAAAGTCTTAAACCTGGACTAAAGTCTAACCCTGGTCTAAAGTCTAAAACCTGATACTGGAGTCTTAAACCTGGACTAAAGACTAAAATTTGATATTAAAGTCTTAAACCTGGACTAAAGACTAACCCTGGTCTCAACTCTAAAACCTGATATTAAAGTCTTAAACCTGGACTAAAGACTAATCCTGGTCTTAAGTCCAAACCCTGATGATAAAGCCTTAACTTGGGCTAAAAAATACACTGGACTTAAGTCTAAAACCTGATATTGAGTTCTTAAACCTGGACTAAAGACTAACCATTGTCTAAAGTCTAAAACCTGATATTAAAGTCGTAAAGCTGGACTTAAGTATAAAACCTGATACTGGAGTCTTAAACCTGGACTAAAGACTAACCCTGGTCTAAAGACTAAAACTTGATATTAAAGTCTTAAACCTGGACTAAAGACTAACCATTGTCTAAAGTCTAAAACCTGATATTAAAGTCTTAAACCTGGACTAAAGGCTAACCCTGGTCTCAACTCTAAAACCTGATATTAAAGTCTTAAACCTGGACTAAAGACTAATCCTGGTCTTAAGTCCAAACCCTGATAATAAAGCCTTAACTTGGGCTAAAAAATACACTGGACTAAAGTCTAAAACCTGATATTGAGTTCTTAAACCTGGACCAAAAACTAACCATTGTCTAAAGTCTAAAACCTGATATTAAAGTCTTAAACCTGGACTAAAGTCTAAAACCTGATATTAAAGTCTAAAACCTGGACTAAAGACTAACCCTGGTCTAAAGACTAAAACTTGATATTAAAGTCTTAAACCTGGACTAAAGACTAACCATTGTCTAAAGTCTAAAACCTGATATTGAGTTCTTAAACCTGGACTAAAGACTAACCCTGGTCTAAAGTCTAAAACCTGATATTGAGTTCTTAAACCTGATATTTAAGACTAACCCTGGTTTAAAGTCTGTTTTCTTTTCTCAACAGTCACCAGGTGTAAGCAGCTCTGCAGGTGAAGGTCTCACCTGTACCAGAGGGTGTACCTAATGAAGTGGCCGGTGCGTATGCTAGCTGGTGTGCAGACGTCACTCACCCTGCGTCCTGGGCTTCATGTGCTCGTATTACAGACAGCAGGTTATTATTCATCAGGAAGTCGCACACGGCCGGGTAACTGCGGAGAGAGAGGCAGCACATTATTCTCCTCATCTCAAACACTGAGCCTTTGTTTCACGTCGCTCCAAATGTCGTCCACCACCATCCTCCCACCGCTCGGCTGCTGCAGTCGCCACGGTTACCATGACAGTAAAGAAAGGGCGCCGTTATAACGGGGGACGCTTTAAAGCTCTAAAATTAGAGATCAATTAAGGTCAAGGCTCGCACCGCGGCGGAGGAGGAGGAGGAGGACGAGGAGGAGGAGGGGGAGTCTGATCTTTACGAAACGACTTTAGAAAATTATCAACAAAAAGGGGTCAACAAACAAAACACTGCAGAGGTCGTTTTAAGATTCATCTGGACCGAGCCGCTAAAACATCTGAACTTTAGGGCTCGAACGCTCTCCTCAATCATTCAGCCATTCAGAAAAGAGGATCAGGGCAGGGTCACGGCGCTCTCCTGACATCAACACTTTCAGATTATACAAACATGAAAAGAAGAAAAGGTCATAAGGTTTGTGAGCCTTTCAAAAATGTTTACAAGAGAAATCAGATTTTTCAACATCTCAAAGCTGGATATCCTTGAAGCTGCTTGCATCTTCTTCTCTTTTCTGCTTGATGCTTGAGTTTCAAATAAAAAAAAGAAAATTAATAATGTTATGTTTGTTGGGCTCTTTGGATGTGGTGCTTAACGGGCAGGAGGAAAGGAGGAAAAAAGGAGAAAGAGAAACAATAACGTAATAACTCGGCCCTACTTGATTTGCAGCGTGTTTCCACTAGCCTGGTATATCCTAAAACAAGCTAGTTTGAGTCCATACTAAAAGATGACGTCACCGACTGCCGGCTACTGATTGGTCAGACAATGTCGTCATCGATGAGTCATGAGTGCGACGACCTAGCATGCTAGCAGTAGCTACCATTAGCTTACCCTCATACGTCTTTTCTTTGCAGCTGGATTGCTCTCGTCCTCGGCTTCATTCTGTTGTATAGCTTCCAAAACTCTCCTGTGCTTCTCAAGGGGTATTTCTTCTTACCACCTGCAGCCTTCTTCTGCTTTCCTTTTTTACTCGGTTTGTGACAAAAAGACACAGATTGTTGTGTCGCGCTCAAAATGACATCACCACAGAGCCGCTCAGCTGTTAACAGCGACACTGCACGCCGTTGGGCAGGGGACTGGGGCTAATGGAAAAGCAGCACAAGGCGAGTAGAGTAGAGCCGGGTAGAGTCAAGTAGAGTAGAGTAAAATCGGGCTAACGGAAAAGGGCCATGATATGTACTTCTGTATATATATATACGCATATGTATTTATATTACTGATGTCCTACTTCACTGTAATTCTTGCAAACTGTAGATGTCCATATTTTTCCATTCTTTGTGTTTTGTTCAAAGGTGCTATGAGGAGAATCTATTACCGGCGACATAAAGACTCCGCTACCCATGAGCACGCGCAGCGACTGTCATAATGCTGCGTTCCAGTAACCTCAGAACTGGGAGTGACATCATTTTCAACTTATCGGCGTTCCAGTTGAAGTCGGAAAAAAACATGTTGATCTACCAGGCTATTGTTAGCTGTTGTTAGCACGCCCTGCATTGTTGTTCACAAATATCACATGAAGAATGTGATTATCACTATGGCAGCATTTTTGTAAATATAAGTCTAACAATACTATGTATACAGCTGATCTAGAGCGACACACCCCAGTCAGAAGTGCAAATAAATGGATTATTACAGGAGCTAAATAACTGTTCACACTGGGGGCATCCATCTTCCATTGTCAACTCGGGGGTGGCGAGGTTTCACCGAGTTCCCAGTAGGAAATTCAGACTTCGGGGGACGTTCCAGTTGCAGTTTCCTACTCGGAACTCGGAAATTCCTACTTCTGACTACAACTGGAACGCACCAAAAGACGTGACCCAAGCCAAAGTGTGTGTTTGTTGTGATGCTAATGAATGCAGCTCGGACCTTCCTCAGAACTCTGCATTGCTTTACAACTTCTTTATTCAACAACTTACAGGATGCAAAGCCACGAGGTAATGTATCTCTTTCTAGTTACGTAGCGGTAGTTTTTGATGTGTGACAACAAGCAATTTTTGGAAAACTTAGGATCGTAGTTTTGTAGCTGGCTATATATGGCTACTTACAGCCTGGTGCTCTAAGACGTGTCTGAATAATATAAATTTGCTCTAGTTTTAATTGTCTTGTTCCTGAAGTTGAGTATCCAGGCCAGTCCAGCCCTGTCCGACCCGACCGTGAAGCTAAGGAATAGCATTTATAGATAACCTATTTTGATGCTATAAAACTCATCTTAAAGTGTGTATTTCCATCAGGCAGATATCTAAAAGAGAGACTTTTTTGGAATTACTTAGAAACTCCTCACAGCATCTTTAAGATGTGTTACTGATTCACTTCACACTTTGTGGTAAATCAAGTGTGTAATTGTGCATATAAATTTATCAGTGTGTTGTATTCTATAATGTTATAAAAAGATAAAAAAAAGGATGTAAGTTGGGTTTGTAATTCAAGTCCACTTTGGTTCCCTTTCACGGAGCGGCGTTTCAGTCAGCTGTCCTGATCCGGTGTGTTAAACTTCTGAGTCCACAGCTCTGTGTGGATCTGAATCATCCTCGTAAACCTCGGGGCGCTCCGTGTTCCCTCTCAGGTCCTCCATAAACCGTGCTGCTGTGTCATTTCTCAGTGACTCATTTAAACGTCCGGCTGCTAAAACAAACTCCTGCAGGATAAAAACAGGCTTCACCCGGCAGCTGCTCCCCTCCCCGTGACCTCAGTGCCGTGTCAACATGGCACGTTCAGCACAAATATTAAGACAGGCCACACAACGCTAATATTTATTTTCAGTATCAGTCTGACAGCGGATTTGCCCGACGGTCACTTATCCAGAGATAAGCCATTGTTTGGAAAAGCCTTAATCAGCTCAGATTAGAGCGCGGAGGGCTTCATGTGAGAGGTTTGCAGAGGCAGCGGCGATATCGTCCTGCAGAGTTATTCCTGAAGACAGAAACAACACACCGAGGGCTGGGCATCGTTATGAACTCTGATATGATTACAGCTAAAACAACATGAAGCAGGTTTCATATCACAACACCTGAAAATTCAAGTCTACCACACAGCCGCACAAACACTATTACGCTAGTGCTCGTATGATATTTGGGGTTCCACAGGGGTCAACCTTCAGACCACTAACCTGTACAGGGCTCCAGAGTGCAACCATTTTGGGCACACATGCACCCAAAATTTGTGAGAGTGCACCTAACATTTTTTCTTGGGTGCACTGGTGCACCAAGAAAAAATGTTGGGTGCACTCTTATAAATTTAAGTTGACAAAAGTAACAGGTAGCAGAAAAATCAGCCGAAAATGGACAAGACAAAGCACATACTTTATTTTGAAATATTTTATTTAACTTGAGATGTTTGTTTGAAATGCTAAATTTCTGTTCAGTAAAGCACTTTTATTTGGAAATGTTTTATTTTGCTTAATGTTTTAGTTTGAAATTGTCAATTTAATTCAGTGAAGCATTTTAAACGCTCTGTTCTTGTTTTAATAAATAATTTTGCCTCAAATAAAGACAAGTGTTTCTTTACATTTTATTCTTGTTCAAAATCATGTAAATTATATAAAAGTTACGGCGAGTGATAAAATGATGACATTGTGGTGTGAAAGGTGACACGATGAAAAATTTGGGTGTACCTAATTTTTGCAACCAAAGCAAAAAGTTAGTCTGGAGCCCTGCTTTAAATTCAAGCTTTAAAACAGGCAGCAAGCATGCCTAATAATTTTCCCTTTCAGTGATCTAAAAAATGCAAAATCATGCAAAAGTAATAAACTAAACACAAGAAAAAAACTTAAAAAACACAAAGACAACATGTCTGTTTATTGAGATCGTTGATAAGGATACTGGAATATTGCTGATACTGGTATTTTTTGGTATCCAGTCCACATCGAACCAAGCCTGACTTTTTCTTATTCTTTGATGTTTAATTTGGAAATAAAATAAAAAAACAAAAATGCTGGTGTCCCAACATGCTTCAATGCAGTAATATTTCAGTCTATAAAGTGAAAATTATATTTCTGAATTTCCTCAAAGGGATTAACAAAATATTTTTTTCTGATTTATCTATATAAGGTTAATAAGTATGGCCAATATATCAGCTCTAAATATCTGCAGAATTTATCATATATGCCAGTACTGATATTAAACAGATATTACTGTGCATCCCTTAGTAGTTAAAATTTCCAATACTTAAAAAAAATATATATTTCAAAATAATCAAAACTTTTATTAAAGCTGGGGTTGGTGATTTTGGAAAACTAGCATGAATTTGAAAGTAGCATCTCCTCAGGGCTCCGCCTAGCATTGAACGGGTATCAATATAATTTTTTTTTCTCAATTCTGAAAACGCACCTACAATAGGTTAACTAAGTGGTTACCTCCCACTTTGAGAGCTTATAAATTACTTAATTGATTTACTTTGCCTTTGTTTGGTTCCCTTTAAGCCACTAACGAAATACTCACTCCTCCTCCATAAGTCCACAAAAACAAACTAGAAAAGCACTCGGAGAGCACAGACCTCCGCCAGCGCCACAGTCCTCTCCCATATTGTGATTTTAGCCATAAATATTAGTCCTACCTTTATTTCATCTAAATATTTAGATTACCTGACCATGAAAACATACCATTAACAATTGGATTCGTAATGATATCTATTTTAGTTCAGTAGTTATTCACGAAAGTCACATTTTCATCATGGCGGATCCAGACGGTGATCCGGATCACTCCCAAAATCAAATCATTTGTTCCTTGCCCCAATCCGGATATTTCCTGAAAATTTCATTGAAATCCGTCCATAACTTTTTGAGTTATGTTGCTAACAAACAAACAAACACTGGCAATAACATAATGTCCTGGCAAAAGTAATAATAAAAAAATACACAAATCATTTTATGAAGACTTGAAGGTAAAGGAGTAGGACCAGAAAGGTTTGACTTCTTCCTGCTCCTTTAAGAGCATGTACATTGTAACTTCTGATGAATATTATAAATCAGTTACCTGCTTCCTTATTATTTTCTCTTACCTTGTTGTTTTGTATATTTGGTTGTTAATATGTTCGAAATAAATAAATTAAAAAAATAATCTATAGATACAGTGATGAAATAAACAATTACAACAGCAACTATAACTACAATTAAGTTAAATAGTAAAAGAGATGGACCAGAATAAACCAAATGACAATCGCAGAGGCAAACGTTCATATGTACAGTTTTAAATACATATCTAATAATAACATTAAAACTTTAAACAAAATAAGCAAATTGACTGTTCTTAGTGTAAATTAATCTTTATACTCAATAATAGAACTGTTGTGTGTATATATATATTTATATATTAGCGCTGTTAATCTAATTAATTACCAGATTTATAATTAATTAATCTAATTAATCTCATTTTAATCTCATATCTGCTTAAAGTCCCCAAATAAAGAATTTGAATTCTAGGATATTATAAAATTGTAGTGCAGGACTAATCAAATGAATACACTAAGAAGTGAAGATTTGTAAATCCACATTTTTATTGGTGACTAAATAAAACCAAAGTCAGGGCAACTTGTCCAGAAAATTCTAAACTCAATCAGGCAACTCAAATTACACTTTAAGTGTGTTTCATAAATCAAATTCAAAATAAGAAAAAGGTCGAGGACATCCAGCAAAACAATTAGGCCTGATGCATTATTAAAGAATGTAGTACAAATATAGATAAATACATTCAAAAATAAAATCAGACTAAGTCTTAAATATGCCATTCCTGTTGTCACCTGGGCTTTGTTTGGTTTGACTACAGACGCATATGTGAAGTGACACGTGCCACTGCCATGTACGGGTCCTCCAGCTGGACAATATCATAATGTTTGTGTGCTATGATTAATCTGTGATTAATTTTTATAACGCATTAATTTGCGGTGCAATTAATTAATCTAATTAATGCACTAAAGGGACAGCCTTAATATATACACATATATATATGTAAATCAAACACTGTCTTACTATACGTATGTCGTTAAAAAATGTACCACCACATCTTAAAAGGCGTTCTCTTGCCCAGCCCTGGTCACACACAGCAGCCAGGCCTCAGCATGTCCAACACACCTGTGTGGAGTCTTACCTGTAGAAATAGGAGCAGCCTCTCACACTGTTGTGGCAGAAATGTTCCTGGGTTTTCTCCGAGCCGTAGTCCTCGCCGGGGTCCGACCACAGCAGGTCACACATGGGCCCGAAGGCAGGAGGCTCTTTGAACCGGTCCAGCTGTCAACACACAAATACACACAAATACACATTGTTTAATTTACTTATTATAAATGTTAAAACAACTCCATTAAGAAATGTAGAAGACAAATGGTCAGCGTGTACAGCCATAACACAGATAATAATGTTTAAAGCTACTATCTGAAAAAGTAAAATATTCAGAGAGTATTCTGTATTTGCTTTTATTTTTTTAGATTTTGGCTCAGAACTGAACAAGAACTTGTTTGCAGGTGCTATTTATTTACAAGGCTCCAGACTATCTTTCTGCACAGGTTGCAATGGTGCACCTAACATTTTTTAAGGTGCTTCTGCACAAAAATTGGGTGCACCCAAATTTTTCAGTGTCACCTATTTATGCCATAAGGTCACCATATTATCACTCTCCATAACTTTTCTATAATGTAAATGAGTAAAGAAATACTTGTCTTTATTTGAAGCAAAATTATACATTAAAAGAAAAAGAGAACATTTAAAGTGCTTCACTGAATTCAATTGACAAATTCAAACTAAAACATTAAGCAAAATAAAACATTTCCAAATAAAAGTGCTTGAAGTGCTTTACTGAACTGAAATTTAACATTTCAAACACAAACATCTCTATTAAATAAAATCTTTTAAAACAAAAGAGCTCATGTTTAAAGTGCTATATTGAAGTAAAAACTGAAATAAATATCCAGATTTTAACAACCAACAACAAAACATTTAACTGGATGGTCTTATTCACCAATAAAATTGAACCTAGAACAAAACTTGACACACTACAGTCAGTATTAAAAATAAATATAAAAAATACTTTTACTTTTTTTAATGAATATGGCTTTCTGCAATATTTGTCACTGAATATTCGGTGCATCCTTACTTTTAACTTAAAGGTGCTATGAGGAGAATCTATTTCCAGCAACATGAAGACTCTGCTACCCATGAGCACGCGCGGCGACTGTCGTAATGCTGCGTTCCAGTAACCTCGGAAATGGGAGTGACATCATGTCCGACTTATCGGTGTTCCAGTTGAAGTCTGAAAAAAACATGCCGATCTACCAGGCTATTGTTAGCTGTTGTTAGCCCTCGTTGTTGTTCTAAATATCACATGAAGAATGTGATTATCACTATGGCAGCATTTTTGTAAATATAAGTCTAACAATACTATGTATACAGCTGATCTAGAGCGACACACCCCAGTCAGAAGTGACAATAAATGGTTATTACAGGAGCTAAATAACTGTTCACACTGGGGGCATCCATCTTCCATTGTCAACTCGGGGGTGGAGAGGTTTCACTGAGTTCCCAGTAGGAAATTCCGACTTCGGGGACGTTCCAGTTGCAGTTTCCTACTCGGAACCCGGAAATTCCTACTTCTGACTACAACTGGAACGCACCAAAAGACGTGACCCAAGCCAAAGCGCGTGTTTGTTGTGATGCTAATGAATGCAGCTCAGACCTTCCTCAGAACTCTGCATTGTTTTACAACTTCTTTTTTCAACAACTTACAGGATGCAAAGCCACGAGGTAATGTATCTCTTTCTAGTTACGTAGCGGTAGTTTTTGATGTGTGACAACAAGACATTTTTGGAAAACTTAGTATCGTAGTTTTGTAGCCGGCTATATATGGCTACTTACAGCCCGGTGCTCTAAGACGTGTCTGAATAATATAAATTTGCTCTAGTTTTAATTGTCTTGTTCCTGAAGTTGAGTATCCAGGCCAGTCCAGCCCTGTCTGACCCGACCGTGAAGCTAAGGAATAGCATTTATAGCTAACCTATTTTGATGCTATAAGACTCATCTTAAAGTGTGTATTTCCATCAGGCATATATCTAAAAGGGAGACTTTTTGTAATTACTTAGAAACTCCTCACAGCATCTTTAATTAGTGATTCTATTGTGCTGAAAAGGAGAAGCTCTCCAGTCTCGTTGTACATGCTGTATAATGATAATAAAGGCCATTCTGATAATTATTTTTTCATTATTGGTATATCGTTGATCCGGTACCTTCCGAATGTCGTCCAGGCAGGTGACCTCGGGGCTCAGACCGCCGTGCACACACAGGAACTGCTGGTTAAGGAGGGCGGCCAGAGGCAGGCAGTCGAACGCGTCCATGCAGGCGTCATACACTCGCTCGGAGTACTTGATTTTACCTGAAATGAAACCACAGCGGTTAAAGCCGAGCTCAGGCGGGACAGCTGAAGCTGCAGGCCTGACGCAGACTCACACTCCTGCTTGAAGGTGAAGTACTCTGTGAGATGTCGGCACTCGTGGTTTCCTCTGAGCAGGAAGAGCGTGTTGGGGTGGTTGATCTTCAGAGCCCAAAGGTACAAAACACACTGCAGGAGACACACAGAAGGGGAGGAGCATTAGAATTACTACACACAGACATTAAACACATGAACACACACCTCTAGGGATGTAACGATTACCAGTAAAATGGTAAACCGTGGTAAACTTTCCCATAGTAATCATCACTGTGTCCTATTAAAATGACCGTTAGGCCTGTCATGATAACAAATTTTGCTGGACAATAATTGTCAAAAAATTATTATTAAAAAACATTATTGTAAATATTGTTGTGAAACATCATTTTTCCATTCGTTCAGTAATTTCTTAAGAGTATTTAACAGTAATTGGAAGGTCAAGAGCTTTTTATTAAAATAAATTAAAAACAAACAAATAAATAAATTTAACAAAAAAAAAAAAAAACATGAAAATGAAACAGACTCTCTTTTAGGAAAAAATTGCATGTAAATAAAAATAATTATACTAAACAAAAACAATAAAAAATAGATCCTGTCTTTGTAAAGAAAAAAACTCTAATAAAAACACACACAACAATAAAAAACAATAAATGAAATGAGTTTATACAGTTCAGGAATTGTTTGTGACATGTTCAAGTTCGTACTGTCTGTTAAACGTTTGTAACATTTCAGGCTTTTCAACCGTTTTGAAAGGTTTCATTCTTTTGCAATGTGGCAAACGCCACTGTCTGTTAGCATGCACCATTTTGCTGTTTTATTTATATTTACTTTGCAGACCAAATGCTTCAGTACGTGTCGACTGTCAGTACGAAGACTCTGCTGCACCTCACCTACTTCATCGCCACTACTTTCAAACAAATTCGACATATCATCTCATCGGTGTTCATGGGCTCACACCTTGTTCATTCTGTTTAAAACCAAAATATTCCCACACTGGGGCTGTGGCAGCCGAATTAGGAACCATTTGTGCCATCATTCATATTAGTGTTTGTTTCCTCGTTACTCCACGCAGACCCGCCTCCGCCACAAAGATTGAATGACTGACAGATGCTCACTCCGCTATAAATCAGCTAAACCCACTATAGAACCAACGCACCCAGGTGTTGAGAAAGTTGCACAGAGTGAGCCATCTTCTCATTCTGTTTGGTAGAAAGAGAGGAGGAAAACAAACATGCATGTACGTGTCAACTTATCGAGGTCGTTTTTATTTATCGTGACAGGCCTAGCTACTGTTAAACCGTGTTTGATCCCCACTCTGTGTCAGTAACTCACGGTGATGCTGCTCTTTGACTGGAAAAGGGAGCATGCACAGTTTGTAATGTTTGTCCTCAGCAGCTGGAGCCTCGCTCAGACTCTTACAGGTTTACACACTCAAACAGACAAAGTCTAAAGCCTGGTTGAAGTTTGGATTTTAAAGGATGTTGAGGGGAAACTGATTGACGACAGTCACCCTGTCTAAAACACCAAGCTGTGGTGAAAGACAAAAATGTGCGCAAAAAAACTGCTGTAACTCCTCAAGTAAACGAGCAGAGAGAGAGAGAGAGGATTCAGAGAGCCATACCTGAGTGAATTATAGGAGGTTTATCAGGATTTACTGAGTAAATAATGTATAAAGGTTGTAAATAACAGCATTAGTATCAATCTGGAGTGAGTTGTTGTTGTTCTTTTGCTGTTTATTCACCGTATTTCATCGTAGTAGATTGTCTTTTTCCATCATAGTTTGTGTTTTATGGATTTAATCAATCATAATTTGTAAATATTAAAGAAGGAGATGTGGAGGAGATCTGCCATGGAAAGGGGAGACCAGAGGAGAGTCATGAAGGGGGCTAACTGCTTCAGGGACTATCATTAGTAAAACAAAAAATAAATAAATAAAAAGTCCTGGATGTGGTCTAATATAACGAGCTGTAACATGGACACTAATGCTGCAGGAAAACTAAAATGTGGGAGTGTTTGTAAAATATGTTACATTTATTTTTTGTTGTCTCAAAACTTTGAACATGTTAATTTACAATTGTTTATAAAGAAAATCTGTTTAAAGTTCAAATCTGTTTTTTTCTTTTCTTGTAAATACACACAGTGTAAGAATTTATAACATAATAATGACAAATACTTGACAGAATTGTTTTACATTTATGTCTAAGTTATAACATTAAAGCGGTTAAATGATTTGAAGACTGTGTTAAAGTCCTTTTTGAACATTTTGAGCACACTGCAACAATACCGCGATAATAATGATAACCGTGATCATTTAGGTCACAATAACCGTGATATGAAATTTTCATACCGTTACATCCCTACACTCCTCCTGATCTTAAACTCTGAGCTCCTGTCCTAAAGTTTGATGCTGATTCGTTCTCTTAAAAAGCTCCTCTTCCAAACAAGCCCACTCTCTCAGCTGTCACTCATCCCTGCTGTTTCAGTGCAGATGAACCACCTGTTAAAATCTCTCTGTTTTGTGTTTTAACGGAGGCGTCGATCGAACAGGAGCCGGACCGGACCAGCTGTTCATCCAGGACGGGTCCGATCTGCTGCGTGGTTACATCACTGTGTAGGAGCACCACGGGACGGGAAACCATTTCAGAAAGAAAATGTTTAATCAAGAAAATGTTATTTAATTTAATTATTTAATGTCATTTCATCAAGAAACCGCTTAATAAAACCTTAAGAGGTTAAAGCAGGTGAACAATAGACACCTGCAGGGTTAAGAGGCCTGAGGCTGCAGGGCATTATCTTCTTATTTGTTAAATACTTGACTTTAAATGTGGTCTTATAAAGAGCTTCTTAAAGTATTAAGGCTCTGGTATTAAGGCTCTGGTGTCATGCTCCAATTTATCTAAAGTAAACACAAACCCTTAAAGTGAAACTAAGAGGTTTGGATGAGAATAAGTCCAAAATCCAAGCAGGAGAAATGTTTGGCAGAGAGATGTCCAAAAACTAAAGGTTCAAACTCAAATCAGTCTGAATCTGTGCAGCTCTGGTTTATAAAAATGTTACCTGAAGACACTTTACAACAGACTAACTCTTCATTTAGAGACACACATATGTGCATATATATACTAATACATATAATAAATATATTTGTATTTATTAGGGCTGAACAATACATTGTTATCATATCTATATCAAGATATGAACATTCAAGATATTAATATCGAAAAAGCAACAACATAAACGATATGGATTTCTCATAAATTAAACTGCACTTTCCACATTCTTTTGTATTACATTTCTGTGTTTCTGAAAATAATGCTTGGTTTTCACCGAACCTGTAGTCATATCATGTTGATATCAAGATATCTGGCATTAATACCAAGATATGAAATTTTGTCCATGTTGTTGAGCCCTAATACCGTAAAATACCAAATAAGGGCAGGGTTCCAATTAATCGCCCATTCCAAATAAACGCCTGGTGTAATTTATTTGGCGCAGCCTACGAGCTAGGGTCGAAGTTTACAGAACACGCATGTGAACGCTGAGCTCACAGCTGACAGTTCTGGCTTGAAAAGAAACATGATCAGACTGAACCTTAACAGTCCAAATGATTTATTTGTCTCTTTGGACGTCCTGTCGGCTTCTCCTCCCTCGGTATGTCAGCAAATGCAGGTTGGTGTGAGGCACTCTGTTTCATGACAGTGCAGTTACGCTAAACATCCACAGAGGCCACTAGAGAGCAGAAAGCTGGAATCTTATAGACTAGGGCTTTACAAATCCAAAGAAGTCAACGTTGTCAGTACCACTTTCAATCTTTAAGTTACTTGTACTACTAATAAACTCAAAATATTAGGGATGCACGATATTATCGGTTTGATATCGGTATCGGCTAGGGCTGCTATGATTAGTGGACTAGTAATGACTAAGTAGATGATCAAAATGGTCAAACACTAATTCGTGGTAATCTGGGTCAGCTGTGATGACCATGGATGTATTATAAGAACTGGATAGCGTGGCTCCGCCTTCTACCATGTAACGGTTTTGAAGCCAGAATATCCCCCGTCAGGGCGCCGCCATTGCGCAGCCAGCAGAGAATTTGGGCCATAATCCGGACGCAGCTGTCGTAAACGGTCGCAACACTCCGCAGCATACGCCGTACACAATCATTGTGAAGCTGCCGTAAACCGCGGTTATTTTTAAACTCTAATAACTAATAAAAAAGAAACTTTTCAGAAAAAAGAGGACTTGGAAAACACGCAGCCCAATAATACTTTCATATCACCACAGCATACGGATGGGAGAAATATTTCTACGAGGTGTAATAATTTTTTGAAGTTTCACTTCGGCCCGTCCAGATGAATGGAGGAGACGGAGATTTGACCTATACTGCAGCCAGTCACCAGGGGGAGCAGTTTTCGTGGAGGCTTCAATTTGAGCCCAGTGTCATGGCGTCCATGTTTTTTACAGTCTACGGTGATGACACCAGAAGAGTTTTGCCCAAACAGTATCATGGCTAACCGGCAACAGAGCTCGAGAGTTTGGGAGCATTTTACCAAAACAAAAGAGATGAATGTGCAAAATCTACAGGGCTGAACTTTGCTTCCATGGCACAATGACGATGATGCATAAGCATCTGAAAAGGTAGCACGTCGTGGCTGATTCAGTTTCTGATGAAGAGGGACAGTCGCCTGGATAAGCTAACTGGCTAGTTAGCCTCTAACATTAGCATCAACAGTCTGGTGGCCAGACATCCCTGATTTCCGGGGACAGTCCCTGTTTTGGATGAGCTGTCCCCGGTTAAAGCTGTCCCTAAAAATGTGCCTGATTCCAGTGTTTAACCATTATGAGTCTACTAGAACAAAGGTTATCACTACAGCCGTGTAGGAAGCAGAAAGCGTGAGGGAGCAGGCTGAGCGCAGACTAAGACAACAGTTATTGTGACATTAAAGGATGTCCTGCATCTAAAGCCTCTGTTTTTGTTGCTGTTGGATCAAAATGAGTATGATTGCACCAAAGTGTAAAGCCTGGGTTAATGAGTGTGTAGAGAGCAGCAGGGTGATGAGTATGGTTGATAAATACTGAATATGTTATACACAGTGTGGTTGATAAATAAACAGTATGGTAAACAGTATAAACAGTATGGCTGCTGCAGTGTGAAAATAGCTGTGAGGTTTGTGCAGAGGTGAGCGAGGTGTTGCAGATGCAGGGTGAACAGGTTACAGAGTGAATTATCTCTAAATAAAGAGTCTGATGCTATGATTGAGTCTGATGCTGCAGTAATGAAACCATGAAGCTGCAGCTCTGCTCTCACGTCTTTATGAAATATAAGCAGACGGCTTTGTTTCTGTGCACAGGGCCATGCTGGGTAAACTGCCTCCATACTTATGAAATATAAGCAGACGGCTTTGTTTCTGTGCACAGGGCCATGCTGGGTAAACTGCCTCCATACTTATATAATCTCATTATCCAGACCTCCAGCAGCTTCTGCTTTATTCAGGCAGCATTTAAAGTCTGTGCAGCAGGGAGGAGAAACCGCCTTATTGCCTCACATCTGATGTCTGAGCATTTTTTTATTTATCTGAATGTTGAGCCGTTTCTAATGGACAGTCCACCAGAAGAAGTTTAGGTCGGAGAAAACATGGATTTAAACATTATTTTCAAATGAAATAACTTTTCTTTGTTTCTCTGCAGCTTTTGTCTTGGTGTTGGAGCAACAATTGAAAAGTTATCGAGTGTATCTGAAAGCTGGGCGAGCTCTGGATTTACAACACTGGCCAGTTAATTAGGTACACCCGTTCTGCTCGTAACACAAACAACTAATCAGAAATCACATAGGTTAGCTTGAGCAAGTTAGCATTAAAAAATTCACCATTAAGATGTAGATTTTTTTTTTTTTTTTTGAATGTATATTTTTTGGGCATTTTGTGCCTTTATTGATAGGAGAGAGACAGTGGATAGGCTTGTGAAAGCTTTTCTTTAACCTGTGATATCACCAACATGAACTCTCATTTTTTTTTGCAGGTCTCCTTACTTAAAGATTAAAGTTTTACAATCAAAAAAGAAAGAAAAAAAATCAATTTAAAGACATTTTATTCTAAAAATACATGCATATAAAACTTATAAAATAGTATTATAGATATATATATCCAAGAGATGTTCAGGCTTAAAGAGAGTAAAAAATAAAGATAAATCATCGAGAAACAACAACAAAAGGATGTTACAAGACAAAGATTTGCTTTTTCTTTAACCTGTGATATCACCAACATGAACTCTCATTTTTTTTTACAAAAAAAAAAAAAAAAAAGAAAAAAAATCAATTTAAAGACATTTTATTCTAAAAATACATGCATATAAATATACAAAAAAGTTGTTAAAAAAAGCTGATATTATAGCCACACTTAAAATACAAATATATATATATATATAACAAACTAATAGAATTATAATTTACCATTGTTGAAATCAGGATTACGCTGGCCACTTAATAAGGCACAGAAGGTGCTTATTCAAGGTGATGTTCAGGTTTAAAGAGAGAAAAGAAATAAAGATAAAACTGCGTGAAAAACATAGTTTAGTTGGAGACATTTTATTCTAAAAAATCAGGAAAGTTATTATGAGAAAAAAAAATTAAACTTAAATAGAAAATTGCACTTAAAAAATGACATTAAGACTCAAGATATAAAAGTAAAAAAAAACTAAAATAAATCAATTGATGATTACAGCAGGTTGAATTCAGAATTGCACTGGCCACTTTCTAAGGTATGCCCATCCAAATGCTGGTTAACGCAAAAGCCTAATCAGCCAATCACATGGCTGCAATTCAATGCAATTCTGGACGTAGATACAGTCTTGGTATTTATTTATATTTATAAAGCTATAGCTTATCATAACACTAAGTCATTATTTATTGCTTCCGCTAAATGATTGATAAATGATTTTTTATATTTATTTCATTTTAATTATATTTATATATGTACACACACATAAAAGTTTCTCTTTTATCTGATTCTTTTATTAAATATGTTATTAAATCTTTGTTTTTATAGCCCCAGATAACAAATGTTATCTCAAGACGCTTTGCAAATGAGTATGTCCATTCCATAGTCTCTCTTTATTCTATTTTTATATTTGTTATTTTATCTACTTATCTTTGTGTTATTATCTAGTCAAACATATAATTATCCAAAAAAATATTTTTTATAATTTCCTTCTTTTTAATTTTACTTTTTTCTTATGTTTGTGATTTTCTTACATGATACATATCTTTATAAAATAATTTTAAGTCTTCATTCATTACTTTTTTTTTTTTTTTTTAGAGGTCCTACAATGTATTTATCTTCAGTCAGCGTCAAAATGGAGGAGAACGGTGATTTAAGAGACTTTAAAAATGACATGAGGCTGATTTATTGGGATTTTCACAAACAACCACTTAAAGCAGGGGTGGGCAAGTGGTGGCCCGGGGGCCAAGTGCGGCCCTCCACATCACTATATGTGGCCCACCATTCATTCCCAAAAACCAGCAGCTGTAAATATGAAAAAAACTCAGATATCCAATTGAAATAATTCTATATCATCTTATGTAAGTAAATTAGCAGCCTTACTTTGCTCTTATAGTGTCTAAATCTCTTTCATGAAGCCTTCAACATTATATCAATTATTACTCAATATTATATTAAAAAACTGGCAGCAGCAAAATATTTGAGCTTTAAAAATTTGAAAAACATCATTTTATTGATTTGAAAATAACTTCATTGTCTTTAATTCCATGTATATTGCTTGAATTCTGTATCAAGTTAATTTGATTATGCATAATAACTTGTGTTTATGTTGTAATATATGAATATAGGTATTCTAA
Source organism: Scarus forsteni (assembly GCA_036419115.1). Taxonomy (NCBI): domain Eukaryota; kingdom Metazoa; phylum Chordata; class Actinopteri; order Labriformes; family Labridae; genus Scarus; species Scarus forsteni. Next base: position 943,770 of record JAZDUH010000175.1, read on the forward strand.
TTTTATAACAAATTTATATTCTCATTTGTTATTTATCCAACATTCTTTTTCATCATTAAAAGTACCTGAAAAATTGTAACAATGTGGCCCTTAGGCTGGGAAAAAATAGTTTCATGTGGCCCTCTTGGTAATTAAAGTTGCCCACCCCTGACCTAAAGGGTTTACAGAGAATGGTCCAGACAAGAGAAAATGTCCAGTGAGCAGCAGGTCAGAGTGGTTAGAGATGATGGAAACATGAATTTAAATACTCATAATCATAATTATTCATTTATTTATCAGAACATTTGATGTGAATTCTGGTCTGTAATCCACATCCTGTCCCAGCTCAGTCTGACCCCGGTCCCCAGGTCCTGAACGGGGACACAGGTCTGGTTTTTTTCGTTCAGGTGGTCCGTGTAAAATAAATGATTTCTAAATTAATCTGGTTCAATGGAGCGTCTGTTCCTCCTAAAAGTGTCTGACCCTGATTCAGTCAGTCTCTGAGACGAGCTCCTGTTTCTCCCTCTGAGGATGAAAACTGAGTTTACCCTCAAACGAGCAAAAATAAACCTTAACACCAACGTTTGGGTGTAAAATTAGAATTATAATAACACTAAACCTCATGTAAAAAGGCCCTTCTTTGTCTCCTCATGGGCTCGTGTCTTTACTAATGTAACAAAAAGCTCCCCTTTTTTTCTTTTGATTATAAATATTTAATTTATTCATCCAAATACCCACACTTGTCTTTATTTATTTATATAAAGAGACCAATTTGGTTATTTGTTTATATCTAGAAAGCTATAGCTTATCATAACACCAAGTCATTACCGTAAATTCCGGACTATAAGCCGCTACTTTTTTTCTACACTTCAAACACTGCGGCTTATACTACGGTGCGGCTTGTTTATGGGGTTTTTTTTCGTGGCGGCAAAAACAGTTTGCCTAGCAACAGCAGACCCATAAAATTGATGAGAGGTCCAGACAGAGGTTCAATGTAATTGCCTCCTTGGTTGCATTTTCCTCTTTGTCAATTTCTTTCTTTTTCTTTGCCAGAAATGCTTCCAGTGTATTCTGTTTTAATCTCTTGGACATGTTTGCCCTGCTCTCTGTGACTTGTTCTCTGTGGAATGGGAATATAAAAATTAATATGAGCTAAAAACAAAGCACGTGTCATAAAAAAAAAGCGCATGGCGTGCTCTCTGCTGTGGATAAAAGTAAATAAACTGGCTTTGATCAGATGATTTGACAGGCCGGACTAGTGCCGAATTATCTAAAAAATAATATTTTGTGGTCACCTAGGTGTAGATGGGCGGGGACGTGGTCTACAAAGTGCTAATAATAAAAACACTCTAGTTTTTGAATGGGGTTTGGCCCGCTGCCAAGCGCGTCACAGGGCGCATTTGCGGGTACGTGCATCAGCTGATCAAACAGCTGTTCACCACAACACGCACACAGGCACAAGCAACACAAAGCTCATGGATGTTTTTCAAAATTTACAAGCACGTTTCACAGAGAGGTTTCAAGTTTTTATGAGTGTATGTTTTATTCAGTTTGGCATATTTGACAAACAACTCGGAAAAAATAGGTCAGGTCCGGACATCGCTGACCTCATACCTGGCTACGGCCATGTGGAGAAGTCGTGTGCGGCCGCAGGTGCAGCGTTAATGCGAGTAAACTTCAGTGGGGTGGGGGCGGGGAGAGTGAGCCAACATCAGAGAAGGGGTATTTACGTGCCCGCCGATTGTCACAGTGGGCTTTACGCACCGTTACGCTGCAAAGAACCGGCACCCGCAGGCTCGTACTGTAAGCATGCATAATAAAAAATGAAGACAACGTGGCGATCCCTCCGCTACATCACTGGCATGGAGTGACACCGAGCTAAAGAGCTGCATCCGGCACCGGAACCGCGGGCTGCAGGGAGCCGCAACAAGTAGCAGCATGCGGCTCCGGAGTTTAGACAGTCAATGAGGCCGCTCTTCGTCCTCCATTAAAATCCGTTAATATCACAAACAGTGACAGCTCCTTCCCCCCCGCCACACACACACACACACACTCATACGCGTGCACACACACACACAAACTCTCTCCGCCCGGTTGACTGAAATCCGTCGCAGCGACGGAGAACTTTAATCCATGCTAATTTCTAAATAAAAATAATGAAAGAATGACTGAGTGTTTGAGCTAATTTTTCATATTACTACGTGGGATACTGCGGCTTAAAATCCGGTGCGGCTTGTACAAGTACAAAATTGATTTTTTTTCTAAAATTAGACTGTGCGGCTTTTAATCAGGTGCGCTCTATAGTCCAGAATTTACGGTATTTATTGTTTCCACTAAATGAGTGGCTTATTTTTTTTTCCTTTTTTATTTTTTTAAAATATATATATTTATATATATTAGGGCTGGGACGATTCATTTTTCTCCCGATTCGATTTTTTAGAATTTTTTAGGTGCTGATTCGATTTAAATTGTGATTCTACTATACTGACAATTTTTTCAGTCTTTAGTTAGCTTTTTTACCACCAGTGAAAAAGATGAACAATGATGATGCCTACAGACTATATCAGGAAAAATACACATCACATGCGAGTCTGTTTTTAGGATTTATTCAGCAATATAATTTAACCAGCTGTTTATACTCTCTCTTCAAAAGACTGGACGGACTTTAAAAGTGGATTATTAACACAGACTAAAATGAAGCATTTATATTTGGAAAAAAATCTTTTTATACATTGTCAAAGAAAAAATCCAGATATTCATGTAAATCCAATTTTTCTCCCACCCCTAACATATATACACAGTTTCTCTTTTATCTGATTCACTTATTCAATCTTTGTTTTTATAGCCCCAAATGATAACAAATGTTATTTCAAGACGCTTTACACATGAGCATGTCCATTCTATAATCCTCCTCTTTATTCTATTTTTATATTTGTTATTTATCTACTTGTCTTTTTATTATAATCCACTCATATATAATTTTCCAAAAATATTATTTTCTATCATTTTATGTAATTATCTTTTTTATTTTATTTTGGTTTTCATTTTTTTTCTTTTATTTTACATTTATCTTACATTTGTGATTTTCTTATTATTTTATAACACAGTCCATAACACATTAATAGCACAATGACCCATTATTTTATAACACAAATATATATATATCTTTAAAAAAAAATTTAAGACTTCAATTACTAACTTTTTATTTAGGGGTTTTATTAATGTTTTTATCTCCATTTCATTGTATTTATTATTTCCTTTAACTTTTATTTGTATTATAATTACATTAAACTTATAACTCTATTCCATTTGTCTTAAAGCTGTCAGACTACAAGTGTCTGTCTCATTAAGTTTAAATATCAGTTTAAAGTCAGAATAAAAACTCCTGAGACTCAAAGTTTTCTCTTTATGTATCGAAGGAATTAAAATTATTACCATTTAATTTTTATGATGTTATAGGATCATTAAAATCTTTTTAAGATATTTTGTACTTAAGAATCAGGAGGATTTAAAGACTGAATTATTTAAAAAGCTTCTTTAAACACCTGCAGCTCAGAGTTAATTTAATAAAGAATAAATATAAGAAATTATTCTTCCTCCATGAAAGCTCAGAGGGAGTCTATTTGTTGGTTTTAGGTCTGTGGAGCAGAAACTGCTGCAGGACGTCCACTAATCCTCACAGGAGCCACGACGAGCACGCCAACCTGCCGTCCACAGACACGCCCCCTGATTGTTTTGGAAACGGGACACACGGCGAGGATCACGGCGAGGATCACGGCGAGGGCGAGGGCGGGGCCAGCAGACAGGCTGCCTTTCATTTCCTACGACTATTTAAAGACGCCGCACTAAGCCGAGCTCCAAATGTCACAAACACAAACATGTAAGAGCGAGACGGCGGCGGAGAGGGGGGCGGGGATCCTACCTCGATGCTGAAGTACCCTCGGTCCACGTAGTCGCCCAGGAAAAGGTAACGGGTGCTGCTGGGGGATCCGCCCACCTCGAAGAGCTTCATCAGGTCGAAGAACTGCCCGTGGACGTCTCCACAAACTGGAATAAAACAAAATAAAGATTAAATAAAATAAAAGATCAAGATACTGGAGTACAGAGAAAAATTAAATAAAAACAAAATAAAGATCAAGATCCTGGAGTATAGAGGGCAATTAAATAAAAAATAAAATAAAATAAAATGTAAATGAAGATACTGTAGTATGAAGAGCACTGAAATAAAAATACATTAAATAAAGATGACGATCTGGGAGTATAGAGACTATTAAATTAACATAAAATAAAGATTAAGCTACCTGAGTATGGAGAGCAACTAAATAAAAATAAAATAAAAATAAAGCTGAAGATCTTGGAGAATGGAGAGCAATTAAATAAAAAAGAAATAAAGATGAAGATACTGGAGTTTGGAGAGCACTGAAATAAAAAAAATAAAGATGAAGATCTGGGAGTATAGAGACAATTAAATAAACATAAAAAAAAGATTAAGTTACTGGAGTTTGGAGGGCACTAAAATAAAAATAAAATAAAATAAAGATGAAGATACTGCAGTTTGGAGAGCACTGAAATAAAAAATAAAGATGAAGATCTTGAGTTTGGGAGCAGGCAGCAGATTTAATCAAACAAATTTATTTTTAGTCGAAGCCTCCTGATGTCTGAATAAACAAACCCAGAGGAGCAGAAACAGGAGATTCAGTGTTCCTGCAGCTCACTGTGGTTAAAGCAGCATTAAAGGGACAGTTCAGAGTTTTTTACACCAGGATCAGCTCGCTGTGGTTAAAGCAGCATTAAAGGGACAGTTCAGAGTTTTTTACACCAGGATCAGCTCGCTGTGGTTCAAGCAGCATTAAAGGGACAGTTCAGAGTTTTTTACACCAGGATCAGCTCGCTGTGGTTCAAGCAGCATTAAAGGGACAGTTCAGAGTTTTTTACACCAGGATCAGCTCGCTGTGGTTCAGGCAGGAGCATTAAAGGGACAGTTCACAGTTTTTTACACCAGGATCAGCTCGCTGTGGTTCAAGCAGCATTAAAGGGACAGTTCAGAGTTTTTTACACCAGGATCAGCTCGCTGTGGTTCAAGCAGCATTAAAGGGACAGTTCAGAGTTTTTTACACCAGGATCAGCTCGCTGTGGTTCAAGCAGCATTAAAGGGACAGTTCAGAGTTTTTTACACCAGGATCAGCTCGCTGTGGTTCAAGCAGCATTAAAGGGACAGTTCAGAGTTTTTTACACCAGGATCAGCTCGCTGTGGTTAAAGCAGCAGCATTAAAGGGACAGTTCAGAGTTTTTTACACCAGGATCAGCTCGCTGTGGTTCAAGCAGCATTAAAGGGACAGTTCAGAGTTTTTTACACCAGGATCAGCTCGCTGTGGTTCAGGCAGGAGCATTAAAGGGACAGTTCAGAGTTTTTTACACCAGGATCAGCTCGCTGTGGTTCAAGCAGCATTAAAGGGACAGTTCAGAGTTTTTTACACCAGGATCAGCTCGCTGTGGTTCAGGCAGGAGCATTAAAGGGACAGTTCAGAGTTTTTTACACCAGGATCAGCTCGCTGTGGTTCAGGCAGGAGCATTAAAGGGACAGTTCAGAGTTTTTTACACCAGGATCAGCTCGCTGTGGTTCAGGCAGGAGCATTAAAGGGACAGTTCACAGTTTTTTACACCAGGATCAGCTCGCTGTGGTTAAAGCAGCAGCATTAAAGGGACAGTTCACAGTTTTTTACATCAGGATCAGCTCGCTGTGGTTCAAGCAGCATTAAAGGGACAGTTCAGAGTTTTTTACACCAGGATCAGCTCGCTGTGGTTCAAGCAGCATTAAAGGGACAGTTCAGAGTTTTTTACACCAGGATCAGCTCGCTGTGGTTAAAGCAGGAGCATTAAAGGGACAGTTCACAGTTTTTTACACCAGGATCAGCTCGCTGTGGTTAAAGCAGCAGCATTAAAGGGACAGTTCACAGTTTTTTACACCAGGATCAGCTCGCTGTGGTTAAAGCAGCAGCATTAAAGGGACAGTTCAGAGTTTTTTACACCAGGATCAGGTTAAAAAATAAAAGTTAACAACGGAGCCCTGTTAACACCCAATATAAAGTCACCAGAACAACTTTGGCTGGCTTAATTTGTTTTTTTACTTTACTAATAATAATAAAATAATTTCTACTTTTCTGGACAGTTTCTCTGCAGATGCCTCGACAGGTGTTTTGTTGTAATTGGTCACCGTGCTATCTGTTGTCCAGTATGGTCAGCCTGATAAATCCTGGATGATTTATGTCACAATCTTTCTATTTTATTTGTATTTATTTTATCTCTCATGCATCTCCTGACGAAATCAAATACGTCATTGCGTGTGACCGTGGCTCAGCAGACTTGTGTCAAAAGGACAAAAATTAATTTGTTGCGGGTTTATCCACTTCAATACAGTTTAGTTTTTTATTTTTAATGCATGTTTTGTTTTGTTTGAAGGCCTGATATGAATGAAAAACTTTGTTGGGCTTTTTTTGAAAAGTAAAGGCGACTGGAATATATAAAAATGACATAATATTCAATAAACAAATCCTCATTTAAAAACGTCTAAAAATGTATTCCAAGCTGTTTATGCACTATTAAAAAATATAGTGAACTACTTAGCCTCCGCATTGGATATTCGGTATTCAGCCAAGCATTTATTTTATTCGGCTTTGGCCACAAATTTTCATTTTGGTGCATCCCTACTACAAAATAAATAAACAAAGTCTGTTTGATTCCTGCTGATATCTGATCGGATTGATATCAGTATCAGCTGATACTCAAGGCTGCAATATTGGTATCATATCAGAGGTGAAAAAGTTGTATCAGGATAGCCCTAATAATTAATAAAATTACCTAAAAAGCAGACTAAAAAGAAAGTTCTTGCATGACCATCAATATCCACGGTTAAATATTGCAGTAAACTGTGATATACTGAGCAGTCACCGCTGAATCTTTATTGGTATTTTGTTGTCTTAACAATGAACATTTTAATTAAAGCAGATCATTTTTGTCCGATTATTGTTTTCTGATCCACTTCCTGCTAGGGCTGAACAATTACTGCAAATTAGATTAAATCTCAATATGGCTTGGTGCAATTTTCAAATCACAGACAGTGCAATATTTTTAACCCAAAATGTGTTGAACATTTTGGCATTGTGATGTAGTTTCTTGCACTTTCATGCCTATTTTAACCTTTTTTAACCCAGTTTTTACAACTTTATGCCTATCTTGCTCCCATTCATCTTTTTTTTTGGCCACTGTCAGACCATGTTTGGAATTTTTACATGGTTTTTGAAATTTAATCCCAATTTTGCTGCTATAATCAATTTTCCTTCGTCACCTTTGAAAGTTTTTGTGGGTTTTTTTTTTGCAATTTCATACCTATTTTGCTTCTGTTCTTCTCCAATTTTTTCCCAAATCTTGTATCCTTACATTAATTTAATGTCATATTGGTTTTACTATAAAAAGATCTACTGCTTATGTTTGTTTAAGAATACATAAGATGAGGAACATTAAAACAATCACAGAGTAAATCACAATATTGGGGAAAAATATTGCTATTAGATTATTTTCTCAAATCGTTCAGCCCTACTTCCTGCTGCAGTCTTGATCGACTTAATGACTGTTTGGATCTTTAAATCAGGGATATGTGTTTGTAAAGCATAAAAAAGCTCTGACGAGGAGACGAGGGCGATAAGAATATGAAACAAAGAGTAAGGAGGGACAGAGGGGTAAAAATAGTGTCTGTGTGGATGCCTAAGCTGGGCCACATGTCGCAGAGGGCAGCTGTAGAAATAGACCACAGCACATAAACATCCTCACCACGTACGCTCCAGCGCCGCTTTACCGTCCTGAATACGTGGAATAACCCGGAAGTACTCGAGTATCAGATATTTGAGTTATCTGAGGGATCAGGAGAGGAGCGTCTCCTTCATCATCCTCATCACTGCATTAACCCTTTAGCTTCCAACCCAACTGTTTGGCAGAGATCAGCACATTCAGGAATATTTAACATAACACCTCAATGTTTGTTTCTGACAGTGTTTAAGGATGCAGAAAAAAAAAAACGCAAACAAACCAAATTATCTGATACTTTCTTTGTGTTGGATTTCAAAGGTTTAAATCTAAAATCTAATACTATTGTTACAATCACATACTTAACCATTCACTGATCTGATGGTATAAATATTTACATATGTTATATCTGTTGTTCATCAAAAACATTTTTGTGTGCTTGTCAAACTCAGTATCATAAATTTTAATGTATTTTTTGTCATTTTATTTACAAACATTTCAGTCCGTAATTGATTCTATCCCAAACGTTCTTATTTCAGTAACACAAAAAACTTTAAAGTCCAAGAAATAAAAGACAGAAAAGAAATTTAAGGCTGAACAAGTGTGCATGAAAAAAAAAGTTTAAGATTAAATTTAGAACTAAAAAGCACTCAGAGAGCGCAGACCTCCGCCAACGCCACAATCCTCAGCCATATTGTCATTTTTACCATAAATATTAGTCCTACCTTTATTTCATCTAAATATTTAGATTCCTTGACCATGAAAACATACCATTAGCAACTGGATTCATAATGATATCTATTTTAGTTCAGTAGTTATTCACCAAAATCACATTTTTCGCCATGGCGGCCAGACGCTGCTCCGGATCAACACCAAAATCAAATCAGTTCTTCCTTTTCCCATGCTGAACATTTCCTGAAAATTTCATCAAAATCCATCCATAACTTTTTGAGTTATTTTGTTCACAGACGGACAAACTCTCCCAAAAACATAACCTCCTTGGCGGAGGTAATTATAAGAGGAAAAAAAGTCAAAAAATAAAGTAAGGATCGTGGAGAAGCTTGAAGTCTAAGAATTAAGTTATTACTTTAATTTAAGAATTCTGATTATTTTTTTAGTCTGATATTTTCCAGAGTTTCACCTTAAGAATATAAACATTTGAAGAACATTTGATTTCACCAGTCCTGAAGCAGCCACATGGGCTTTCATTCACAGTTTTGGGCATTTAAAGACAAAAGCTATCCTTAAAACAACAACTTTTTACCCCACACACGAAAAAAGAAAATTAAGATTGAACTTGATTTCAAGTGTTCTTAGGAAGAAAAAGTCAAAATTCTGAGATTAGATTAGACAATCTGTGGAAAAACTCTGAAATCTGAAATGAAATTCAGAATAATGGGGGTAAAGAAGTCATAAATTAAAGTAATGATCGTGGAGAAAAGCTTTAGGTCTGAGAATTAAGAAATAACTTTAGTTTTAGACTTCTGATTATTCTGATTTTTCCAGCCTTAAGAACATAAACATTTGAAGAGAGTGTAATCCTCTGCTGTATAACAGTAACCAGGGGGCCTGCTGTGGGCCCCGGGCTGCCTGTTGGCTCACCTGTGATGGGCGCCTCCACCTCCAGCATGCACTTCTCCTGGCGCAGGATGGCGGCGCCCTCGTTGATGATCCTCAGGGCCGCCTCCTCCTCCAGACGACCTTCCTTCACCAGGTGGGCCTTGAGCTGCTCCACGCTGGGCCTCCCATCCACGTACAGGTCTTTGACCGTCAGCCGGTTACCAGGCGGGTACGGCACCGCTGCAGGAGAGACGAGAGGGCAAAGGTCAGCCGCTGACATCAGGAAACACAAGACAGGCGTGAGGGCGGAGGGGGCGGGGCCAAAACCCTCAAACAATGAGGAGAGCTGGACCAGAGAGTCTTTAGACAGAAGGTTTTTACACCGTTTATCAGACCAACAATCATCTATCACCCGATTATCCAAACACCACATCTCTACCGTCTCCTCTATCCAACCAGAAATCACCAGCAGGAGGGACAGAAAAAAAAACATGAATCTGGGACGCTGCTCCAGGAGAAATACAATATTTAGACCATCGATTAAAATGTACGTAAAAGCTAAATCACCTTCAAAAAACAAAGTAAAACTGGAGTTTCATTTCTTTAATAGAGTCACAACCGGGCTATCACTGGTTATATACAGAGACAACTGGGTTTACACCAAATTAACTGAGTCACAACTGGATTAACACTGATTTAACTGAGTTACAACAGTGCTTGCCTACTTAAGAAGAGTAACAAATTGATTTACACTGGTTTAAAGGTGTAGTCAGCGATCTTCTAATCTTCTAATCTAATGCACTAAATGTCAAAATCACCGTATTTCTCCTCTCCATCCACAAGATGTCCCCACTGACAGCATGTTGAAAAAAAAGTCTGGTTTCAATACACAGCCTTGGCTCTGAATTTCAGCAGGTAAATACTGTGGCTCGGGCCGAGTCACCAAAACAGGGTACACCCCCCCACATCCAGGGGGCGATCATACTCATGCACAGATCAGACAGAGGGGGGAGGGGGAGAAGTAGGTTGCATAGCGTGTACAGTTAGCGTAAGAGAGAGATACAATAGGTGCAGTAGCAACGGCTGAAAAACAGCCCAAAAGAAAAAGGTCAGAGGAGTGAAAAGTGAAAAAGAAGGGCTATGACCATGAAAGAGTGAAGACCCGGGTCAACATTGGTGTTGCTTTCTGACGGTGGAGGGAACTCCGCTAACTGAAAGACCTGAAAACGGACGCGGATGTCGCCGTCTTTCTGCTGGATAGGTTAGCAACATTAGCTTTGTGGTGCTTCACATAACAGTAACAGCCGTCGGGCATTCATCTAATTGTCTAATCTGACAGAATGTTCTGTTGTTGTGATGATATCAATAATGACGTTGGTCAGCTACGCAGTTTCTACGGCCGTTTCCATGACGATGCACGTCCATCAGCTTTCGGGGGTGGAGTCAGGGGTGAGGTATGAAGGGAGAGGCGGGTCTAAATTAATTTATCAACAACTGCTCCACTCGTTTTCTCCCACATCGCTGACTACACCATTAACAGAGTAAAAACTAGACATATTTTGGTTTGAAAAAGAAATGAGGTTTCTCTGGTTTTAAAACAAAAATAACCTTTAACTTATAAATAACTTGAGTAACAGTAAAAAAAACGGTGTTTGAACTGGTTTAAAAGAGTTAAAAAGTTGTTTGTACCAATGTAAACGACTAAAAGCTGGTTTTACACGGGTTTAAGAGTCTCAAGTGGGTTTGCATAGGTCTATAAGAAAAGTCTAAGGTATAAACTAAACTTAAAGATTTAAAAAACCTCAGATTGGTATGTATAAGTCCTAACTGGAGTAACAGTGGATTAAAACAGTAATCACTGGAGTTTCACTGGTTCAAAACATAAATAATTGGGTTTAATTGATTTTGTCTCATTAAAAGTGGAACACATTGGTTGAACTGAGTCTCATTGGTTTGATACAGTAATAATTGGATTTCAACTGGTTTAATTGAGTCATTATTGGGTTTTCACTGGTTCAAAATAACAAGAACTATGATTTTATTGGTTTAAAACTGAATAACCAGATATACATTGGATTTTAAAATTTTACAAAAATGACAGTGACAGTTGTCAAAGACTCTAAACTGGATTAAAAAAAATAGATTTTCACTTATTTCTTGTATATAAATGGGAGTTTAATGGTTAAATACAGAGGAAGCTGGGTTTACACTGGATTAAAACTGGATTTAAAGCGTAATAGCCGTGTAGATGAGCTCAAATACTGATTTTCAGGTCTATCTTCACTCTAATCCAGGGGTGGGCAAGTGGTGCCCGGGGGCCAAATGCGGCCCTCCACATCGCTACATGTGGCCCGCCATTCATTCCCAACCAGCAGCTGTAAATATGAAGAAAAACTCAGATATCCAATAGAAATAATTCTATATAATCTATACTGATATTTTTTATTGGCTTATGTAAGTTGTTTATGACCTTACTTTGCTTTAATAGTGTCTCTAAATCTCTTTTACGAAGCCTTTGAACATTATATCAAGTATTACTCAATACTTTTTAAAAAAAATGGCAGCAGCAAAATGTTTGAGCTTTAAAAATTTGAATAACACTCATCATTTTATTGATTTAAAAAAAGCTTCATAGGCTTTAATTCCATGCATATTAGCTAAATTTGCTTAAATTCTATGTCAAGTTCATTTGATTATCCATAATAACTTGTATTTATGTTGTAATATATGAATATAAGGCCCTCTTGGTGATTAAAGTTGCCCACCCCTGCTCTAATCCCTCATATACCTGCCTTCTCTCAAAGCTGCAGTTTGAAATCTTTGCTGCAGGAGTTTCCTCGCCCTGTGCACTGACTCACAGGCACAAACACAGCAGAGGATATCCGCAGGGCAACAATAGAAGTTGTAAAGTAAGCTGATGAGATCTGTAACATCCATTTTGTTTTGAAAAGTCCTGAGCAGGTTGAATAAAATGCTGCTCTTCTGTGTCCCATTGAGCTTGAAGATGTTTTTTAATGCTGAAGGACAATGACATTAAAACTGCAGTTAACCAGCGCGGTTATAAATGACTATATCAGTCCGTTTTTGAGGGTTAATTAAACTTGGTATCGTCTCCACGGCGTGATCCTCCTCCCTGCAGACTCAGTTATGATGTAATAAATGTGTCTGAGCTGCAGTGAGACAGCTGGCATCAGTCCGTATTGATTTTAAATTGATCTATGGCCCTACGCCTCTGCAGCTGTCTGTGTTTTCTTTCTCTTTTTTTTGATTCCAGAGCTCGGCTGAAGTTTTCTTCTGTTTGCTTTTGTAGACAGATCACTAACACAGATTCCCCCTGAAGACGATGACGGCATGTCGAGGCTCGACCCGAAGACAAAGGAAACGGTTTGGCCGCACCGAGCGGAGCCTGGAGGAAATACCAAACAGCTGAATGCCTGGAAAACACCTTCATCTTAAAAGGGAGGACGACGAGGAGCTGATAGGCTGGAGGAGAAACAGCTTCTTAGATCATCAACCACAAACTAAGAGATACAGTCTGTTCATGTGGGGAAAATCTGATCCTAACATGGAAAATAAAACCAAATACATAAGCCCAACCACCTATTACATCTATTTATTCTTTTATACTCCCCATTAAAGAATATTTTAATTATACGCTTTTCTCACGATTCGATTTTTTATGATTTTTTAGGTGCTACGACATTGATATGTTTGCAATCTTTAGTTAGGTTTTTTAACACCAGTGAAAAAGATGAACAATGATGATGCCTAAATGTCTGGTACAAGTGGTGAATTCTCATTTATTTTTATTTATTTAATTCAGTTGTAGAATATCCTTATGTTTCAGTTCGACACAGCGGTTATTTTAAAATTTAGAAATATATGATTTTATTTTTTCTGGATTTCTTGAGGTTACTTTTCATGTCTTCTGACTTATTTTTCATTTATTTTATTTAATGGTACTATATTCTTATTAGGGCTAGGACGATACAATTTTCTCCTGATTCAATTTTTTACAATTTTTTAGGTATCGGTTTGAATTAAATTGCAATTCTACCATATTGTAAATTTCTGCAATCTTTAGTTAGCTTTTTTAACACCAGTGAAAAAGATGAACAATGATGATGCCTACAGACTATAGCAGGAAAAATACACATCACGTGTGAGTCTGTTTTTAGGATTTATTCAGTAATATATATTAACCAGCTGTTTATACTCTCTCTTCAAAAGACTGGACTGACTTTAAAAGTGGATTATTAACACAGACTAAAATGAAGCTTTTACATTTGGAAAAAAAAACGATTTAAAAATTGCCAAACAAAAAATCCCTACACTTATGTGAATCGATTTTTTCTTGCACCCCTAATATTTACATATGAAGAACATTAGATAAATTGATGAGAGCTGATAGTTGACAACATCACATCAGGAAGATCCAAAGAAGAGGGTAAATGGTTAACAAATAAAAGAGAACAAATAAATAAAAAATGAGAGTATACTGAAACACGAGAAGGTGGTAAACACAGGACTAACAGGTTTGATAAGTAACTTTAAAATAAGTTTGTAGATAAAATATAATAAAATTAATACCTAACAAGGTTAATAAACAAGTATTTAAGGAATGAAAAAGCATAATTTGGAAGCAAGTGTAAAAAGTGATTTTAACATGCAATTTAAAGATGCTACTAATTAACAAACTGATTTTTGTTAAGGCATGTGATTCCATTTTTTCACAAAAAATCTATTTAAAAAAAGCCAAACAAAAAGTCCAGTTACTTATGTGAACCAATTTTCCCCCCACCCCTAATTTTAATGATTTACAGAATCAGAAACACGGACTAATAAATACAGAAGCAGTCAGTCTATCACATTTCATTCACATACTTTTATTAAATTTAGTGTTTATTCCAACTTTTCTCAATGTAAAACATAAAATCCTCTGATAATAGAGGCTTCTAACTTCTCTCTATGTTGCTGCAGTATGCACAGGGCCATACGTAGAAGTGCAATATTATTTTTAATGCAGTTTTAATAAGTTTAAAACAGACACAAACAACAGAGACGAGGACTTTCAGAAGCAATCTGCCGCCTTTTCAGATGCCAATTACGCAACAACCTGTTGTGCAACAGAATATAGAGCAAGTCTGTCTGAATAAATTGGATTATTTGAAATTAATCGCCTCAAATTGTATGCAGCCCACAACTGGAGGGACAGAAAAGGATTCCTCTGCTCTCCTCTCAGATCCATAAAGCTCACAAAAGATGAAGCTCGCCCCCACTAACAGCCTCCTAATGAATAAAAAGCTGATGACATAACCCTGTTAAAACGACGTCTGCAAATCAACGCAGCATTTATTTACAAGACATTAAAAGTTTGCATCTGAAGGCTTGTTCTGCTCGGGCAGATTTTGGTGGTCTGCAGGAGAGCACGATGACCGAACGACAATTATACCGCAGTATTTTAACTAGGGTGCCAAATTATCACGTTAATCAGGATTAATTAATTACAGTTGTGACTAACACAATATGTGTTTTTATCGCATTAATCTCACTTTTGACCTCATTTCTATGTTTCGGTATTTTCAGGGCAGAACCAGAATGCCACAATAATCTAATCAATTTCAATGAGAAACACCTAAAGGCTTTTCTCAGCAATTTTTAAGAGAAATTAAAAAAATAGATTAATTAGATTAATTAATTACAGCTCATACTTAATTAATCCCTCATTTATTTTAATCTATTGACAGCACTAATTTCTACCTCCTGCAATTTCAAATGCAAAAACCTAAATCAAAACTTTAACTTGGCTTTCAATAAACTCACCTGTTTTGTTTTGTTTTTTTACTATTTTTTTTACTGATTAATTTTACTGTTTTTTTTTTTTTTGCCACAGGTGCTGCTAATCAACTTCAATAATTCAGAAACTTGGCTTAATCTTGGTTATCAGCACCAGCCTGTGGTAAAAAAAATGAATTAGAAAATGGCTCCAACACTGATTACATAAAAAAATATTAAATTATGTCAATCACATGCCTGAACAATAATCAGTTTATTAATCAGTGGCATCTCTAAATCACATCTCAAAACAAATTTTTTGAACTTGCTTTCAAATTATAGTTTTTTATTCCTTAAATACTTGTTTATTAACCTTGTTAGTTATTTATTTTATTATATTTTATCTACAAACTTATTTTAAAGTTCCTTATTAAACTTGTTAGTCCTGTTTCTAGCATCTTTTCATGTTTTAATACACTCCCACTTTTTATTTATTTGTTTTCTCTTTTATTTGTTCACCATCTATCCTCTTCTTTCAATCTTCCTGATGTGATGTCGTCAACTATCAGCTGTCATCGATTTCTCTAATGTTCTTCATATGTACATTTTAGGGGTGGGAGAAAAAATGTAATATAGGAATGTGCTGTATTGCACAGGATGCTTGAGTATTCACAGAATAAATATACAGCATATAAAAGTATTCACAGGATGATTTTGTGGTGGAGCTGGATGAATATTGAGGTAGACTTATAACAGGGCAGCAGCAGCAGTTAAAGGTATATTACACATTTTACATCATATTGAAGGCTGGGTTGTTGCATCCTGATCAAAAGTGTCTTAAACCTGAGTTAAAGTTAAATAATTAACAGTTTAAACACTAAAAACAGGCCTGCAGCTGTGCTAAATCAAACCACTGCATGTATTTAGCTGTTTATTTATAAGGAGACCCATTAGCTGCTACCAAAGCAGCAACTAATCTTCCTGGGGTCCAACAGTCATACATAACAGAATATTAAAAGACGGCAAACATTTTACAATAACACAATCAGCTCATTCCACATTTTGAGGTCATGGTAATATACTGTGTCCATCAGGAGCTTAGTCTTTAGTTTGACAATTATAACGATTGAGAAGACACAAAAAAAATGCATTTCTAGAATGTATAATTCATGAATATGTTGTTAGCTTAAGTATGCAAATACATGTTACTTAATTTATTTTTTAAGTTAATTCTATTGCTTGAGCCCCTGTAGGGCTGGGATGATACACTTTTCTCCTTATTTTGGGATCATGGGCTTGTGTCTTTACTAATGTAACAAAAAAAACTCCTTCTTTTGATTATAAATATTTAATTTATTCATCCAAATACTCACATTGGTCTGTATTTAGTTACCGGTATATATTTATAAATCTATAGCTTATCATAACACTAAGTCATTATTTACTGTTTCCACTAAATGAGTGGCTTATTTTTTCTTTTTTTTATTTAATTCATTTCATTTTACTTATATGTTAGGGCTGGAATGATAACCTTTTCTCCTAATTAGATTTTTTAAGATTTTTTTAGATGCTGATACATTTTAAATTGCAATTCTACGATATTGACGATTATTACAATCTTTAGTTAGCTTTGTAACCCCAGTGAAAAAGATGAACAATGATGATGCCTACAGACTATATCAGGAAAAATACACATCACATGTGAGTCTGTTTTTAGGATTTATTCAGCGATATATTTTAACCAACTGTTTATACTCTCTCTTCAAAAGCCTGGACTGCATATAAAAGTGGATTATTAACACAGACTAACATGAAGACTTTACATTTGGAAAAAAATCAATTTAAAAATCGTCAAACAAAAAATCCAGGTACTTATGTGAATTTTTTCTCCCACCCCTACTGCCCTGTATAGAAACCATGACATGATCATGTGTCACCTGTCTTGTTGTGTGATTGTTTCCGCCTCTATCACAGTCCTGACGCACAAACTTGTTCGTTTTCCGTTTTTAAACACAGAACTGAGGTGACTTTGTGGTCGAGCGTCCACAGCTCGACCACAAAGTTAGAGCAGCTGCAGGCTCTAACTTTTACCCCACACGCCAAGCTCATAAAAGTTTATAAAATGTTTGGTGTAATTCTCAGTAAAAACATTAAATAAATCAAGAACTACTGGCTGTGGAAAACGGCTGACTTCAGTCTAATCTCGATTTTTATTTTTAAATCTTCTGCAGAAAATAATTTGAATTAGTCAATTTAATCAATATATTTCCCAGCCCTACGTTCACTGCCAATAAATGGGCAATATACAAGCAGCAAATATTTACATAAATTTTAATATCATGCCAAAACTGATGTGCATCCCTATGAAAAATAATTAACTGATATTTAAATCTAATAAAAGCTTTAAAGGTGCTATGAGGAGAATCTATTTCCGGCGACATAAAGACTCTGCTACCCATGAGCATGCGCGGCGACTGTCGTAAAGACGTGACCCAAGCCAAAGTGTGTGTTTATTGTGATGCTAATGAATGCAGGTCGGACCTTCCTCAGAACTCTGCATTGCTCTACAACTTCTTTTTTCAACAACTTACAGGATGCAAAGCCACGAGGTAATGTATCTCTTTCTAGTTATGTAGCGGTAGTTTTTGATGTGTGACAACAAGCAATTTTTGGAAAACTTAGTATTGTAGTTTTGTAGCCGGCTTTATATCTCTACTTACAGCCCGGTGCTCTAAGACGTGTCTGAATAATATAAATTTGCTCTAGTTTTTATTGTCTTGTTCCCGACCGTGAAGCTAAGGAATAGCATTTATAGATATCCTATTTAGATGCTATTAAACTCATCTTAAAGTGTGTATTTCCATCAGGCATATATCTAAAACTTTATTGTAATTATTTAGAAACTCCTCGTAGCATCTTTAAACACAGAGCTGCGGTGACTTTGTGGTCGAGCGTCCACAGCTCTGTTTGTCTGCAGCTGCTCTCATATTTACTCCACACTCTGAGCTCCTGCTGATGTTTGCTGCTCGGCCATCAGCAGAAACAAAGCTGCTGTCTGTCTGCTGTTTTGTTTAGATTTGACTGGCTGCTGCTGCGGCGGCCTGCAGGGGCAAAGGTCAAGGCCAAGGCAGGACCCGGGTGGGTCTCTACAGGCCGTCGTCATGAGTGCTTTCTCTCACGAGGAAGTCTCCCTCACGTAGAGTCGTTGGTGATTTGAATACCACTTCCTCCAGCGGCCCGCCTCGTTTCACTTCACACTTCTGGTTTTGTTTTCGCTGCTGAGCGTCTCCGCGGCGTGCCAGTCCGTCTGGTTTCCTCTCAGTGATAAACCAGTTCACCAGCCCTCTCCTGATTGGCTGAGAGTGCGACCTGGTTTGGTTTGTCTCACTAAAGTAGACCAGTGGGCCGGGACGGAGACGGAGTCTTCTGGAATAATCTTATAAGAGTGTGAGGGATCGAGAGGTGACACAGAGAGAGAAACTCTCATTATACTTTCATATGCACGAGTCGCTGCACGCTAGGGTTGGGCAACACGTCACGCTTTAAGATGTTGCAACATAGCTTTCAGACAAGATACAGGGAAGGACAATGCAGCTTAAAAATAAAGACGGCTGGTTTCTAAATAAAAGGCAATAAAATTAACAAACTGATTTTACGCATGAGGGTCAAAAACTTTACTGAAATCACAAATAAACTTTCAAATATAAAATAAACAGCATTAAGGCATCTGCAGGAGGCAACCACTGCACAGCTGGATTTACTCTGGTTTAAACTACAAAACCCAGAACCAGTGAAGTTGGCACGTTGTATAAATCGTAAATAAAAACAGAATACAATGATTTACAAATCCTTTTCAACTTATATTCAATTGAATACACAGCAAAGACAAGATACTTAATGTTCAAACTGAGAAACTTTATTTTCTTTTGCTAATAATCATCAACTTAGAATTTAATGGCAGCAACACGTTGTAAAAAAGTTGTCACAGGGTCATTTTTCCCACTGTGTTACATCGCCTTTCCTTTTAACAACACTCAGTAAACGTTTGGGAACTGAGGAGACCAATTTTTGAAGCTTTTCAGGTGGAATTCTTTCCCATTCTTGCTTGATGTACAGCTTAAGTTGTTCAACAGTCCGGGGTCTCCGTTGTTGTATTTTACGCTTCATAATGCACCACACATTTCAATGGGGGACAGGTCTGGACTACAGGCAGGCCAGTCTAGTACCTGCACTCTTTTACTACGGCCACGCTGTTGTAACACGTGCAGAATGTGGCTTGGCATTGTCTTGCTGAAATAAGCAGGGGCGTGCATGAAAAAGACGTTGCTTGGATGGCAACATATGTTGCTCCAAAACCTGTATGTACCTTTCAGCATTAATGGTGCCTTCACAGATGTGTAAGTTACCCATGCCTTGGGCACTAATACACCCCCATACCATCACAGATGCTGGCTTTTGAACTTTGCTCCTATAACAGTCCGGATGGTTCTTTTCCTCTTTGGTCTGGAGGACACGACGACCACAGTTTCCAAAAACAATTGTAAATGTGGACTGGTCAGACCACAGAACACTTTTCCACTTTGCATCAGTCCATCTTAGATGAGCTCGGGCCCAGTGAAGCCGGTGGTGTTTCTGGGTGTTGTTGATAAATGGCTTTGGCTTTGCATAGTAGAGTTTTAACTTGCACTTACAGATGTAGACCAACTGTAGTTACTGACAGTGGTTTTCTGAAGTGTTCCTGAGCCCATGTGGTGATATCCTTTACACAGTGATGCCGGTTTTTGATGCAGTACCGCCTGAGGGATCGAAGGTCACGGGCAGTCAGTGCTGGTTTTGGGCCTTGCTGCTTCCGTGCAGTAATTTCTCCAGATTCTCTGAACCTTTTGATGATATTACGGACCGTAGATGATGAAATCCCTAAATTCCTTGCAATAGCTGGTTGAGAAATGTTGTTCTTAAACTGTTGGACAATTTGCTCACACATTTGTTCACAAAGTGGTGACCCTCGCCCCATCCTTGTTTGTGAATGACTGAGCATTTCAGGGAAGCTGCTTTTATACCCAATCATGGCACCCACCTGTTCCCAATTAGCCTGTTCACCTGTGGGATGTTCCAAATAAGTGTTTGATGAGCATTCCTCCACTTTCTCAGTGTTTTCTGACACTTGTGCAGCTTTTTTGAAACATGTTGCAGCCATCAAATTCCAAATGAGCTCATATTTGCAAAAAATAAAGTTGACCAGTTCGAACGTTAAGTATCTTGTCTTTGCTGTGTATTCAATTGAATATAAGTTGAAAAGGATTTGCAAACCATCGTATTCTGTTTTTATTTACAATTTACACAACGTGCCAACTTCACTGGTTTTGGGTTTTGTAAATCACAACTGGATTTACTCTGGTTTAACTGAGACAAGTCTGGATTCTAAGGGGTTTTGATTCAAATTGGATTTAAAATGGTTCAACTGGAGTTACAACTAAATTTACACTGGCAGAGGGCGTCCTTAACATAACACAACCATCCAGTGCACTCTAGTCTGCATCTAGTCCATAAAAACAAACAGAAGAAAACAATGAAGGGCTAGTACAGCCACTCCAAGACAATAACGCATAAACATGTGAGGAGTTTAGCATGGAAGCACTTTGGGAACCTCTGAGTGCTGATTATGTGCAAAGAAGCTGGCCCGCTACGACAATTCACAGACCCATTTGTCCGACACGTGCCTTCTCAAGTGGTCAGGCCAAGGGTTGATGAATATCTTTGATTATTAATGATTTTAATTTTTGTGAAAAATCACAGTCTAAGTGTGCATATGTTTTTTTATTTGCATTTATTCAAGTGTTTATATATATATAAAATGAAGAGTATTATATACACCTTAACAACAGCCTGCTCTGTTTTAAAGTATGTATGTATTTTACTTAGATAATATTATTTGTTTATTTTAATATGCAAGTTGTTTTTACTTTTTAGCATTAATTTTGATATCCTGTGTTCTTTATTTGCCTGTGTATGTTACTGGAATCTTAACTCCCTGAAGCAGTAAATCTATCTAATCTAATTTAATCAAAGATAACACTTCTTACCAGGTAGCACAATACAAATAAACATAGACTAATTTAAGTTCATAAAATGCGAGGTCTAATTCTCAGCAAAAACATTAAATAAATCAAGAACTACTGGCCGTGGAAAACGGTTGACTTTAGCCTAATAACTCCTCGATTAGTCCAAAAGCAATATTGCCAATATTTTTTGTCTTTATTTTAAAAAAACTGACTTGTTGCTTTTAATTTGACATTTTTTTCGTTGAGGAACAAAGTCATAAAACAACCATATCCATCTTAAAAGAAATAAAACTCTTGCTTTTTACTTGTACTGATGCAGTGATGATATGGTAATGTTTACTGCCAATAAATGGACGAAATACGAGCTGCAAATATTGACATAAATTTTAATATTGTGCCATAAATGATGTGCATCCCTATGGAAAATATTTAATTAATTGCTATTAAATTCTAATTGAAGCTACATTATTATGGAGCAGGTTGAATACCTTCCTTTTATTACAGTGAGTCACCTTCTGATTTAATCTGAATATTTTTCAAAATAAGGTTTCACACTTGATTAAAAACAGATTTTCAGGATCTGACTTGTTTTGGTGTATTTTTGAATAACTGCAGGACTGAAACAAATCAACAAACAGAATAAAAATCCTCTCTTGATGGACAAATTAAGTTTACAGGCTAATACAGCAGGACTATGACTGCAGCCACTTGCAGCACAAACACATTAAACTCCAAATTAAAGCCTTTAAATGCATCCATTTAGGTGTAATCAGTTTAGAGACACAGGCCTGAACCCCAGGGCGGAGCTTCACCCTGGAGCCCGCACAGCCTCCTGAGCGAGCTCCGTCCTGAGGCCCAGCCCAGCTCCATCTATGATGAATGAGGACAGGATCACTGCACATGCAGAGCAGAGGACTGATTCGATTACCAGCAGTAACTAAGCCAAAGGACCGGAGCAGATCCATCGCTGACTGCACACACATGCACACATGCACACAAACATTACACACATGCACACACACACACACATTGACCAGGTTCAACAGGATGCTGGGCTGCTGCTGCATTTCTAGGAAAAGGTCATCAATGGTGAGCAGGGACTGTTTAACCTCAAATAATGAGCTGAATGATCGGAACAGAGCCTCAAAATGTAATCAGCAAGAATTATGACTTATTAACATACTGATTTAGAGCTTCACTGGCCTATAATATGTCAGAAAAGGCAAAATACATGCTTAAAATTAAAAGATTTCTTCATATTAAAGACGCTTCGGAGTGATGAATGATTTTATCATTTTATATCAGGATCAGTATGAAAATTTACCTTTTAATTGAATCTTTTTTTTTTTTTGTCTTGTTTTAAGTTTCAGGACATGTTTACATGCTTAATTCCGGATATTTGAGTTTTACATATTTAATTTATTTTTCTCCTTTTTCATCACCTGATCAGCTTTGTGTTTTTACTCACTTATTACTAGACTAAACTAATTAATAAAAAAAAGAAACAGGCATGGACTAGCTGATGGTACAAACAGGGTTTTTTGTTAAAGATGCAGGATATTATCAGTTTGATATCCGTATCGGCTGATATCAGCCTAAAAAGTTAAATATCGTAACAGTCAAAATTGACATTTTTGCAGATATTAACACCCGATATATCGGCCACACATATCAACTGGATTATCGGCAAATTACACAAATGCTCAATATTGATGCTCCTTCTCATCACTGCATGGGAACATCTAAATATCCAGGGTTTCATTAATGCAAGAGTTAAAAGCGTTTTTTCTTGCGTTACATCTGTTCATGCTATAATATGCTGTAACTCTGAAAGAAACAAGTTCATTTTTATTAAGCACATGAATCAAAAAATATCGGCATATCAGATATCAGCAAAAATCCAATATTGTGCATCCCTAGTTTTTGTGTTTTTGCACTTTTTGATACATTTTCAGTTAAAAAAAGTCCTCATAAATAAGATTAAAACTAAATTAAACAGCTTTATTGCACATCACATCTCTCCTGTTTTAACTAGGGATGGTTACCAAACTCAGTACTTTAAGAGGTACCGACCAAATTCTGTAGGTACTACCGAGTATGGATTCACGTAACATCAAACGGTGCCATGTTTAGGTACCTAAACGCATCCTTGTGACTGTGAGGGAGTGGAAGAAGCAGGCATACTATTGGGTAGAGTAGGTGAATTTCCATACCGGACTTGAACGCAGCACAGCAATAGCGTAATGACGAATGTTGTTTTGATATATATCTGTTCAATTTTATATATTGAGAAATAAATTTACGTTGAAAAAATTTGAGATATTAATATGAAACAAATGAATATTTATTTATATCGATTATAAACACACACAAAAGTACCAAAAATTGGTACCGTTGAGTACCGATACTGATTCCCAGGTACCGGGCATCGGTACGGTATTGATTCAAATGTGAAAGGTACCCATCCCTAGTTTTAACAGCTGTTACCACAGAAGCAGGTGACCTGAGGTCAGCCGTTGACACGGTCACGACTCAATCCGTAACACCGGGTCTTGTCCAAAACGCTGGCAGGTTTTTAATCGTTGGATTGTTGTAAGAAGCAGCACTAAAGAGGGCGTATGAGCAAGTTATCATCCAGTAAGTGACACTGAAACCAGTAAAATGTTCAACAACATCCTCCACAGTACACCCTGAACCAGTCACCAGCCAATCACAGGGCCACATAGAGAGACAAATCACTCACTCTCTCTCATACCAAAGGACAACTTAGTGTCACCGATTAAACTAACATTAAACCATGACTGGAGTGATATACGAGACCCTGAAGAAGGCTAATCGACGTGACCTTAACTAGCATTACCTGTCGATACACCTGTTGCCAAAATACGTAAGGTGAGGGTTATCAAACCGGCCGTGATTGCAGGTATTAAAACTGTTTCCATGTGGCTCAGAGATCTTTCCTCATACTTGGCATCAGAGAAAATTATGTTTAACCAAAAAAAAAAACCCTCTTTGAGAAATACTGGTCCGGCTTCAGACAATAAATGACAAGTCGACACTTAGGTGGAGGTGTGGTAACATGAGATTTGTTCATCTTCTGCCTCCATTATTATTCTCAGCTGTAAATTTCACTCTTTTGTTTTAGCTCTTCACCGATGACACCTTCATTTTTATTGTGGTTCCTGTTTAGGGATGGGGGGGACTGGTCGTAAGGGACTGATTTAATTTGTTTTACATAGTTAGCTTTTTTATTAAAATTATTATACTTTTAAATTATCATCATTTTTATTTTTTTTATTCATTTACTTACTTTTACTTTTTCTGTTCCTTCTTTTTGTTGGATTGTTGATTTGTTAATCCGTTGATGCGTCTTGATCAACCTTGATTATAATTGCTACTAGGGCTGGGACGATTCACTTTACTCCCGATTTGATTTTTTGTACAATTATTTAGGTGCCAATTTGATTTAAATTGCGATTCTTCGATATTGTTGATTTT
Organism: Scarus forsteni; assembly: GCA_036419115.1. Lineage (NCBI taxonomy): Eukaryota > Metazoa > Chordata > Actinopteri > Labriformes > Labridae > Scarus > Scarus forsteni. The sequence continues at coordinate 968,444 of JAZDUH010000175.1, forward strand.
TTCAATCTTTAGTTAGTTTTTTTAACACCAGTGAAAAAGATGATCAATGATGATGGCTACAGACTATATCAGGAAAAATACACATCACATGTGAGTCTGTTTTTAGGATTTATTCAGCAATATATTTTAACCAGCTGTTTATACTCTCTCTTTAAAAGACTGGACTGACTTTAAAAGTGGATTATTAACACAGACTAAAATGAAGCATTTACATTTGGAAAAAAAATGATTTTGAACAAAAAAATAGATTAAAAATCGCCAATCAAAAAATCCTGATACTAATGTGAATTGATTTTTTTCTCCAAACCCCAATTGCTATTATTATTTATTATATTTTATTGTTTTATCTTTAATATCTCATTTCTATGATGGCGTAATCGGGCCACTTTTAAAGTAATAAAAAAAATAATGAAAAATCGAAATTTTCAAGTTTATAAAGCCGCAAATTTATGTCTTAATACAATAATAAATTTGCGACTTTATAAACTTGAAAATTTCGAGTTTTTTCTAAAATATACTGTTTTCTCACATTTTTTAAAATTTCTTTAAGTGGCCCTAATATGCTGACGTACATTTCAGTGCTCTCTTTTGCAGACTGAAAATACAAAAGAGATTGTTAAAAAAAGAAAAAAAAACGAGCATCTTTTTGGTCTGTGGGAGAAAGCGGGAGAGCCCGGGAGGGGAGCATGTTTACTCCCCACAGTAAGGCCCTGCCCAACACGGGGATCGAACCACTAACCCTCCTGCTGTGCCACCGTGCAGCCCCCTCCATCGAGTAATACAGACAATAAAAGGAGCCTCTCCAGCGACCAAAAACACTGCTGCGGTGCACAAACGGTTAAACAGAAGAATGCTGCACGCTCAGGCACCCTCATACCTGCAGACAGGAGCTGAACTCTCAGCCAATAGGAGCCCTGCTTACTCTGCAGGTGATTCAAAGGCTCAGAAACCCCCCCGCAGGTGAGGCAGTCAGATAAAGGTGTGGACAGACGAGCGAGTGCAGACTTCCTGATCAGGTGGCCGTCTTAGCGGGGCAGGTTTAATGATGCGACGCTCCCCTGCAGCTTTACACTCCTAAGCCTCCCTAACACACTGAGCCAATCAGACGCTGCCGCTCGTTTACACCAACAAGCTCGTTACACAACAGCCCGCTGCGTGAACACAATCACTGCTCAGCTCAAACACAAGACACCAACGCAGGTGAATCCTCAAAAACCGCCATAAAGGGTCATAAAAGGGTCAAACTTCAACACCATCCTGACCTTAGATCCTCCATGAACGCTGGGATCACCACGGCGAGCAATACAAGGCTGCTATTTTAGGTTTTATTTCATCTTTACGAGCCACATAAAAGGAAACAATTAAACCGCTAAATTATACAGCTGTGCATCAGGATTCATCAGACGACTGTACACCTCTCCCTCTGCACTGACGAGCATCCTCCATCTGAACATCAGCTTTTTAAATCATTTCATTATCAGCAACTACACACCTTACACTTTAATTTCTAACCATGGTTTTGGTGAATCTTTAATTTTATCACACATGCATCCATAAAAATGACAACTGGACATTATATCCATTCAAAATCAAGATTTTTTTCTGACCTACTCCAATCATAAGTTGTAGCAAAGTTTGAAAATATAAATACTGAAAATGTAGTTTTCATGGTAGTAGGCCATGTTGGGTTTTTCTCATGTTTGGGCTCATGTCTGTTTTGAAATGAGATTAAATACTAATTAGATTCTCATAATTATATGCTGTGAATATATGTATTTATTTATTGTTTATTTGACATGGACACACAGTAACAGTGATGCTGTGATATTTAAATATCCTTTAGCCATCGGCTCAAGAAGAACAGAACCTTTTAAATATTATACTTGTCTTTTCTTCCTTTAACCTGTTTGTTTTCATATTTTAGCTGGGGGGACTACCAATGGAAATTAGCTTGGTAGCTAGAGTTGGGTACATTTACATTTTATTTTTTTAAAGTGCGTATTAGGGATGCAAACAATTAATCGATTATCGATTAATCGTTGATCAGAAATTACTCGATTAAAGTAAATTAATTGCAATTAATCGTCGAAGAAGAAGACGACGACAACAACAAGACAAATGAGAAGTGGTAAGCTGGCAGGATGAAGAGTACAAGATGGAGTTCGGTATGGAACCACTTTAAGTTGGTTAATGACGACAAAGATGCCAAATGCACCATCTGTGGAAGTATTTTAAAGTACAACTCCTCCACAACTTTGCTAAATTATCACCTCAATACGTCACATTCTGTTAGGAATAAATCTTTTATTAAGGAATATGATTTGCATTTTCTCTTTCATAAGAAAGATAGCATTTTCATAGAAAGGAACCTTTTGATTCAGAGGGGAATTCAGCTTCGCAGAAAAATTGCCGCTTATCAATTAATCGATCATCGATCGATACAATAAAACAACTATCGATTAATGAATTACTTGATAATTTGCATCCCTAGTGCGTATGAATGTACATTGTCCCTCTGTATCAAATAAACTAAGAAGAGCTCGACCGTTTGGCAGAGGTCATCAAAGAATTCAAATTATTCAAAGTTTTAAAAAACAGAAAATATCAAATCCTTGTTTGATTAACACTTCAGGGAACAAGGAAAACTACAAACAAACCCAAAAACAGATATTTTCTTGGTGTGGGATTTAAAGCTATGGTCTACGATTTGGAAGCTTTGTACATATTAATAACACCGTTTATAAGGCTGTTATGGTCCTATGGTCCTATCTACACAGTATAAAGACCAAAAAGAATGAAAAAAATCCATTCAGTATATCCACTGAAAAGCTGCATACTAGCTGACCAATCAAGCCTAAGAACCTGCGACTATTAATTGGTCCATGAGTTAGTCCATGAGTCCATCCAATCCTCGTCTCCCTCACTACGCAGCACGCAGCATCTTGCCCATGGTCCCGCCTCCTCCCTTCTACCTCCGGTGAGCAGCTAGCAGCGTTAGCTACTGAACTATCATGGAGCCGGGAAAGCCTAGCGCCGAACCCGGGAATCCGCCTCCCTCTCCCGCGGGCCCAACGGAAATCTGCCCGCGGGTGGAGGCCTGTTAGCGGGCTAACGGCTAACGAATAGCCTCAGCCGGCCGTCAGACCTTCAGCATCGGCCGTTTCGCCCCTGGTTGATCAGGTAATGGCTTTGTTTACTACAGTGTGAGATGTCTGCTGAATAACTCTGGTTAGTTTGTGCCTGCACGGGCTAATAACTTGTAGGGGAGCGGGTTAGCCTGTTAGCCGCTAATCGTTAGCACTGTAAGCTGAGCTGGGGAGCACAGGCTGAGAAAGATTAATCCTCCCCCACACTCGGCTCTGCTCTGGCGGCGCCAAACCCGCATTGCCGCCGGTCCAGTTGAAATGGCTACTGCTGTGTGTTATAAGGGAGATGTCTGTCGTGTTTGATACTTTCAGTTGAGCTGTGCTGTTTTTGATTGAGTTTGCTGCTGATATATTGTGCTAGTCGCTCGTAGCTCAGTCCGAGGGGGCTATATGAGGCGTCACGAGCTGGGGGCGGGATCTTGGAACACGGAGGAGAGAGGTGAGGGAAGGAGGGGCAGGCTGCGGTTTCAAATCGTAGACCACAGCTTTAAAGGTGTTTAACAGTTGATTACGTTATGAAATAAAAATGCAAAAAAATTTGGAAAAACTCAAGTAGAAAAGGCAGAAATGTTTGAAGACGAAACAGGAAGAATAACTTACAAACGCAAAATGTTTTATGAGTAACATTTATATACAAATCGTCATAATAGTAAATGTGTAAAGATAAGGATTTAAAAGAATAATGATGGTAATAATAATAATTTAAAGCATTTAAGTCCTACACCTATCAGGAGAGTACTTCACACATCTAATTTAGGAGACAGGTGCACCGGAGAAAAAAGTCGATTTAAACACAAAGATGGACTCCCACACTGTCTAACTTGAAAGAAAATCATTTATTTGCAACGTTTCAGTCTCAGACCTTTTGCCTGATGAAGGTCTGAGATCAAAACGTTACAAATAAATGATTTTCTTGCAAGTTCGACAGTGTGGGAGTCCATCTTTGTGCTAAAGTCCTACAACTAGGAAATAGTTACTTTGGTTTGTTTGCATTTTTTTTCTCAATCATAAATCACTGACAGAAACTAACAATGACATGATGTTTTTTTAATAGAATAATATTCTTACGTTAATTGACCTCTGCCTGACAGTTGAGCTGGGAGTTAAAGCGTTAAACACAGGTCCCAAATGCACAGCGCTGATTTTCAAAACCAGTCCATGGGAGGCTTTTAAGGGTTAAAGTTGTACAAAGACAAATTTAAAAAAGAACAGAGATACCTAAGACACAGGTCGTTAGAAGATACACCAGAAAGAAAATATCCAGAAAAAATAGAAGTTCATAAAAAGCTGGATGAGAAGGTTCCTTCAGGTAAACATGTACATAAGCAAAAGTAAAATAAGTAAAAAATGATGTTTTAAGGGCTAAAAATGTCACAAATCTGCCACTCAGCAGTTCAGGAATATCTGTGGAAAAGTTACATAAAACAGAGTGGAGATATTGTTAAATATTTTTAGAACTCGTACTGGTAGTTTAATCAGTGATCACAAAACTCTGTCTGTGCGATGGTGGCTGTAGCTGCTGGACAGTCAAAGTTAGAAAATGATTTACTTTTTATCATGTCAGGAAATAAACTACTAAACTCCATAATGCACCCTTTAAAAATAAACAATCTGATATATTAACTAGAAAAGCACCCTTGACCATGAAAACATACCATTAGCAACTGGATTCATAATGATATCTATTTTAGTTCAGTAGTTATTCACAAAAATCATATTTTCTGTCATGGCGGATCCAGATGGTGATCCGTATCAACACCAAAATCTAATCATTTGTTCCTTTGACATTTTCTGAAAATTTAATCGAAACCCATCCATAACTTTTTGAGCTATGTTGCTAACAGAGAAACAAACAAACAAACAAATAAACAGACACCGGTCTGGTGTCTCCTGGTGGAGGTAATGGTCAATAATGCTTAAAGGGACTCAGTTTGATTAAGTAAACAAAAGCACCAGGCTAGTTTTAGATAAAAAACACAGGCAGTAAAATAAATATGAACTTCTTTAATTTATCAGAAATGTTTTTAGATCAACTGCAGCAAAAAGTCTTCCTGTCATAAACCAAAGTCAGTTAAAGTCATCTTCCCAACTTCTGCAAGATTTATCCGTTACTGAGTCTTTGCATCAATGCATAAATATAAGATTATTCTGGACACCCCTACTGGCCTAATGTTTTCTTCCCATCTATAGAGGCTCCTGCTTTGCTGTAGTCCAGCTTGTGGCCTCTTGTCCTCACGTCTACTCCCATCCTCTCTCCACACTTTGACCTATAAGACAGCTTAATAATGGCTGTGTTGGAAATGTCATACTAACGTACTACATACTACAAACTCATGTGTATATACTGTATACTACATACTATAGGTATGATTAGGATGCCAACCGTTCACACTGTAGTATACTACCAAGTTTCCCATGATGCATTTCAAACCTCCGACGACAAAAATCAGAAGCACACCAGGCTATCAGATATCTCTGTTGATTCACCACATTTGAAAGTTCAGAGAGCATTTTAGGAGAGAAAGTCACCACGTAGAATACCAGAATGTGGTCATTTGAGCCATAAAACGCACAGATACAAATTTCATTTCAGCAATTCAGACATTCTGTTATGTGCGCCATGATGCTATCAAAGAAACTTCCGGTCGGCTCCAAAACAACAGCCCATTTACAAAAGCGTTAAAGAACTTAAAGGAGATAATAAAAGATGCTTTTATTTTGAAAATGGGAAGTTTGCTAGTGGCAGATTTTTGGCTGAACCCCGGTCGGTCATAATGCATGCCGCAATGCATTATGGGGCGTTTGAGTGTGGCTAGTATGCCCACCTTGCATACTTAATTTTTTCCAATATAGTATAAATCCGTGTATTTCTCGCACACTCAAAATTTTGTCCAATTTTGCAAACGTTCGCAGCTTATCAGGCCAAATTTTTTACTGTGATGGTGCAATTATAAACTGTTAATGACTCAGTTCAACAGGTTTGATATGATATGATTTTTACTAGAATTATCCACCCGCCCATCATCTGCACATGTGCAGACTGGATCCTATCCCAGCTGATACTGGGCGAGAGGCTGCCAGCCAATCACAGGGCCACATAGTGAGACAGACAGCCCACACTTAGGGCCGATTTAGAGTCACCAAATAAAAGTTTAAATTCTTTTTTGGTGACGACATGAAGGAGACGAGCGTCTGTCATGAATACAGTTTCACTAATTTATGAATGAATGAGTTTTCAGTCTAACAGTGTGCACGTGTGCGCACTCGTGTGTCTGTATGATGGCACATTTTCCCTTTAACGCCGTTTTTATTGTTAATCGACTGTTTTAAAGGAGAAGGGTCCCTCACACCAACCTGCTGCATTCATGCACTGATTCATTCACAACCATCTGACGCCTCTTTCTGCATCGCTGCTTTGCTTTTTCACTGAATCTATTTTTTTTAGCAGACAGGATGAAGGTGTCGGGGTAGTCGCACCCGGTGAGGCAGAAACATTTGTATTAACACGAGGTCATACACTTCCCCAACATCTGATTATTGAAGAGTGCAACATGGAATACATCGATTTAAAGATGAAGTCAGGTCGAATAGTTAGCGAAAAGATACACAAATACATGGTTACTGTCCTTAAGATAATTTATTTTCCATCCAATATTCAAGATGAATGTGGAGTATTCATCTGTAATCAGTTCTGCCAACAGTAAAAATCATTTTGTGCTAATATCCATTTCAAACCAAAGCGACAAGAAACAGAAGTTATGGACACCTGATTTATGGAATATTAATGATCTCTTCTTTCTTAAACAGCAGGCAGACTCTGTCGATAGTAAAAATTTGCATCCATGTTTTGGCTCTGAGATAAAGCTGAAAAAATAATTATTAGGGAACCATAATATTGTCCTTATGTCAATGTCCGATATACTGGAATTTACAAACATTTGAAGATCATGTTAGGGATGACAACTACTGTAGATATCCTCTGCTTATTTTTTAGCTGAATGTATTATCGTTAACTTCAGCATATTTTGGCATGGTCATTTTAAAATGCAAGTAAAAAACATCCAAAAAGTCAGATTAAAATTCAACAGATGGGTAAATTAGTGTTTATAATTAAAAGGTATAAAAGATATAAAGATTAAAAAATATGCTGTCTGTTACTTTTATATGCATCAGCATTGTTGTTGTGAATCCACCAGAATAAGTTTTTAAAAAATCAGCACACCAAATATCAATAAAAATCCAATATTGTGCAAAGAATGTGTGCTATCCCAAATTTGACACTTCTATTAAAAAACAGACTCAGATACGAAATGAACTATACAGTTAACTTAGTATGATATTCCTATTAGCAGATGTTTGCTTCAAAATATAAACATTTGTGTGCATAAATATGAAAATTCACCCTGTTATTTACAGCACATTTTTAAACATTACTGTGAATATTTTGATGTCTTTGCACTTTTAATTTAATTTGAAAAAGTAAAACTGCAGAAAGAGGGGACAGTTTTCTGTCATTTAAAGTGAAAATAATTTCTGATTTACTGTAACTGTTGAAAAATATGTTTGGCATAAAAAGGGGGTGGAGTATGAAAATAACTACCTCTGATTAGTTCCAAATAACGACTTCGATAAAGGCATCTGCTGAAACCAAACGTTAAGTTTGTAGTTTGGAAGTAGGCAGGCTTGTCTACATAAGCACAGAAAAATACAACTAACATGAACAAATGGACTGGCGGTCGACCATCATTTAAACTGTGTACATTTTCAGCATTTATATTTCCAAACTGTTTCAAAACTTTCAAGGGAAGTCAGAGTACGTGCAAGAAAAATTCCAGACTTCTAAAGATCAAATCTGCCAGAATATAATATTGTTAAAATTAATTGATTTTATCGATATATCACCTTATCTGAAGATATTGCGTGTGCTATGTTTAAAAGAAGACATTTAAAGATGGATCTAAAGTTACTAGAAATCAAGTCTTTAAGCAAATGTTAATTTCTGTTAATGGGAATATTCTAACAGGAATAAAATGTATTTAAAAATAAAAGATATGCTGACAACTTTAAACAGCACTGTCAGAATACCAGAATTTTCAGGCTTGATGTGATATTTGGAGTTCAGACATTATTTCCACATCTGTTTAAGACAAAAAAGGAGAAATCTCTAAGCTCAAGTGGACTAACTTGGTCAATAAAAGCTAAAGCTAATATTTGGTTACTTAGTTTAACTTACTGGCACATCTTTATTAGTATTTAACTTGCATGAGTACTGAAAACATTTGCAGAAGTGAGGCTCACGGTCACAGTGTTGTCGCTATTTTTATCCATCTAAAAACTGAAAACAGGCCAATTAAGACGATGGTTCTGCTCTCATCAAAGCTTTTGTTAAAGCCTCACACGGGGCACCAACATTTTCTCTGCATGTTTGGTTTAAACTCAAAAATGTTGATCTGAAGCAGGTCAACATCAAGATGGGGTTGCTACGATGCTAGATTTAAATCAGAAATGATAAAATAAAATAACAACATGCAGGAAACAACTTCAACACCAAGGCAGCTAAATGATAACTAAAGCACAGCCTATCATTCATGTTTAAAATTACCAAATAAACACGATAAATCATCTTAATTAAATTAGTTTGCCAACATTTGGGGAATCCATTAGTCAATTTTTCTCATTTTGATAAAGAAATATAACAAATTTGATGAAGATTGGTCATCTTTTGATACCACTAATGATTAATATAATGCAGAACAACAGTCAGAGGTCAATGGAAAAACAACCAGCAACATGAAAATCAACACAAAAATTTTAACAATTACATTCCAGTTTCTGACACCATGTCAGAGCCAGAGAGTTAATAAGAAGTAAAAAAGCATAAATAAATGCAGCAGGTAAACCAAGAGGAGGCGGGGACAAAATTCCAGTAAAACAGAAAATGCTTTTATTTATCTGTTTTACTTTAATTTACTTCCCCTAGTATGTCTGTGAGAAAGTCTTTATGAACTACAACATGTTTATTTTGATTTCACTTTTCACTTTTCATTTTTGTTTTGTTTGTTTGTTTATTCTCCCAAACCAACACCCCAGCTTGTTGACATTTTTTGTTTGTTTGTGTGAACTGTTTGGTTTGTTTGGTGAATAAAGAAAATACACAAGATAAATGAGACTGGATCGACTTCTAAATTATATTTTTAACTGATGACAGTTTGGCTCTTTGCTGTATTATAGTTATTAACACCTTATGCCCAAAGTCAGGGGTGGGAAACATGTGGCTCATGGGCCTCATGCGGCCCTCCTGCTCCCTCACTGCAGCAGACAGTCAATTTAAAATGTAAAAAGAATCATTTAAATTGAGACTTGATCAAATCTACCATGATAGCAATAAAAACAGCAAAAAAAAAATTTAAAAGTAAGTTATAGGTGGGTAACTGGTTCGCCCATCCCTGCCCTAAAAGGGGCCCCCGATCAGCTGATCCAGGTCCAGGGGGGCAACCAAGGGGGGGGCCAGGCTTTTACCATCAGAGCCCCTAAAATATGGATCAACTCCCCTGACAACATGGGACTGAAAATCCGAATAAAATCCTTAATTAAAACATTTTCCAGTAAAAAAAATCTGTGACTCTCTTTTTCTTACTTCAGGCTTTAATAGAAAAAACTTTGTGACCTTGTACATGAATACATTTGCGTCATTTATTTGAATTACTAGCATTTTGACACACACTGTGCTCTGTTAGATGACACATTTTATTGTTTTTTTTTCCTTTCCCCCAATATTTTTAATTTTAATGATCTTAATACTTATAAATATTGTTTTATCTTGTGAATCACTAGTATCATCAGAAATGTATACGTTTATCATGTAATTTTTTACTTATTTTAATTTTAATATCGTTATCATGACTTTTAACCACAGTTATTTAACATTAAACAGCATTACAATGTCCAACAATGAGAGATCTGTAAGTTTATATTATTTTGTGATAGATTTTTACCTTTCCTCTTCATTTTTAATTTTCGAATCATTAATCCTGACTGTTTACCTCACAAATGTTAACATTAAATACACGAATCTGAGCCTTTTACACATAAATGTGGCTATTTTTCCTTTAACAGGAATGCTAGCTTCTCTGTAAAACTGAATTTCCTTGCATACTTTTGACTTTTTATTGCATAATTAAACTTTCATGTTACATTGAACATATAATTATGACCTTACAATCAATGAAAATATGACTTTTTAATTTGGAGAAAAGGCTACATGCTCACAGTTATCACATTTCAGCTCTTATTCCTTGTTTTAAAGATTAAATGATGTTAAATGCACAGTTTTGAGTGCCTTGGAGCTTCCTTGTTGTTGCTTAGTTATCGATCAGGGATCAGTATAATCAGATTTATATCAGATTATTGTCAAAGTTTGTGACTGTGGTGTCGTGACATCCATTTCCCTCACATGTGCTGAAAAGTAGAATGCATATAAAACAGCAATAACGCGCCCATCTCTCTGATAAATATGAATAAATGTGAATAAATGCTGCGGAGCTGCCTGATTAGCTGCTCTGTTATTAAGCCCTGTCATTAATGAGCGTTAGCGGCGACGCGGTCGTCCAGCTGCCGCGTTAGCCGCGACAGCAGCCCGCTAACTTCCTGCACCGCGGGTTGCTCGCCGCCCGGCCGCCCCTTACCTTTGATAGGTCGCTCGATGGTGGACAGCTTGTTTTGGTCTTTCGCCGACATCCTCCCTCCGTGTTGGCCGAGAGGTCGGAGAATTCACTGAATCTGACTCGACTGGATGAATTCCGTACTAGCTAGCTGAGCTAGCTGGGGTGAGCTAGCCGCGCTAGCTAGCAGTGCGTCCGCGGCAGCGCTCCTCTCCGCAGGCGGACACCGAGCCGAGCCGAGCCGGGCAGGACAGACAGCTGACGGGGAGGGAGGAGGGGGAGACGCGCCGGACCGGAGGATCAGCTTAAAGTCTCGGTGTTCACTCTGAAAAGCTGCCGTTCACTCCCCGGTGCAGGATGCGGCGCGGCAGGCGGAAGGTTGCAGGCTGAGCGGCAGCAGCGGGCGGCGCGTCAGATCATGTCCGAAGTTTGTGTGTGTTTGTGGGGCAGCTGCAGCTGTTACAGGCCGCTGGGCTCCGCTGGGCTCCGCTGCTCTGTCCTCATCAGATGTGTCGTCCAGACTCTCCGTCGGATTACAATAATCCGCCGCAAGCGGATTTCCTACAACATGGCTCAGCGCGGGGGCTTATGGGTAATGGAGTCCTAATGAGGAATCGATGCGGCGCGTTCACGGTCTGCTGAGCAGAACCGTGCACGCTCACGTGCACTCGGAGGGAGCACACGGTGCGGGGAGGGAAAACACACCAAAGAGGTTAAAAAAGCCAAATTAACAGAAAAACCCCGCAGTGACGTCACTGAAAATAAAGTATATTAATAATGAATAAAAAGGATAAGCAGCTTTAAGCCGCTCTGTAATCATGCAGATTTACACATGTGCAGGATGATGCACAAACCCAATCAGGCTATTCAAACATCATTACGACGAAATTCATGGTTTATTTTATTATCTATTACTCTTAAACTCATAATAACTGAATTCTGCAGACTCATTTTATCAGATCTACTGCTGTCCCATAACTTTCACCTTTTATATCATAGTTTGAGTTTTTCTTTTCTTCTGTCTCTGTTGTCGATCCATTCATTTTATTGTCCTGCAGAATTTTTCATTTCAAAATTTAACTTTAAACAACATTATTAGGCTGATTAAACATTCTATCACATTACTTTTGCTTTTTTAATGACTATTTGACTAATTAATGACTTTAACTCTCATTAAAAGGCCAACAGTGTATAGATGAGTCATTTTATCTCATAGCCTTTGACTGTTTCTCTAAATTTTAAATTTAATATAACTATAATTTTTCCTCCAACAATTTTAATTTTAAATTCAAAGTTATGACCTTCATATTCACATTTGACTTTTTGTTTTTATCAAACAGCCAAAAATGTCAGAACCTCTTTAGTTGATCTTTTGGATCTTACTCCACAACTTTAACATTAAATTTATAAATGTTACCTTATTACTCATAAATATGATTTAGTTATTTCAGCATTGTCCTCCTTCCCCATCATTCTGACTTCCCCCACAGTTTAACATTTTATTGTATAGTGATAACTTTTCTCTTGTACTCATGACTTTTAACTCATTATTGACCTTTTAGATAATAAAAAAGACTAATCTGGAGAAATACTGTCTTCATTCTTGTACTTAAGATCAATTCTTATTCTTTATCATATAGTTTCATCTGTTGATTTTATTCAATTACGAACTTTATATTTAATTATCCTAACTTTAAACTCATGAATGTGACATCATCTCATAAAAATTGTAGTAAGTCCCATCATACAACTCTAAATTTTTGTGATAAACAATTTACCATGCTATTTTGCCACAGTATCTAAGAATTTTGATTTAATTAAAAATGGAAATAATCTGAAAACTACCTTAAACATATTTATTTTGTCTAATGACTTAGTTCCCCATTTCTTTTTCTAAAGATAAAATAGTTTAATCAATGTCTACAGTGTTATCTTTTTTAAACAGTTTCCCTACATCACATGGAAATGAACCAAATATTGAAAAATAAGCAGGCACAAATACCAATCTGCCCATTTACCTTCTTTTCTCTTTTTCATAAATCTTTTATCACCTTTTCCCTGGAATATTTACTTTATTTAAAGGTGTCTTCAGCTTAAATCCCCATCTGTTGATGTTTTATAACATATTTGACTTTGTTCTCTTGTTGTCGTCTTCATCTCTTTATATCATTTGTCTCATTTTGAGGCTAAAACCCTTTTATCACATTTTAATTTATGATGATACAAAATTTAAAGTATCAAATATGAGCCTTTAAGAAGAAGAGCGTGGCGCCCTCATGTGGAGGCTCAAACACATCGCTGCAAATGTAGCTGTTTGGACAAACACTGCCTGGCCATTTCATTAGGTACACACTGCTTTTACAAGGCTGGACCTTCTTTTGTTTATAAAGCTTTTTTGAATTAAGGAGCTCTGGATGTGAAGGAGGTCCAACAGCGTTACTGCTGACAGCACTTTTTAAATTTAGTTTTAGTCATAATTTAGTCTCTATATTTTTATATTTCAGTCTAGTTTAGCCGATAAAATCTGCTGTAAATGTAGTCGACTAAAATCTGAAGTGTAAAGCTTAAGGCATTTTTATGTTCCCTTGAATTTCTGAAGTCCTGTTTTCCTCTTGGATAAAATCAAACATCTACTAAGCCTTTATTGAATGTTAGTAAAGTCTGAATGTCTATCTGCCTACCTACATACCTTCCTACCTAACATCTACTAAGCCTTTATTGAATGTTAGTAAAGTCTGAATGTCTACCTGCCTACCTACATACCGACCTACCTAACATCTACTAAGCCTTTATTGAATGTTAGTGAAGTCTGAATGTCTAAATGAACAGAAACAAATGTTCCTTTGTGTGAAATGCAGTCACCTTTATTTAGACTACCTGGCAGAGCATCTCAGTTACAATACCAGAACTGACAACAAACAGTGAACCTGCTCTACATGAATATATCAATTCATAAAGAGAGCAGCTCTGATTGGATTAAGTCTGTCAGACATTTTAGTCTTAGTTTGTGTCCATGTGCTCTTGTTTTTATTAGTTACTGTAGTTTTGAAAAACTATCTCTGTGTAGTACTCTGCACACCAGCATTACCAGTTTACCCCTATGTGGGGCAATAATTGTTTTATACCAGGAGAGCAGATGGAGGATTTAAAATGTGGTTTGACTAAAATTTCAGATTTATATGCAGAAGGCAACCTGATGTCATATAACTGCCTACATAATATAAAAAATGATATTCTGAGAAAACGCTTCTTTAAATACTTACAGCTGAAACTTTTTATTCTATCCACCCATAAACAATTATCTAAAACTGAGCAGTTAACTCTCTCCCACATGAAGGACAAAGGACAGTTTTTATTGTTCTATAAGTTAATGTTGACACACTCTGATAAAGAGGAGGACGTTCAGGAAGCTGACTGGGCTCGTCTTAAAGCTCAGACTCTGTTAATGCTAAATTTAAGTTGCTACATTATAAGTGGCTGATGTGCACCTACCTTACTCCTCACAGGTTGAACCACACAAACCTACTGTACCTGATATGTGTGTGAAATGCAGGGACACAAAGGGTACGTTAGTTCACTGTTTATGGGAGTGGAAGAGTGTTTTACACTGTCTGGGTCTCAGAGTTAAAATCTATTTACTGTGAATATATCCTGAGAATTTTGTTCTGTCTCAGAAACAGTCGCTGCTCATTGACTTCGGACTCTTACAAGAGTAAGAGGATAATCACATTGTTATGGAGGAGCATGTGGAAAAAGGAGCCCATGACCTCTCTAACTTTGGAGAGAATTACATATATTATAAAGAAGAAGGAAAAAACTTTGTGGACCTTTGGAGATCTTATATGGACGTTCTGGAAGGTCACAACCTTGAATCGTGACTATTTTTATGATTTATTATTGTTATTATTATTAGTTTATTAATAGTAATGATTGACTTATTTATTTATAATAATAATAATTCTTCTTATTTATTAATTAATTTATAATTATAATTATTTACTTATTTATTTATTTGATTGTTATGGAGGTGTGAGGACACGCCTTCCTGCAGCATGTGGAAAAAGGAGCTCATGACCTCTCTAACTTTGGACAGACTTACATATATTATAAAGAAGAAGGAAAAAACTTTGCAGACCTTTGGAGACCTTACATGGACGTTCTGAAAGCTCACAACCTTGAATTGTGCCTATTTTTATAATTTATGCACTGCTGTGATTTTATTTGACTTAATTCTTGTACACAATGTTTTTAATTTTATTTATTTTTATTATTATTATTATTAATTTATTTATAATAATTTACTGACTTATTATAATAATAATAATTATTATTATTAATTTATTAATAATTATCATTATTATTTACTAATATTTTATTATAATAATAATAATAATACTTTTTTTAAATTATTTTTTTATTGTTATGGAGGAGTGTGGACACGCCTTCCTGCAGCATGTGGAAAAAGGATCTTATGACCTCGCTTGCTTTGTTATCATAATAATAATAATATTTTTTATTATTATTTTTTTTTCATTAAATTGTTTTGCCAGATTGGGGGATAATATTTTAATGCTGTTGGTTATAATGTTCTTGGTTAAATCACTGTGATAAAATCAATAAATATGTGTTTTTAAAAAAAGTTACTGCAGTTTTCATCAGCAGGAAAAGGTTGTTGATGAAAACTGATGAAAATAATTAGTCGACATCATTGACACTGAGGTCCAACCTGGGTAGAGAGGTGTACCTAATAAAATGGCCATAAGCGTGATCATAAGTGAGGTGAGTCAGGGATTTGAATGGGCTGGTTTCACGTTACTGAAGGTCAAAAAGATTTAGAGACAAAACAGGAAATGAACTTTATTGACAAAATAAAGAATATTTTCTATAAATAATAAAAAAGTAAACAGCACCAGATTAAAGATGGCGTCCTCTTCAGTCCAGCATCGACACACCTGTGAGTGTGAACAGCAGTCATGTGCAGAGGCGTGTGCAGGTCTATATCCAGCCTGTGGCTCCTTCTCTGCCCGTCACTCCCCACTGCCTCGCCCTCAGTCTGCACACTAAAAAGACTCAAACTGAGAAGAGTCTACCTGAGGGAGGTGTCAGAGGTCAGAGGTCAGAAACAGGCCGCAGCTCCGACGTCGATGAAGACGAAGAACGCCAGCGAGTACGCAGGAAGCTGCAGCTGATTGGACGGAGGGAGACGCTGTCCAATCAGATCAGGAAGAGTCTGATCGTCCACCATCTTTAACAGCTCTTTGTTCAGGGTCACGGACCTGCAGGAGAAACAAACGCTTAAACCTCGCCTATTAAATAAAAAAACACTTAAACCTCGCCTATTAAATAAAAAAACGCTTAAACCTCGCCTATTAAATAAAAAAACACTTAAACCTCGCCTATTAAATAAAAAAACGCTTAAACCTCGCCTATTAAATAAAAATAAAACTATGATGCTCACCGGTCATCAGACATTCAGTGTTTTTCTATGAGGACAGGAACAGAAATGTTTCTGAATTATTATCTGTATTCTCGATATAACACTCGAGTCCACTCTGTGTTTCCAAAGCCACATTAAAAGAATAAATACAGTGAAATTTAATTTGAACAATTTTAAACAAATAAAACCTTTAACAACATAATAAAAGAATGTTGGAACTCTCCCCCTCCTGTCTCGAGAACAAAGGCCTCTCTCTGTGTTTTTAAAGCAAACTCAAAACAAACCTTTTTAATCTGGAATTATCTTCTTCATGACCCGGACTAAATTATTACCATTATTAATTTTATTATTACAGTTAATTCTATTACTGCTTTTATCAAAACTTTATCAAAAAAAAGTTGTTGTTTTTTTGGACTGTAAGGACTTTTAGTCTTGTGATTAGAATTTTTCATTTGAAAATTTAACTTTAAACACCATTATATGGACTGATTATACATTTAATCTCTTTATTTTAGGTTTTTATGACTATTTGACTCATAAATGACTTTAACTCCATAAAAAGGCCAACTCGTCATCAGGGAGTGTTTCACTTTACAAACTTTAAAACGCACGTTAAGCAGCAGAAATCAAACCCGTCCTGTAAACATTAACACTGAGAGTTTTACTAATAAACTGTCCTGTGTGTGTGTGTGTGTGTGTGTGTGTGTGTGTGTGTGTGTGTGTGTGTGTGTGTGTGTGTGTGTGTGTGTGTGTGTGTGTGTGTGTGCGTGTGTGTGTCTTTCCCATCATGTTTGTGTGTTTCCTGCCTCGGGGCTGCAGATGTAAATTAGCATTGATGCTAATATCCACCATATTTACATCTATTGTTTTCTGAACAGATGTTCAGTGCACTATCTCTATTAAATAAATAAATCAATAAAATAATATTTATTCAGAGGATTTTCAGGGTGACCTTTGACCTCGATGCTGCGTGACAGTAAATAATGTGACCCTGAGCTGAAGACCACGACAATGAGGGTTTAAATCTAAACTAAACTCTCCATTATTTTATTCTCATGTAACAAAGACCTTCAGGTCTTCCCTCTCCGACTTTTCATTTCCTGTTTCACTTTTACGAGCTCATTTCCAATGAAGCTGGGACGCTTATGAACACAAATGAAAACAAAATATAAGATCTGAAATCCTTTTAGACCGATATGAGCTGAGTACTCGACAAAAACACGATGTTTCATGTTCACACTGATAAACTTCACTGTTATATTTACTCATTTTAGATTTGATGTCTGTAACACGCACCATGAAAAAGATGTTTACATCACTTTTTCTTAAACAACACTCAGGTGGACTTCAGTCACTTTGTTGCTGGATGTCCTGTTTTGCAGAAAAGATCCAAACAGCTGCTTTATGAGCAGTCATGAACCTTCCTGTCTTTTACTGCCCCTGTCCCGGCTTTTTTGGGACGTGCTGCAGGCATCAGTTGTCTTGTGGTAGAAGTCTGAAGGCTTGTAAATTGTTTTTGTCTCTTTTGTATCTGTCTCCCACTTTGTGTTTTTTGCTGCTGCTGCCTTGGCCAGGTCTCCCTTGAAAAAGAGGTTTTTAATCTCAGTGGGACCAACCTGGTTAAATAAAAAAATAAAAAAATAAATTTGATGATTTCAGCTTCACTTGTTAGCAGTTGGAATATTCAGATTTACTGTAGTCACTTTATTCTACTGTGAACCTTGAAAGCTGCTATAAAAATATATTTTACTAACTATTAACTTTTATTTAGGGATGTAAAATTCAGTTTAATCCTGGAAGAGTTAGGCAGTTAAGATTTATGACAGTTTAATTGCTTATAAAACTTACAGGGCAGCACCTGATTAAAGCAATTAAAAAAAATCCAATAGTTAAATAAGATGGACTTTTTTCTAAATTATTGCTTACAGCCCTGCCTTTATAACCTGCATTATGTTTGATTATTGGTGCATTCAAACACCTTTTTGCTGCAGAGAAAGTGATTATTCTCAGACTAAAAGTCAGATTTTGTCCTGTTATGTCGATATAATTCAGGTCACGTCTGTTCTGAAAGCCTGAGTGATGTAACATGACTTCTCCCATGACCACGGGCTGATAAATGAGAGTATTGAAGAGCACCTGGAGTAAAGCCCCTCCTCCCCTGGCTGCCCAGACTCCAGAACAAACGCCTCCACTGTGCTGGACGAGAGTCGAGCAGGGACGGAGACCCTGACCGCTTTGTGGCTCAAGTTCATGAGGAAGAGCGTGACGGCTCCTCTCCGATATCTGCAGAGAGAAAACACATCAGAGGAGATCCTGAACTTAATAAGAGAGAGAAATGATTAACAGAGTGAAAACAGGAGGAGATACTGCTGTTAAACAAAGAGAGAAATACTCTATACTGCCACAAGTATTCATATGAACTTCAGTGCCATCACATTCCTAATCCATAGGGTTCAATCTGACGTGGGTCCACCCTTTGCAGCAATAACAGCTTCAACTCTTCTGTGAAGACTGTCCACAAGGTTTAGGAGTGTTTATGGGAATTTTTGACCATTCTTCCAGAAGAGCATTTGTGAGCTCACACACTGATGTTGGACCAGAAGGCCTGGCTCTCAGTCTCTGCTCTAATTCATCCCAAAGATGTTCTATCAGGTTGAGGTCAGGACTCTGTGCAGGCCAGTCAAGTTGATCCACACCAGACTCTGTCCTCCATCTCTTTATGGAGCTGCTTTGTGCTCTGGTGCACAGTCATGTTGGAAGAGGAAGGGGCCAGCTCCAAACTGTTCCCACAAAGTTGGAGCATGGAATTGTCCAAAATGTCTTGGTGTGCTGAAGCATTCAGAGTTCCTTTGACTGGAACTAAGGGGCCAAGCCCAGCTCCTGAAAAACACCCCCACACCATAATCCCCCCTCCACCAAACTTTACACTTGGCACAATGCAGTCCCACAAGTATGGTTCTCCTGGCAACCTCCAAACCCAGACTGGTCCATCAGATTGTCAGATGGAGAAGCGTGATTGGTCAGTCCAGAGAAAGCATCTCCACTGCTCTAGAGTCCAGTGGCGGCGTGCTTTACACCACTGCATCCACGCTTTGCATTGCACTTGGTGATGTGAGGCTTGGATGCAGCTGCTCGGCCATGGAAACCCATCCATGAAGCTCTCTGCACTGTTCTTGAGCTAATCTGAAGGCCACATGAAGTTTGGAGGTCAGTAGAGATTGACTCTGCAGAAAGTTGGCGACCTCTTCTCACTATGCGCCTCAGCATCTGCTGACCCCGCTCCGTCAGTTTACGTGGCCTACCACTTGGTGGCTGAGTTGCTGTGGTTCCCAAACACTTCCACGTTCTTATAATCCAGCTGACAGTTGACTGTGGAATATTTAGGAGTGAGGAAATGTCACCACTGGATTTGTTGCTCAGGTGGCATCCTATCACAGTTCCACGCTGGAATTCACTGAGCTCCTGAGAGCGACCCATTCTTTCACTAACGTTTGTTAAAGCAGTCTGC
The DNA here is from genome assembly GCA_036419115.1 of Scarus forsteni. NCBI lineage: Eukaryota > Metazoa > Chordata > Actinopteri > Labriformes > Labridae > Scarus > Scarus forsteni. Next base: position 988,196 of record JAZDUH010000175.1, read on the forward strand.
ATGCCTAGGTGATGATTTTATACACCTGTGGACATGGAAGAGACTGGAACACCTGATTCTGATTATCTGGATGGGTGAGCGAATACTTTTGGCAGTATAATGAACAATTAACAGAGTGATAAAAGGAGGAGAGGATGGGGAATGTTACCTTTGTTTATGAGCGCAGTGCAGATAGAGACGAACTCTTTTACTTCCAGTAAACTCTAAAAATCCTTCAGCTTTTAAAACCTCTGGTCCCACCAGTCTTTTATAGAGAACAGAGAGCCAGTAATCCTGCAGAGAGGAAAGATATTTGATTTAGAGAGGGACTGAACATCAAGAGTTTTTCAATATCAGAGTTACTAGCTTTACTGTGATTCTGATAAGATGTGATGCTGATGATTTTGATTATTTAATAACAAGGATAGAGGTCTTAAACATCCAAGTTTAGGCATTTTTTTCTTTTTCAGTAATCTTTAATAACAGATAAACTTCTGCACACTTTAAAAAAATATGCAACAAATGTTTTGATTGATTTTATTTATTTATTTACACCTCCAACCCTGATGGGTTTATAAGACACCAAAAGCAAAGCTGCAGCGGCTCCACATTCAGAATATTCATATTAATTCAGACTACAGTAAAGTCGCATTTTATCTCAACACTTCAGTTTTAAATTCTGTGTTCTCTTTTCTTCAACCCATTACTTCAGATTTGTACATCCTTACTTCATTTATGATGGAGTTAATCAGTCCAGATCCTGCATGTTCATGTTTTTTCATTTTTTCTGTCCATTCTGATTTAAAAGAATAAATAAAATAATAGAAATATAAGTAAAGAATGAAGATGGCAGACTCTTACAGGCAGTGGATCCAGGTTTTCGTCCACCAGGTGATAACTTCCAGACCCGATAAAGACCTGCCTCATGACCACGTCCAGACCGAGTCGGGCTGCAAGACCAAGTTTGTCCAACCACCTGCAGAGAGGACGAGCACGGCCGGAGGCATGAAGGAATAAAGATAAAATATCATTTTTACAGTTGGCAGATATTTGAAATAAATGTTATACCCTTTAGGTTGCAGGACCATGTCCAACTACCAGGTGGTAAATCCCAAACTCTTGTCTTAACTATCAGCTCAACTGTTTGGCAGAGGTCATCAATAAATTCAGGGGTATTTAACGTCTTAAAAAACAGAATAATCAAATCATTGTTTGATTCCTGTAACACTTCAGGGAACAGGGAAATCTACAAACAAACCAAAAACCAGACATTTTCATGGTGTGGGATTTAAAGGTTTGAAAAGCTAACAGTACGTTAGGTGGTGACAAAAATGCACAAAAATTTGGGGCAAAATAAATTAGAAAAGGCAGAAATGTTGTAAATAAAATACAAAAATAACTTAAAACAGATGATACTGAGTTTGACAAACACACACAAAAGATTTTATGAATAACAGATTAAATATATAAATCATAATATTAGTATTGTTAAGATAAGTATTTAAATAATAATGATGGTAATAATAATAACTTTTATCTTTTTAGATCCTACACATAGAAAATATTATTTATTTTGGTGTGTTTGCAGTTTTCTTCTGTATTCTAAATCATTGACAAAAAAAATGACGTATGTTTTTTTTTTTAACAAATGAGATATTCTTGTGTTTATTGACATCTGACAAACAGTTATGCTGGAAGTTTAAGGCTTCAGTTTCATAAAAATATTACCTTTGCACATTTTTACCATAAAGAGAGACTTCCTCATGAACCCAAAGTAATTTTGTATTTATTTTAATTTTTGATGTAACTCACAAGTGAATAGTTTGATTAAACAGCAATAATGCATGTACTTTAGAGTCCACGTTTTCTTTATTTACTCGTAATAAATGATTGTGTTTATGAATCTTTATAAAGTTCCCCTAAATTACCACTTTTACTGTTAATGCATGGTGTCCACTGTAGTAGAATTGTAGGTAATTTTATATCTCATGCATGAAAGGGTTAAGCATTAATTAAAATAAAATAAAATAAAAAGCATAAAAACTCAAACCTGTGCTGACAACAGCAGAAACTGTAGCATTATTATTTTATTAAAGAAATCAGTTTTGATAACTTATGTTATATCAGATATTAAACTGAGAGTATTTTGAGCCTCTCCGGACCTTAAATGTGCACGTGGGTCTGCTTTAGTCTGTGTGAAGGTTTGTCATGAGACCTGGGGGCTGATGGGTAATTACTAAACTCAATCAGCTTCATGTGGACTCTGCTGTCAAGCTGAGCTGTGATCCACTGCTGCAGTGAGCACTAAACTAATTTCACTGATTATCAACCTGAGCTCAGCTGGAGCAGCACTCAGGTCTGCAGGACATGGAGTCAGAGTTGGTTAACTATAGGGATGGGATGAAATATCGTTTGGCAAAATATCGCGATACAGAACGTGACGAAATGCATCGAGTTTGGAAAAAATGGATCGCGAAATAAAGACGTCACATCCGGTAATAGTGCATGTGACCAGAAGTGACGACAACAAACATTACCACCAACTACCTTGCCTCCAAAAAGCCGAATGATGGAATCGAATGAGGTCTAAATTGAGGACGCTCCGTCTGGATACAAGTCATCAGTCTGGCAGTATTTTGGCTTTCTCATTAAAAAAGATTAAGACGGCGAAAACGAGCCTACTGCTCGTTAGCACACACTCTCTCTAACCTCTCCAGGGTTAGAGAGAGTGTTATTGTTCATGTTTGGCCTGTTAGGCCTTGTGTTTTCCTGTGTGCAACTCAAACTAAAACAAATAAGTTTTAATTACACAGTAATATTTTTTCTTTTTTACTTTTTTGATATTGTATCGTGACGTATCGTATCGTGACCCGGGCATATCGAGGTGCAGCGTATCATGAGTTTAAGTGTATCGTCCCATCCCTAGTTAACTAGTGCTTTGGTAGACTTAACTAATGAAGCAAGAACTATCACTGGTACTAGTAGTAGACCTAAAATGATTACTAGTAAAAAGTAAAAGCTTTATTTGTAGTATAGTAACATAAAATCGTCCACTTGCTTTATTAGTAAGATCCACTAGTGCACCAAAACCTAAACTAGTAAAACAGAGGCTTTGTTTACTTTTATTACTATTAGATAATAAGCAGTTTGGAGTAGATGTGTTCATTGATTTGCATAAAGCATTTGATACGATCGATCATTCTTTGCTTCTACAGAAATGTGAATGGTATGGCAGAAGAGGTAAAGGACAATTTTGGTTAAGAAGTTACTTAAATAACAGGATTCAGTATGTGAGCATTGATGATATTAAATCTCAGCTAACAGGTTTCAGCTGCGCCTTCTGGCCAAGGTGAAGCCCTTCCTCAGTCGGCAGGATCTTGAAAAGGCTGTTCATGCTTTTATTTGTACCCGTCTTGACTATTGCAATGCCCTTTATATCGGCCTCAGCCAATCTTCCCTCTCTCACCTCCAGCTCGTTCAAGACGTGAGCACATCACCCTGTGCTGTCGTCTCTCCACTGGCTTCCAGTTCGGTTTAGAATTGATTTTAAACTTTGGTAGTTTGTTTTTAGTGCCATTCACGGCCTGGCTCCTCTATATTTATCAGAGATTTTAACTTTACGCAGCCACAACGAGGGCTCTGCGTTCTTCTGGCCAGTTCCTTTTGGATGTTCCAAGGTCGAGATGTAAACAGTGGGGCGTTCGTTCTTTTGCTGTTGCTGCACCTACGTTGTGGAACATGCTTCCCCCAGACATCCACACCACAACTGACTTTAGTCTTTTTAAATCTAAACTAAAAACTCACTTTTTTAGAATGGCTTTTAACCCTGACTAAGGCTTCTAGGTCTTATGTTCATGTCAGTTAGCTTTACTTTGTTTTATCTTTTCTGAATGGCTTTTAAGCCCCTTGCTGCTGTCACACCTCCCGTTGTATTCTTATGTATCTTTTTCTTTTATGTATTGTTCTTATGGTATTGCTTTATGTTGCTTTCATCCATAGCGTTCTTATTTATTTTCTGACACTGCTGTAAACACTTTGGGGGCCTTTTGGGTTACTGTAAAGGGCTTTAGAAATAAACATTGATTGATTGATTGATTGATTGATGTAACCTGTGGAGATCCACATGGCTCAGTGTTAGGACCAAAGTTATTTATACTTTATATAAATGATATTTGTACAGTGAGTAATACATTGAAATATGTTATGTTTGCAGATGATACTAGTTTATTTTGTTCTGGAGGGAACATAAATTGTTAAAAACTGTAGAAATAGAATAAATAAAGTTAAAGAAATGGTTTGCTTTAGATAAGCTATCTCTAAATTAAAGCAAAACTAAATTTATGTTGTTTGGTGGTAAAAAGACTAACACTGAGGTAAAACTGAATTTAAATAAAGTTGAAATTGAAAGACAGGGTTCCCACTCTTTTCTAGAAATCATTTTCCAGGACTTTTTCCAGTGTCACATAACCAACTGAAGTTACATTGTTGCTGTTTTTAATTCTAGTTAGCCTTCTAAAAAACAAGATTAGAGGTTGATGAACAATATCTCTAGCTATTGATCATGTTGATCTTATAATTTCTTTGTTTCTAACTCTGCAGGGCGAACATTGTCTGTTAGCTCTCTGTTTAGTTTGGCTTCTATGTGTCTTAGTATTATAAATTTATGCTTATACATATTTTTTAATCTTTATTAACTCTGTTTTTTTATGAAGAGATTTTGTTAATTTAGCCTAAACTTTATTTTGTCACTTTTTCATTATTTCTTTTTGTCCCCATTATTTTGAGTTTTTATATTTTATGCCTTAACTTTCATTGTTTTACCTCCTCACATTTTCTGGCTACTTGTACATTAGTTACTAGGTACATTTTTAATTCATTTCCTATGTTTCAAGTTAGAAGGAAGACAAATAATTTTCCAGGACATTTTAAGCTTTTCCAGGACATTTCACTTTTTTCCTCATTTTCCATTTGTTTTCTATGACTGGAAAATTGGGCAATCATTTTCCAGGTTTTCCAGGACGCGTGGGAACCCTGGAAAGAGTATATGAAACTAAGTTTTTGGGAGTAATTATAGATGATAAAGTCTGTTGGAAGTGTCACATAAAATATGTAAAACAGAAATTATCCAACTCTATTTCAATTCTTTACACAACAAGAAATTTTCTGACTAAGAAAAGCCTTCATTTACTGAACTTTTCACTTGTGATGACTTCTATAAAATATTGTGCAGAAATTTGGGGAAATGCATATAAAACGAACCTAGATCCAATAATTAAACTAGTGTTAAATAAGACAATTCCTGCTTGTATTAAAATGTTTAAGCTAGGGCAGGGACTTATAACTTAAGGGGGTTTTTAATGTTTGAAACTCACAAAGTCCAAACTAATCTAAAGTACAGATGTGTTTAAGTTTGGGTGTAAAATTATGGAATGAAATAAACAATGAAATAAAGATGTGTAATTCTATTTGAGTTTTTAAGAAGACTTTCAAAACTACAATTGTCAAAGGTTACAATGAAATTTGATCGATTTCAATTTTTTCAATTCAAACCATCATGTGTTTTGGAATTATGTTTTAATACTGATGTTTAATTGTGAATTATTCAGTTAATCCTATGATGGGACAGGATAGGCTAAAATAAACCTCGGGGCTTCAGGCAAGTCCTTTTCAGTTGCTGTCTGTTTTCTTTCTTTTTGTTTGTAAAGACACAATTTTATTATTATTTTTTAAACAGAAATGCTTGTGTTATTAATATTTAAACTGTTACTGTTCCCTAAAACTTATTTAGTTAGAGCCTTGTCATATTTATTGTTGTGATTTGCTGTTTACTGCCTTAAACTTTAACATGAACTTGTATAATTATGACGTGTGCTGCAGACCTCTTGGCCAGGTCACCCTTGTAAATGAGATCCTGATTTCAGTGGGTTTAATCTGGTTAAATAAAATAAAATAAAATCACATAGATTTCCTCTGTTAGTGATGGAGATGTCTGAAAGTCAAACTCACATGAATCCTGCGACGAAGGTGTCCGACAGGCCCAAAGCTCCGCCTCCAAACGCCGAGCTGGTCTCCCCGAGCCACACCGGCTTCTGCGGAGACACCAGGCGGACCGTCTGGACCGACGACAACATTCAAACACAGATTAACAAATCAGCATCGACAGCGAGGGCTCGGAGATGGAGAGTTAAAAAAATCACCTGCAGGACTTCACTGGTCTTCAAGGTCAAAGTGTCGAGGACTTCAGGGTCCAGGAAGTCCTGCAGAGACGTGTCCCGGCCGTTCACGTAGTAACTGAGGAGAGGACAGAGATACAACAAGCTAAAGGTTCAGACTGATTATGCATCATAATAATCAATCAATAAATGAACTACCTGCCAGAGAGAATGTAAACTATGTGGATTAATTCAGAAAAAAATGTAGAGGTTAAATAAAGAAAAAAAATCAGACCAATGAAAGTCTACATCTGATTCTGTCTCTAACATGGAGAGCTATCATGATTTGGTTTATTCCTAAATTACACCAGCTGTTTCAATCCCACCACTTTATGCTGTTTTCTTTCATTTTGTTGCTTTAGTTAACTCGACCCTCTGTTCACCTGATGGTTGATTTTATTCTCCCTTTGTTTTGTCTTTTAAAGCACTTTGTAAACTTCTGTTTTCAAAGGAGCTATATAAATAAACTTATTATCATTATTATTATTATCTAAGATTATGGAGGCCACACAAAAGATACAAATAAAACACGACCAAAAGTTATCAAAACACAACAACAAAATAGAAAAATGCAGTAATATTTTAAAATACAGCTGAGCATATTACAAAACACAACTAGCACACAAAAAAAAGTAAAAAAAATTAAACAACATATTGAAAAATACACATCAAATAAAAATGTTGAAGCTAATATGAACACAAGGACAAGTTAATAAAAAAGTGAAAACAAGAACAACAAATTAAACATAAACTAAAGAAACAAAAAACAGAAACTCAACACTAAAATCAAAACATGACCTGATTTATGAATAAAGTTCAGATGTGGTGGACTCACTGGTGCCACGTCACGGCGTCCACGGCGTCTGCTCCAGTCTGAAGGAACCTGAGGCAGCAGAGAAACAGAGGAACTGAGACCAGAGCAGCAGAGATAAGACGAGACCTTCAGAGACCTTCAGAGACCTTCAGAGACCTTCAGAGACGAGGCCTCTGCTGATGGAACATTCCAGACAAATCAGAAACTTCAGCAGAAACAAAGTCACATGAGGAAACAAGAAGCAAAGAGACACGAGAGTCTGACGGAGGAGCTGAGGCTGAAGAGGACGGAGATATTCTGATCTGAGCAGGAGAACAGACGAGATAATCTTAGTACATCTGAGATAATCTGAGATCATCTGAGGTAATCTTAAAATATCTGAGATCATAAGATCATCTGAGATAATCTGAGAACCCTACCTGGCACTTTTGCAGATTAAGGAGACGAACGTTTTGGTATAAGTTCGATCTCTCTACGACATTCCTGCTGGAAGTAACAGCTGTTTAAGTGATTCTTTTGGTCCATAGGTGGCGCTACAGAGCTCTTTTTGGAATTATGGGGGTTCATTTTTTTATTTTATCATTTCCTCGCTGATTCAGAGCAGTGTGCCAGTTTTGGTGATTTTTTGAGAATGTGTGGTGGGTCAAATGAAGCTTAACACGTCTGGTAGATCATAAAACATACAAGAGCGGATCCTCAGCACAAAACTCCACCACGGCAGAGGGGTAAGAAAGTTAGATTTTAATCAAAGAGCCTCTCAGTCATTCTTTGTAAATGTGATGTTTTGACAGATCTTTACAGAGATTCTGTCAAACTGCACAGTTAACGACCTTAAAGGTGTTTTGCTGCTGCGTGACCTCTCACCCCTGCAGGATGTCGACCCGGTGGTCCCTCGGCTGACCCACGTCCGGCCCGAAGAGCCCGGCGCCACGGTAAAGTTCAGACTGTGACATCATCACTCTGAGACGGGCGAAGTCCTGACCCAGCTGGTCCCCGTCCACCCGGATCCCCGCCTTCTTCTCGTAGCTGTTCGGCTCTTAAGGACAAAAAAAGAACAATGAAAGAAGGACGATAAATGTACAAAGAAGGACAATAAGAAGAAGAAAAAAGGAACAACAAAAGGACAATAAGAAGACAAAAAACGACAGGAAAAAGGCAGAAAAAGAACATTAAAAGGACAATAATACCACAATAAAAGAGAAAAACTGACATTAAAAGGATAAAGAAGGACAATAAAAAGGAGAAAATGAACAACAGAAGGACATAAAGGACAATTAAAAGAGCAAAAAAGGAAAATAAAAATGGGTAAAAAAGAACAAAAAATAAAAAAAATAAAAAGGACAAAAAGGGACAATAAAAAGGACGGACAAAGAATAATAAAAGGACAATAATACCACAATACAACAAAGTGATCAAAATTGACATAAAAGAACAAAGAAGAAAAATAAAAGCGCAAAAAGGGACAACCAAGGGAAAAAGAACAAAAATAGGACAAAAAAGTACAATAAGGGACAAATAAGCCCAATGAAAGAACAATTAAAAAAGGGATTATAAAAGAGAAAAAAGGACAATAAAAGGACAAAGAAGGAGAATAAAAGGGCAAAAATTGATTTAAAAAAGGACATAAAAGAACAACTAAAGGACAGAAAATGGACATAAACGAGGTAAAAAGGACAAAAAAAAGAAAAACAAAAGGACATAAAAATGAGAAAAATAAAAGGACAAAAAAAGGAGGAAAAAGAACAAAGAAAGGACAATAATACCATAATAAAGGGGGAAAATTGACATTAAAAGGACAAGGAAGGAGAATAAAAGGGCAAAAAAGGAGGACAAATAATAAAGGACAAAAAAATGCAATAAAAGACAAAAAAAGCCCAACGAAAGGACAATTTAAAAAAGGTGAAAATGTAGGGAAAAAAGTACAAAAAGGAAAATAAAAGGACAATTAAAAAAGGGAAAAAGGAGAAAAAAGGGGAAAAAAAGGAAAGGACAAAGAAGGAAAATAAAAGGGCAAAAGGGAACAATAAAAGGACACAAAAAGGACAATAAAGGAAATAAAAGGGCAAAAACTGATAAAAAGGAAAACAAAAGGACAAAAAAGAACGAAAAAGGGCAAAAAAAGGAGAAAAAAGAACTAAGGAAGGTCCAGGGCAATAAAAAGAAGTGAGTTTCACTTCATGCCGACGCTCTGGAGACAAAACCACAAATGTACTGAAATGAGTCTCGGTGGGAAATCCTGTGTGAGAACGACTTCCTGTTTGAGTCGAGGTGACGAACAGTCCAGCAGAGAGAAGAGAAACCAAAGCTCAGAGCGAGAGACTGAATATTACTGCAGAAAACTGAAGCAGGATTCACGGCGGGGGAAACAGAATTACCAAATACCAAATTTAGAATTTCTGTCAATCCAAACTAAAATATAAACAGAAGCTAAAAGCCTGAGCTGCTGAAACATTAGAGATATTTTATAACTAACATATGAGAGAGCAATAAAACATGTCAAATAAAGGACCAGTCCGTCTTTATTCACTCTTAAAATGAGAATTTAAAACCACTTCAGTTCAAACAGGTTCATTCACCTTCATTTAAAAAGATCCAGATCAAACTTCTCCTTTATCGACTCAAATGTTCTGGAGCTTTCCTACACAAAGTTTAATCTTTAAATAAAGTCGAGCTGTTTGTTGTGTTTCCATGAGCGCTCAAAGTGCACGTGATTCTCTGGATGCTTTTCTCACCACAACACCGGACTGAACACGATGGTCGAATTCAGAAGGAAGAGAAGACCAAGGTCATTTTGTTCAACTTTAAATATACAATCTTATATTTTCATTTTCATTTGAAAATGAGAAAACAAATGTGCCTTTGTTTGAAAATGGGAAAAGCTGCATCGATGGAGAGCAAACAGAATTCAGATCACATTTAATGGGAAAGGCAAATATTATCAAAATCTAATTGGGTTAAACTGATTTGGTAATTTAATGAAATTGTTGTTAACAAGGCTAACCGACTTGTTTATTCTCAAGACAAATATTTGTTCTAATTTATTTCAGTCTCCTGACTTTATTTAAGTGTTGTTATCAGCTGTTACTATTTCCTCCCTCTGATTTTAGTTTCTTCTGATTTTGAATTTTCTGATTAATTATCTTTTGTTGGTTACATGTTTATGTTAAATGAATATTTTTAAGTAAACATGCACTACGTGAAACAAACTCTGCTCCGCTCTGAGCTCGTCATGGTCCTGAAGATTCATTGTTTTAAAAAAAAGAAAACAGCCTTCACCTTTAATAATCATCAGACTCCCATAACGCTTCAAAAAGTTTTTATTAAATACTGGAAACAAGACCTGCAGGCTCTGTTTAAAAGAACAAACAGATGGTACAATTATTGAACATTTTTTTTCTCTTGGTGGAAGAAAATAAAGATGTTTAATTTATTAATTATCAAGTGCTTCCTGTTTACCTGTTCCTTTGTATCATTTTATGTATGTGTATTTGTCTGTAATTATTGTGTTTATTAGTTTGTGTTTCTTTCTTTTTCTCTTTAAAATAATTTATTGTTGTTTTATGTTTTTAAATGCCAAACTAGGGTAATGCAAATTAGTTTGGGCTATAAATGTTTTAAAGAGTGGTGAAGTTCTCCTCCTTCATTCTCTCTCCAGATAAATAAATATTTAATAAATAAACATTAAAAATAACTACATGTGGTTCAATAGTTCTCGGCTTCCAACTTCTCCTGCTGAGAAATTGTGTCTTAAATTCTGGAAAAGTCCACCATCAAATTAATTTAAATAAAAACCTTTAAGTTTGGCGTGCATATGTTTTCTTTTATCATTCTGCTGTGATAAAAGTAAATTTTGGTTGTTTTTCAGATCATTTAACTCGTTTTGAGCTTTTCTTTAGCGAAGATAATTAAGTAGGAGAAAGAACCGACACAAAGTTCTTCCTCACATTTTAAACTCTCATTCCCGACCCTCCAACAGCAGTTCTGTGACCCCTGTAGGGCCCCGACCCACCAGTTGAGAAGCATTACTGTGCTGACAAACCGTTTCCGAGCTCCCAGTCCATCCTGTAGCCTCGGGCCTCGCAGTAGCGCAGCAGCTCGCCGGCGTTGCTGCTGTTCCAGCTGTTCTCTGCCGTCCTGAGCAGAGCGTTCAGGCCGAAGATCAAGTCCAGCCCCGAGCTGTTGGAGAAGCAGTGGAGGAGGTCCACGGTGTTCTCTGCAACGGGACAATAAAAGTCTTTAAAAAACCTGAACATGGATCAACATTAATATTCTTTATTCTGATCATATTCATATTAAAGAGCAGTGGAGGAGGTCCACGGTGTTCTCTGCAGCGGGACAATAAAAGTCTTTAAAAAACCTGAACATGGATCAACATTAATATTCTTTATTCTGATCATATTCATATTAAAGAGCAGTGGAGGAGGTCCACGGTGTTCTCTGCAGCGGGACAATAAAAGTCTTTAAAAAACCTGAACATGGATCAACATTAATATTCTTTATTCTGATCATATTCATATTAAAGAGCAGTGGAGGAGGTCCACGGTGTTCTCTGCAACGGGACAATAAAAGTCTTTAAAAAACCTAAACATGGATCAACATTAATATTCTTTATTCTGATCATATTCATATTAAAGAGCAGTGGTCCAGGCATCGAGCCCTGAGGAACACCTCGTCCTTTGGCAGATTATTAACAGCTGGTGGATGAACAGAAGCCTCCGCTCTCTAAATAAAGCATTATAAAATATTACCAAGCAGAGGTTAAAGGTCGTACCTGTGAACTTGACCCGTCTGTACTTCCTCCTCAGATCCTCCTTCAGGAGAACATCTTGTTGTTTGGTCCACTCCTTCTTCAGCCGGAGCTCCAGCCACGGGGGCAGCTCCAGTTTATCACAGGACGGAGCTGAAATCAGCGTTTAGACAGTTTAACCTGTTTAATGTGAGTATGAGACTCTGAAGGTCATATGGACAGGGTCATTAGTTTAACCTGTTCAGCCCAAAAATCTCAGGAATGTTTGATGCTCTCCAACAAAACAAAAGTGAACTATTCATGTAGAAATATCGTCATGCTGCACATCAAATTAAACAAGAACACAACCAGATAAGACATTTTTACACACACCAAACAGATGAGTGATCAAATATCCAAATCTGTTTCACTTTGATTCAAACTTGAGTTGATTTGTTTGGATTTTAGGGCTGGGACAACACGCTTTTCTCCCAGTTCAATTTTTACGATTTTTTTAGGTGTCGATACGATTTAAATTGCAATTCTACGATATTGCAGATTTTTTCAATCTTTAGTTAGTTTTTTTAACACCAGTGAAAAAGATGAACAATGATGATGCCTACAGACTATATCAGGAAAAATACACATCACATGTGAGTCTGTTTTTAGGATTTATTCAGCTATATATTTTAACCAGCTGTTTATACTCTCACTTCAAAAGACTGGACTGACTCTAAAAGTGGATTATTAACACAGACTAAAATGAAGCTTTTACATTTGGAAAAAAAAAAGATTTTGAACAAACAAACTGTTTTTAAAATTGTCAAACAAAAAATCCTGATATTTACGTGAATCTATTTTTTTCTCGCACCCCTAATTTTTATTTTTATTTTTTTACTTAACCAGGAAGTCCCACTGAGATTAAAAATCTCTTTTATGAGACACCTGGCCAAAACAGCAGCCCTACAGAGTCACAGTAAATAGAAAATGACACAACACAATCAACAGGTTTAAAATAAATAAGCAAATATACATTTGGCTTTCAAGAAAAACAACCACATGCCTCTGTCACCACATTCTTAATGATGCTCTTAAATTCATTAAGAGATATCACTGAATCCAGTTTGAGCTCTTTTTGAAGATTATTCCACGACCAAGGTGCATTAAAAGAAAAGGCAGTTTTCCCAGGTCTGTAAAAACTCAGAGAAGAGCAGCACATTAGAGGATCGCAGCAGATACCCAGCAGAGTTTTGATACAGACAGGAGCAGAGGGAAGATGGAAGTTTTCCCAGAATTGCTTTATTAATAAAAATCAGCCAGTGTTGTTGTCTGCCAATTGCTAGTGAAGTCCAACCAACCAAACTAATGGATTTCTGCGAATGGGAAGATGTAGAGAGTTTGGCTTGATTTTTTCCAAAATGAAACAAAAATATACATTTATTTTGTTTTGTTTTTTTACAAAAACTGCCACAGATAAACAGAAGAAGATAACAACTGCTGTAATTGGGTGTAATGAACACCAAAGTGCCATAAAAGTGAAATCTAAAGTTTGGTTTATCAGAAATGTCAAATGGGACTAATGGAGCCAAACTGTGCCAAGATTGGGCCTGACCACTCTGTAGTAAAACCTCTCTAACTTTGCTCTGCATCACTTTATCAGACTCAAACTTGGCAGAAGTAATGTTCACATATTTTAACATTCATTCATAGAGTTCTGAAGCTGCAGCTGCATCATTCCAAACAGATATTCACAATAAAAAGTTATTTATTTTAGGCGAGGATGAAATGTTCAAATGATTCTGACTTCTATCTTCATTTTCTCTGTCCCAGTAACACATATACTGATAATTCACATCTGGACAAATCTCTAAATATTACTTTATTATGACACCAGAATAATTCAAACAGAGCTTCTGTTTGCAGAGATTCACTCTTTTCTTTATGAGGATGTCACTTTGGAGCAGAACAGCCCGCCTCGCTCTCATTTCAGCTGATTTGACTTTAAGAACTTTTCTTCTTCTTCTGCTTCCTGACAGACGTTTTAACATGACTGATGCAGGTGAGCTTACCTGAGCCGAGCCGATGGTCCCCCTGAGGCGTGAACACCATGAAGTCCTGCCTCGTTCCTCCAAACCTGAGGAAGGACGGGGTCAACGCTCGGGCCAACGTCCTGACCTTTGGAGAGCTGGAGGACAGAGGAGGAGGGGTGAGGGTCTGAAGAGCTTTTTAATGATGCACACATGTGATAGCATGAATTTAAGTCCTGGATCAACTCATGTGTCATGAACCATTATTTGATTATGGACTTATTCTATCATACTGCCATTTAGAAACCACAGACAGAAGATGTGTTGGACCTGACCGTACCTGAAGTGACCGATGTATCTTCATAACCTGGCTCAGAGCCGTGAAGAATACGGAAGATCATGTTGTTTTAAGCAGTTAAATATGCAATTTATTAACAAACAAAATAAAACAACCAAGGCTATTAAACTGCAGAAACAGAGTGGTGTTAGTCAGTAAAGTCAGTGATGTGAATGTTGGGTGTGTGTCATGAAGTGTGGGGTGTTGATAAGAAGAACAAACTACGATAAAAGGTGAATCTGATGGCTGAGGTGAGTCCAGGTGAAATGAGAGAGGTTGGGCTTTTATGCCCAGCAGGTAACTCAGGTAACTCTGAGTGTTTGCACGAGGAGCTAAGGCAGAGACCGTCACAGTATGTATATGCATAACTCTGCTGTGTTAGATTTCTGCTGCCATGTTTATGATATGGATGATAACCCGTCTCCCTTTGTCAGTATGGTGCTATAAACCAGCCCATAAACCTGCAGTCTGGTATTCTGTATTACTGTTTATCATCAGATGTTATCTGATAACAATATCATAACGTACAGGGAACATTTCTAAAATAGCTCCATGTTTTCTTTCCATGCTTCATATCGAGGGTTTGTGACCTTTTCTGATGCTACAGAAGAATGTTTAAAGTAAATAAATCTCATTTCAGGACTGAAACGCTTCAGCAGGAGGTCAAGGTTTGAATCTGCTTTAAAAACATGGAGTCTAAAAAGTTCACATCAGGAATTCTTTCACAGAAAGACAGATAAAGAATTAATCTTTAAAGATTAGACTGGAAAAGCTGGTTTTCAAAATAAATAAATGAGACTGTGTCTAACTGTCTATTTATTATTCTCTCATCTGTTACGCCTGCTCTTTGTTTTTAATGATAGTTTTTGTCTTTTTTAAAGAGTTACTGATCAGTTTTACCTGCATTATAATTTATTTTTCTCTTTTTAACTGATATGTTATATGACCCCAGAGGAATAGTCTCTGCTGGGATCAGAAATAAAGAAACAAAGGAACTATAAATCTATCAGATGGTTTAGGTTTTATGGATAATTTAACAAATCTGTGTACCCAGTAAAGTTTTTTTTTATTTTAACCAAACTAGTGTGTGTTAAGTTGCTGCAGGATTCTGCAGATCAATCAATCAAACTTTATCTATAAAGCACTTTTTATACAAAACAATGCAGCACAAAGTGCTTTACAAACAGACAGATGAATTAAATGAAAGATTTATGACCCACACCGCAACCCACACAGTG
The DNA here is from genome assembly GCA_036419115.1 of Scarus forsteni. Taxonomy (NCBI): domain Eukaryota; kingdom Metazoa; phylum Chordata; class Actinopteri; order Labriformes; family Labridae; genus Scarus; species Scarus forsteni. The sequence goes on from JAZDUH010000175.1 coordinate 1,003,529, forward strand.
TCAATAAATAGAATCATAAAAAAAGACAGTAATGCAACAGATGCTTCATACTGAGTCCTATCAGTTCCCCTTTTGATTTCTTTCACTTTGTTCTGCACAAACAACAACAGACAGGTCAGAATCATGTCAGACTGTGGCTGAACTGGTTTAACTTTGGACAGAAACTTTAAAAAAGGAAACAGTAAGTAGAATCATTAATGGCAGATATAAATGAAGTTTTATTCCCAGTCTTAGTCTTCATTTTATATGTATGGCTGAAAGGCTTTTCTGCATGGTTTTGAAGCACATTACCTTTTTACAATGTATCTATTAAATGAAATCCTTTAGTAAAGAGAACCATTCACAGCTCTGGTTAATAAAACTGATTTACAGAATAATTAAACCAACTAGAAAAGCACTCTGAGAGCGCAGACCTCTGCCAGTGCCACAGTCCTCTCCCATATTGTGATTTTCTCCATAAATATTAGTCCTACCTTTATTTCATCGAAATATTTAGATTCCTTGACCATGAAAACATACCATTAGCAACTGGATTTATAATTACCTCCGCCGAGGAGGTTATGTTTTCAGGAGAGCTTGTTTGTCTGTCTGTGAACAAAATAACTCAAAAAGTTATGGATGGATTTTGATGAAGTTTTCGGGAAAAGTTCAGCATGGGAAAAGAAAGAACTGATTCAATTTTGGTGTTGATCCGGATCAGCGTCTGGACGCCATGACGAAAAATGTGATTTTTGTGAATAACTACTGAACTAAAATAGATATCTTTATGACTCCAATCAACACCAAAATCAAATCAGTTCTTTCTTTTCCCATGCTGAACATTTCCTGAAAATTTCATCAAAATCCATCCATAACTTTTTGAGTTATTTTGTTCACAGACAGATGGACAAACAAACTCTCTCGAAAACATAACCTCCTTGGCGGAGGTAAATATTCGGAGCTTTGCTGAAGTTTAAAAATCAAAAGTTTTGGTGAAAAGTGAATCAGAGTCTGAAAAACTTCATTATCATTCCTGTTCTCACAGACTCTGTTAAATGAGACGATGGAGAGACAGAAAAGGACGAACAGAGGAGCTTTAATTTAAAAACTCTGCTGCCTGTTTGGAGGAGAACAGACTGTGAGCAGAGGTCAAAGGTCAAACTGCAGGGCCTCTAAAGCCCCTTTGTGTCACTGCTGAAAGAAACAGAGGTGAAAATCTGTGGTCGTCAATCATGAAAAATGTCCCTTCAATTGGTGTCCAGGACATTTCTGTCATGACAGATTTTTCCCACCTGTTAAAACAACATTTAATAATTATATTATAATTGTATTAAGACAGCCTTTGTTATGTCTAAATCAGCCAATAAATCATATTCTGTACCATCATTTACATTTATGGATCAAAAAATAATTATCTCATAAACAAAGCCAAAGATTTCAATCAAATCAGCAGTGGTCCAAACATGGAGCCATGAGGAACACCTCATCCAAGTATGCAGATTTACTCAAATGTATTTAAGAAGCTTCTGGTTCAGACTGACGGAGACTCAAATTAAATTCTTCATGAGAACAAAAATCTCTTTAAATGTCATCTGTCTTCATTCTGATGGTCATATTTGTAATAATATAATGATAAAATATAATAAACTTCATTTGTATAGCACTTTTAATTTAGTGCTTTGACAGGCAGGAACATAAAGACAGCAAGAGAATTAAAATCAAAAAACATTAAAGACGGACACAAAAGGCAAAATGAAATTAAGAGAGACAGTGGCATAGGAACGTAGACAAAACAAGAACCCAATGACGTAAAAGAGACCATGAGGACCAAAATAAAAGCTAAAAAAAACATACAAACGTAAAATTACATAAAAAAACTAAAATAATCTTTGAAAGATTAAGAGTATAATGTAAACTGAAACAAAAATAAAACAATCAGAATTAAAGGTAAATAAAGACACCAATCTGTTAACACAGCAAAAAGATATCAATAAAAACAAAGGAGCTAAAATGATAAGACTGATACTAACAAATAAAAGGCTAAAAGAAAACTGAATCACAAACAGAAGACTTAAAACACAAATAAAAGTCTAAAAAGATTAACCCTCTAACTCCTGGCTCAACTGTTTGCCAGAGGTCATCATTAAATTCAAGGATATTTAAAGTTTTAAAAAACAACAAATCAAATCATTGTTTGATTCCATTAACATTTCAGGGAACAGAGAAAAATACAAACAAACCAAAAACGAGATTCTCTTTGTGTGGGATTTAAAGGTTAAAAAAGTTTATGGTTGATAACGTAATGACATAAAAATTCATGATTTTTGGGACAATATTAGAAAATGCAGAAATGTAAATGAAATAGCTTAAATAGAAGATACTGCATCTGACAAACACACAAAAAATGCTTTTGATGAATCACATTTTAAAAATATAAATCATCATTTCAGTTAGTAGTTAGTGCAAGTATTTAAAATAATAATGATGGTAGTAATAATAACTTTTAGTTTTATTACCCTTTAAATCCCACACAAAGAAAACATCAGTTCTTTTTGTTTGCATTTGCACTTTTTAACACATTAAATATTCCTGAATTTATTGAAAAATGGAAAATGTGTAGTTTTTTGAGATTATTGCTGCAGCTGAGTCCTGATCCAACACTTAAATGACACTTAAAAACAGTTTATTACATTTAAAACTTTAACTCTTAAACTCAAGAGCGGATTATCCTGATGGATGAGCTCTGTTCTGTTATTTTGAGTGGACTGGGTCATAATCTAAGATTATTTTCTATAAATGTGACCAGAACTCTGATTTAGAGCAGAGAGAAATGAAGCGGATTAATCTGATTAATGTTTGAATGTGGATGAACGAACAGATGGAGAGCTAATTCGGTGTGACTCCAGTTTGAGGATCAGATTATTTTGAATTAGAAACAGGTTTATCTTCATTTCTGACTTTAATCCCGTTGATCAGTCCATGATGCTCTTACTCGGATCATGCGTGAGGATTAAACCGGATTAAGAAAACTCGTTAAAGCGGATCAGTTTGACTCCAGAACCAGAAGTTGTGGAAAGTCCGGGATCTGCTCACCTCAGCAGGAACATGAACTTCTCCTCTGAAGCCAGACTCGCATCGATGGTGACGGACAGAAAGCGCGGATCCACCCGGCGGAGCACCGAGGACTGCAGGTCCAGGTCCAGATCCGGGTCCGAGGCATTCCGGGTCCGGTCCCAGGCGGGGAATCCTCCAGCCCGGACCAGGAGCACCAGGATCGGCAGCAGGACCGGGATCGTCTTCATGACTGGAGGACAGCACGCGCAGGAGGAGGAGCGGCGCGCGTACTTCCTGTTTATATAGACTCTGCAGACAGGGGCGTCACCGGGGGAGGGGAGGGGGGGCTGGGGCTCCCCGCAGATATTTCAGAAAAACATCTTCAACCAATGTTTTTATAAAGTTAGCGGTTATCCAAACTCCAGTTCCTGTGAATTTGGGATGATGTGTAAAAAGTTCATTAAAAATAAAACAATCTGTGAATCATTTTGAGCTTTAAATTCAATTAACACGCTACAAAACAAGATATTTAGTGGAGCTTTAAGCAGAATTTCAGGAGTGGACCACACCTCAACCACGCCTCTTCCTGTGTTCCTATAAATTCTAACCAACCATTTTCCTCTTGTTTCGCACACTCGACACACCCCTCCCTCCCTCCCTTATCTAAAACTTCTTTCTGCCCTCCTTCCTCGGGGCCTTAAAGAGGGGGTTCGTCGTGCCCGGGAGCTACAGCGAATCCCCATGAAGTTTCCCCAAACCATTATCCGCTTCACCTACCTACTATGTTGTTTGTTATCCACTGTACACAATAAATAATTGTCAAATCCATCCTGTTGATGGTGTGGTCCTTACTCGTGAATGCTCCTGTACCTGTAACACACTGCCTGGACAAAAAAAAAAGTCTCCACCTGGATTTAACTAATCAAACAGGTCTGAGCCTCCTGTCGGATAATTACTGCACGAGCTGAAACAAGTTCTTTAACTTCAGCTGATGACATGAGCAGCTTCTCACGTCTTCAACAACCATGTCAAAGACACATCCTGTGGTCGTGGAAAAGATGTTAGTCTGTTTAAGAAGGGTCAAATCATTGGCATCAAGCAGAGAAAACATCTAAGGAGATTGAAGAAACTACTAAAACTGGGTTAAGAACTGTCCAACACATTATTAAAAACTGGAAGGATAGTGGGGAACCATCGTCTTCAAGGAAGAAATGTGGTCAGAATAAAATCCTGAATGATGGTGATCGGTGAATCACTTAAACGTTTGGCTAAATCAAATCAAAGAAAAACAACAGTAGAACTCAGGGGTGTGTTTAATAGTGAAAGTAAGAGCATTTCCACACACACAATGTGAAGGGAACTCAAGGGATTGGGACTGAACAGCTGTGTAGCCTTAAGAAAACCACTAATCAGTAAGGCTAAGCAGAAAAAAGGCTTCAGTTTGCTAGGGAGCATAAAGATTGGACTGTGGAGGACTGGAAGAAGGTCATGTGGTCTGATGAGTCCAGATTGACCCTGTTCCAGAGTGATGGGAGCATCAGGGGAAGAAGAGAGGCAGGTGAAGTGATGCACCAATCATGCCTAGTGCCTACTGTCCAAGCCTGTGGGGGCAGTGCTGTGATCTGGGACAGATCTGAGACATTGGAGAAGCTTAAAGAAACAATGAGACAGAGAATGAGACTGTGATCAAAGATAAAGGAGGAACAATGAAATATCAGAGGGTGTGAGATTTGTTTAGGTGATAACTTTGTTTTGGCCAGTGTTTATTTCAGAAAAAGCTGCAACGTGATCAACAACAGACTGAAGAAGCTGAAGTGCTGAAAAATTCCCTTTAGAACATTCAGCAGATGAACAGGTTTGAACAGGTGAGCCTCATGTCTAAGTCATTCATAAGAGAAGGTGGGCGAGGTTCAGGCAGGAATGAGAAAAACAGCCCGTGTTATTAAAAGGAGAAGGGATTCAGCAGATCCAAGCTTTTATATGAGCATCAAATTCATTTTTCAGTTTGAAGGTTAAATGTCTGTCTTTATAGAGAATTTAGCTTAATGTAGAAGGTAGAAAATCATCACAACTGTGTTCAGAAATCAACATAATCCAGTAAAATCAGCAGAATTGAGCTAAAAATCAGCATTGATCAGCAAAAACGATAACTGTGCTAAAAAATAAGCTGTAACAAGTAAAGCAGTACAACTGTTTTCATAAATCAGCAGTTATGAAAAACAGAATTGCAACTGTGTAATCAGTAAGGTCATTGTAACAGCATTTACAAATCAGGAATAATCAGTAAAATCAGCAGAATTGTGCTAATAAATTAGCAGTGATCAGTCCAACTGTAAATAAATCAGGATTAATCAAGTAAAATCATAGTACTGTCTTCATAAATCAGATGTAACCAGTAAAATCAGCATAATTGTTTATAAACGAGGAAAGTCACCGTAACAGTACAAATATATCAGGAGTAATCAGTAAAATCGCTGTAGCTGTGTTCATAAATCAGGGGTAATTATTAAAATGACCGCAACTGTGTTCATAAATCAGGAGTAATCAGTACAGCTACAGTAACTGTGTTCATAAATCAGGGCTCATCAGTAAAATCACTGTAACTGTGTTTGTTTATTAAGAGTAATCAGTAAAATCACTGTAGCTATGTTCATATATCAGGGCTCATCAGTAAAATCACTGTAACTGTGTTCATAAATCAGGGGTAATCAGTAAAATCACTGTAGCTATGTTCATATGTCAGGGCTCATCAGTAAAATCACTGTAACTGTGTTCATAAATCAGCAGTAATCAGTAAAATCACTGTAACTGTTCATAAATCAGGGGTTATCAGTAAAATCAGTGTAACTGTGTTCATAAATCAGGAGTAATCAGTAAAATCACTGTAGCTATGTTCATATATCAGGGCTCATCAGTAAAATCACTGTAACTGTGTTCATAAATCAGGAGTAATCAGTAAAATCACTGTAACTGTTCATAAATCAGGGGTAATCAGTAAAATCACTGTAACTGTGTTTATAAATCAGGAGTAATCAGTAAAATCACTGTAGCTATGTTCATAAATCAGGACTCATCAGTAAAATCAGTGTAACTGTGTTCATAAATCAGGAGTAATCAGTAAAATCACTGCAGCTATGTTCATATATCAGGGCTCATCAGTAAAATCACTGTAACTGTGTTCATAAATCAGGAGTAATCAGTAAAATCACTGTAACTGTGTTTGTTTATTAAGAGTAATCAATAAAATCACTGTAGCTATGTTCATATATCAGGGCTCATCAGTAAAATCACTGTAACTGTGTTCATAAATCAGGGGTAATCAGTAAAATCACTGTAGCTATGTTCATATGTCAGGGCTCATCAGTAAAATCACTGTAACTGTGTTCATAAATCAGCAGTAATCAGTAAAATCACTGTAACTGTTCATAAATCAGGGGTTATCAGTAAAATCAGTGTAACTGTGTTCATAAATCAGGAGTAATCAGTAAAATCACTGTAGCTATGTTCATATATCAGGGCTCATCAGTAAAATCACTGTAACTGTGTTCATAAATCAGGAGTAATCAGTAAAATCACTGTAACTGTTCATAAATCAGGGGTAATCAGTAAAATCACTGTAACTGTGTTTATAAATCAGGAGTAATCAGTAAAATCACTGTAGCTATGTTCATAAATCAGGACTCATCAGTAAAATCAGTGTAACTGTGTTCATAAATCAGGAGTAATCAGTAAAATCACTGCAGCTATGTTCATATATCAGGGCTCATCAGTAAAATCACTGTAACTGTGTTCATAAATCAGGAGTAATCAGTAAAATCACTGTAACTGTGTTCATAAATCAGGGGTAATCAGTAAAATCACTGTAACTGTGTTCATAAATCAGGAGTAATCAGTAAAATCACTGTAACTGTGTCCATAAATCAGGGGTAATCAGTAAAATCACTGTAACTGTGTCCATAAATCAGGGGTAATCAGTAAAATCACTGTAACTGTGTCCATAAATCAGGAGTAATCATTAAAATCACTGTAGCTATGTTCATATATCAGGGCTCATCAGTAAAATCAGTGTAACTGTGTTCATAAATCAGGACTCATCAGTAAAATCACTGTAACTGTGTTCATAAATCAGGAGTAACCAGTCAAACCATCGATAGCTTCAGTCGTTGTTCATTATTTAATCATTTTTGTGTCTCAAAGCAAAGAAACATTAAAATCAGAGTTCATAAGAGAATAAAACTCCTCGTGATAATCTTATTTACAGTTGGTCAGAGGTCGGAGGTCATGGTAGATCTGTGGGGAGCGTCAGCAGCTCGTCCACTTCCTCCTGCAGCGCCGCCGCCTTTTCATTCAGCAGCATCTGAAACAAACAAGGACATTAATCATTTATCTGTGAAGCACCATCACCTGTATGAACTAACATGTTTAACGGCGGTAAACGCCCACTTTGGCCGAGGCCACGATCTGATTGGCTTGTTTCTTGAAGAGGTTTTCGATGGTCCTGCTGAGGATCGTCGGGTCGGCGTTCGCCAGGTGAGTCAGAGTTTTATAGCCGGCGTTGTAGAGCTGCTTCGCTCGAAACTGCAGGGACACAAACGTCAAAAATCAGAAGACTTTATTTCTGACATGTCGGAGACTCGTCAGAATAAAGCATAAAATCAAATAAACCAAAGGAAAGATAAAAAACAAAGAGAAAGCAGAGCTGCAACAGAAGCTTAAATGAAGAAGCTATTTTTAAGATAAAAAAATAATTGACAGCTCAAATGGATTTTAAATAAGAAAACTAAAAATAATCATTAATGTGTTTATACAGTGTAAATGTTCCTGAAGAGATAAACTATGAAGGGACTTCACATCAGTGAATATTTTAAATTTATTCCAGTTTATAATCACTGAAACAGTTTTAGTTTACAGTGTTTTAAATAGTCTGTCAACATGGATGCGTAGATCAGTATTACAGAAAAGATGTCTTATTTTCTAGATCTATTTATTTTTTATTTATGTATTTTTAAATGTATTAATATTCATTTCATTATTTTTCATTTTTAATATTTTTATTTATATTTGTCTTTATTTTTACATCTTAATATCTGCTATATAATGCTGGTGGAATCTTAATATCCCAGAGGGAGTCTTCTCAAGCGGTTAATAAAGTTCTATCTAATCTCATCTAATATGAATTTATCTAATATAGTCCAAAATAATTTAATTTAATCTAATGTAATCTAATTTTATCTGACCCTCGGGAAATTAATACTTTAAATGCTTTAGTTGCTCATAAGCCTTTTTCACAAACTTCTACTGCCATGTCTGACATTAATCCTTAGAAGACAACCTTAAACGACGATCAAACCCGTTTCACGTCTTTTTGTTGAAGTGAATTCAGACTGAATTAAAAACATTTTCACACCAACTGTTTTCTCTGATTTCAAACCTCTGGCGCCCCCCAGAGGATCAGTTTTCTACTGCAGAGCAGAGCCACCAAAACAAAACTAATGTTTTTGTGTTTTTCTTCTTAAATTTGTAAAAAAACAAAGACTTCTGAGGAAAAAGACAGAATGATTGTTATTATGCCAATCACAGGGCCACATAGAGAGATGGACAACCATTCACACTCAAAGCTGAGGGCAATTTAAGAGCCACCAATCAACCAAATGAGCCTGACTCTGTTCTGTGGGTGGAAGTTGGAGAACCCACACATTATATCAGTATTCATCTCTGGTGTGATAATCTTCTTACTAAACAGAAATGTTCATATTAAGTTTTCCTCCACAGCCTCATGACCTTTGACCTATGACATGGCTGACCTCCATGACCCCGGCGACCTCCATCAGCGGGATGAGTTCGGCGCTCACGCAGTAGCTGAGTCTGCGGGTCAGCTCGGCGAGCAGCGCCCTGAACGGCCACAGCTCCTCCAGCTCCTGCAGACCACAGACGTCAGTCAGAGCAGGTCGACCCACATAAACACCTGTTTGATTAAAAAGGGGCGGAGCCTCTGCCGTTACCTCGGTGAAGTGCAGAACGCAGGAGCAGAACGCCGACGAGGAGCTGAGCAGCGTCTGGATGAAACCGCGACTGAGCTGGAAACGCTCGGCCACGCTCCACAGGTCGGTCTCCTTCAGGAGCGAGAAGAGCACCAGGGCCAGGTACATCCTGCTCGCCGCCGCCACGTCCACGCCCTGCCCGCCATCACGACCACGATGATGACAACAACAACAGTTATGACAACAACAACAACAATAACATCAAAAACAACATCAGCAACAAGTACCATGTTGTGGAAAAAATAAGATCGAGTTTCATCACTTGAATCAATAATTTACCAAAAATGAAATTACTGAACAAACTTTGAAACACAAGATTAAAGTTGAAGCAGAAAAAACTCAAACTGTCTTTAAATGTCGGTAAATATTTAAATAAAAATCTTGAATATTTTGAAAAAAGTTTTTGCGATTACACACCAGAGGAGACGGAAGTAAAAAATGTATCTTCTTAACAATAGAAACTCAAACTTCTTAATGACTATATTATTGTCATAAATTATATCTAACTAATTTTAATACTTAAATTTGATGCTTTATTCTTAAGATATGAAAAATAAACAAGGCAGACACGGACATCCTATGTAGGGTGCTGGATCCAAAAAATTCTAAGAATAAAAAGGTTTAAAAAAATCCACACACCCAAAAAAAAAAGCTCCCTTGAAAATTTTTAATTTCCTCCGACTGAGGAAGAGCTGTTTGGCTCAAAACGTCTCTGTTTAAAATAAAAAAAAATTTCAAGGGAGCTTTTTTTTGGTGTGTGGATTTTTTTATACCATTTATTCTTAAGATATGACAACTCTCTTTAAAGCTTCACCAGCCCTCACATCGAGCTGTTTGAGTCTAAAAACAAACAAAAATGAAATAAAAAAACAAAAACTACTTTCCAAGTTTTGATTCCTTTCAATTTAATTTTCAAATAAACTGCCAAAGAAAATTCCCAACATGTAAATTCAGTAATAACTAATCAGTAATTAAGAGATAAATAAATACAAAAGATTAATACAATTATATAAAAATCTATTTAAAAATAAATAATAATTTGTGAACACGTGCAGTTTCTTCTTAAACACTCATCTATGACTGATTACAGGTGAAATATGTAGATTTTTATGGCAGATTCGTGTGTCTATATTAAAACTGTGTGCAGACTTTCAGCCTCATTAATCACGAACATATCGGTGAGCGTTAATTTGATTTATTTGAGACATTTTCTGACCTTCTTCACCGACTGCCCGGCTGCTTTTCTGGCCACAAAACTCTCCGGCACGCCGACGGCTGCAGACATTTTCTGCTCCGAGGCCGACAGCAGCGTGAACTGAAGACAAAACCATGAAGAGAGAATTTAAAGCAGCTTAAATATCAGAGATAAAAAGGGAAAGTATATCCAGGATGTATAAAGGCTTTGTAACAATAAAACCTTATTCAACAGAGTACATTAAAAAAGTGGGAGGTGGAGGGTGCTTTTATTATTTTAAAGGAAGAGTGGAAGAATTATTTTAACTCACTATGGAAACGTACAAACTCATTTATATGGAGAGGATTTGGATGGAAATGTTTAGATTTCCAGAGACAGTGTGGGAGTCAGGATGTTAATAATTCCCCTCCAAAATAATATGTTTTCTCCACCACTTACTGATTCATATAAAATGCTGCTTCTGTTAATATATCTGCAGATTAATAACTAAAATGTCAACATGTACTCATGGTTTGTTTGTTCTGTACAATTAAAATAACGTTTGGAAAATAAATCAGCTGTGCAGTATGCAATAGTATGTAGTAGTTGATTCTAAAACAGCCTCAGTCATTGTGTGGCAGTTATATGCAGAAGATTTGTTAAAATACTTCAATAAAAGCAAAATAAAAAAAACATGCAGAGGTCTGAATGTTAAAGCAGCACCTGTCGGAAGAAAATCCTCCAGTCAGGTTTGCACTGAGGCACCATGTCGTACGGGGTCACCAGGTAGACCAGGTGTAGGTAGCTGTTGAGCAGCAGCCCCTCCAGACCTTTGGACAGGTCTCTGTAGAGCACGTCGCTGTAGGCCAGGTCCACAGAGCCTACATCAGACCACAAAATAAAACAACGTTACAGGAAAATGTAACTAAAATAAGCTCTGAGAGGATCCAGCAGAGTCAACAACAACATTTCCACTTTAGTTTGATCTTAGACATTAATACACATACAAAACAATCATTGACACAATGCTCAGGATTTTCCATTTTATTAACTAAAATTATTGATAAATTAATAAAGAAACTTTGCACATATTTTTGTTTTATTCCGACGAAAAGTTCTGTGGTTTCAATGCCGGTGCATGCTGGCCTTCTGTCACCTACCTAAATAACACCAGTGCCTACAGATGGTCATTACCAGACAAACAAAACTAATAATAATGATAAATATAAACACAATATCTAATCATAGTAAACAAATGACTAGCCCAAAATTTATATATTTATATATTCAACCCCAAAAATCTAACTTAAATGAATTACAAGGAAGAAAATTCTAAATTTTAACCCTTTAATTTCCACACATTATCTCAGTATTTATCAAGAATTACAAGAAAGAAAATTTAGATAAATCTAAGAAGTAATACTTCAAATTAATTCCAAATTAAACTGAAACACCAAATAGAACAGCACTCAATTTTAATAATAAATCATTGAAACATAAAAACATTTTATTTTATGCATTAAAAAATGTTCAATAATATCTAGAATTTTGCTGAATAAAGTAATATTGCATTTAATAAAAATTAAGAATTATAAGAAAGAAAATTTAGATAAATCTAACAATTAATGCTTCAAATTAATTCCAAATTAAAATAAACCACTAAATACAAAACTAATCAAACAGCTCCAACATGCTGAGTGTTTCACCTTTATACGTGGCCTTCCCGAGTCGGGTGACCTCCAGGCGGTCTGCAGACTGGGTGACGAGGCTCTTCTCCTTCAGGAGGTCCACGCAGGTCTGGACCTCGTCCCACAGACTGGACTTCAGGCAGAGCTGCTCCTGCTGCACCCACAGCAGAGTCCTGCTCATGAACTCCCTCAGCTGCTCCACCGACGGCGTGATCTGAGGCATGGACGAGGCCACATTATACATAAACATTATATATGTTTGGTAAAAGGTTAACGAGGCCAGATTATACACAAACATTATTTATGTTTGATAAAACGTTAACGAGGCCACATTATACACAAACATTATTTATGTTTGATAAAACGTTAACGAGGCCACATTATACACAAACATTATATATGTTTGATAAAACGTTAACGAGGCCACATTATACACAAACATTATATATGTTTGATGAACGTTAACGAGGCCACATTATACATAAACATTATATATGTTTGATGAAACGTTAACGAGGCCACATTACACATAAACATTATATATGTTTGATGAAACGTTAACGAGGCCACATTACACATAAACATTATATATGTTTGATGAAACGTTAACGAGGCCACATTATACATAAACATTATATATGTTTGATAAACGTTAACGAGGCCACATTATACATAAACATTATATATGTTTGATAAAACGTTAACGAGGCCACATTATACATAAACATTATATATGTTTGATAAAACGTTAACGAGGCCACATTATACATAAACATTATATATGTTTGATAAACGTTAACGAGGCCACATTATACATAAACATTATATATGTTTGATAAAACATTAACGAGGCCACATTATACATAAACATTATATATGTTTGATAAAACATTAACGAGGCCACATTATACATAAACATTATATATGTTTGATAAAACGTTAACGAGGCCACATTATACATAAACATTATATATGTTTGATAAAACGTTAACGAGGCCACATTATACATAAACATTATTTATGTTTGATAAAACATTAACGAGGCCACATTATACATAAACATTATTTTTTGTTGATAAAACATTAACGAGGCCACATTATACATAAACATTATTTATGTTTGATAAAACGTTAACGAGGCCACATTATACATAAACATTAAATATGTTTGATAAAACATTAACGAGGCCACATTATACATAACCATTATATATGTTTGATAAACGTTAACGAGGCCACATTATACATAAACATTGTTTATGTTTGATAAATCATTAACGAGGCCACATTATACATAAACATTGTTTATGTTTGATAAAACGTTAACCAGGCCACATTATACATAAACATTACATATGTTTGATAAATCATTAACGAGGCGAGGACTCACGCTCAGGCCAATCAGAGACAGGATGAGGCTGAGGAGGCCCCGCCCATCGCCCTGCAGCAGCTGACTGAAGCATTTCTCCATCGGAGCACAAAGCAGAGACTTCGCCTGGAAAAGAAAAGAAAAAGGCACTAAAAGTAGAAGCCTTTTTAAAAATGAAAAATGTTTAAATCTACCATTAAAATGTCAGCTAAAGAAAAAAACGTACTGTACATTTAAAAAAAATCATTTTATGTTTTTTTAAATGTATAAAAATTGTTCAATAAAACCTCCAAACAAGACTTTTACTGAATATAGAGATATTTAATAATAAAAACATATTTTATAAAAAGCCAAAAAAAGAAAAATAATACAAAAATGCTTTACATAATTTTAAAATGAAAATAAAGTTGTATTAATAAATCATAAAAATTAAAATATTTTTAAAAAATAAAAAAATGTTTGATATAATTAACTGTATAATAATTTGTTTAAATATCAAATGTGTTTATTCCACTATTATATTAATTAATTAATTTATTAATTAATTTCGAACATATAACAAAAATATATACAACACAAAAAAATAATAATAAGAGGAAATAGTAAGAAAACAGATAACTAATTTATAATATTCCTCAGAAGTTACAATGTATATGCTCGAAAAGGAGCAGGAAGAAGTCAAACTTATCTAGTCCTACCACTTATTCCCTGTTACATATTTGACTTGTATTCAACACATGTTCTCCCATAGACTTGTCATCAAAGCAAATTACATGGACTTAAGAAATCTATTGAAACATTCACCTACCTATTTTTATACATATATAAATACCTCTCTACCTATCTGATTACTTATCCATATATACTTAAACACCACACCTTTATGTACACCTATATACATGAAAATATCTTTAAATTCATATATAAATTTACATATCCATGCATTGTGTATGCATACATGTCTGTATACACACTTTCCTTTGCGCACACAAGGACATCTTATTTTGTTTCGCTTTTTTGGTTTGTTTGTTTGTTTTAAATATTAAACCACTTTGTTGACTACACTCATAAGACTTGTTATTTCCCCCTCGAGATTCCCGTATTTCTCCATATCCACCATCTCTGTCAGAGAAAAATGTTTGTATGTGACTAGGCAGTATATTATTCCTTGCTTCATACATTATTTGTGCTGTTTTCAATTCTACTAAATCAAGAAATTTTAAAATACTTGACTCTAAGAAAAGTTGATTTGTGTGGTCATAATAGCCGACCTTGTGCATTATTCTTAGAGCTCTTTTTTGGAGAATACATAACGGATTTAGTGAGCTCTTGTATGTGTTTCTCCAGATCTCCAAGCAATAATCTAAATATGGAGCCACCAGTGAGTTATACAGAATGTAAAGTGATTTACAGTTTAGAACGCGTTTTGCTTTGGCCAGGGCAGAAATACTTTTAGACAGTTTCCAACAGTAATAAAAACACACTCACCATGTTTCTGTCCTTCTCCTGCAGGATCAGCATGCTCTCTCCGAACGTGTCGATCCCGGCACGGCCCGCACGGCCCACCATCTGTTTGTACTGACTCCTCTTCAGGAAGTCCACGCCCACGTACGGCGAGCGCAGGATCACCCTGAATAAACACGGAAATAAATAAATGAAAAATAAAACTGCATTTCTCATCACAAACGATGAATGAACGATAAACCCTTTAGATAATAATCCAGTTTTAATCTTTTTTTTTTTTACCTGAAAATGAGTTAAATTATCTCAGACTGATCAGCCTGTGATTTTAATATTTTAAATAAACACTGATAAAAAGCTTAAATTTTAAAATCATTAAATAAAAACTGATTAAAAAGCTTAAATTTTAAAATCATTAAATAAAAACTGATTAAAAAGCTTCATGCCGTCTTAACGCCAGTGTTTCCTGTTTCACCTCCGTGCCGGCAGGTTGATTCCCGCGGCGAGCGTGGAGGTGCAGGCGAGCAGACAGAGCACGCCGCTGGAGTACGCCTCCTCCACTAGCTTCCTCTCCTCGGACGTCAAACCGCTGTGATGGTACGCCAGCCCGTACGGCACGGTCCGCCGCAGCACCGGGCACATGGCGCCGTTCCCGCTGTCCTTCAGCTCCTTGAGGAGAAGCGACTTCTCCTCCTGACGGTGCTGCAGGAACTCGCTGTGAGTGAGACATGGCCATGTACTGATTACTGCTGTCTCTGACACCCTGTTTTAACCCTTTAACTCCCAGCTGTTCTGTTTGGCAGAAGTCAATATATTCATATTTAATGCATAAAAAATATATCATCTTTTATTTCTGCCAATGTTTTAGAATACAAAAAAAAACTGCAACTGTGTGGGATTTAAAAAGCTAAAATATATTATTATTAGTATCATTATTATTTTAAATACTTAACCATTTACCAGTTTGATACATTAATTAAAAAAATATATGTTTATATTATTTATCTTAAGATATTTTTGTTATTTATTGACAAACATTTCTGCCATTTGTAATTTATTTTGTCTCAAACATTTGTGCATTTTTTAAGTCATCACTTAATAAACTGTTCGCTTTATAAACCTTCAAATCCTGCACCAAGAAAAAATTTGGTTTATGGTTTGTATGTAGTTTTGTCTGTTCCCTGAAATGTTGATGGTATCAAACAATTCTTTGATTTGTTCTGTTATTCAAAACATTAAATATCCCTGAATTTATTGATGCAGTTGAGCTGGAAGTTAAAGAGTTAACGTATGAACCGGTTTCCTGCAGAAATGAGTCGAGTTTTTGGATCTGAAGCATCACGAGGACTCAGCAGAGGAGCTAACTCACTCTTTGAGGTATCTGCAGATCATGGCGGCCACGTTCTCGCAGTTCTTCTTGGTGGGACAGAAAACCAGGCAGGAGTGAGTCGGGATGACCTCAGTTACCAAGGCGACGATGTGGTCGGGGTCCATCTTCTGCATCGCACTGGAGTACTGAGGGAGGAACCAGGCGTCAGAAATAAAACATCAAAATAAAAATATAATCTAAACAGTGCAGCCAAGGCTCAAAGCTTTAAACCTTAAAAGCATGAATAATAAAATCACAATGAAATACTTTTAAAAATGGTTTACTTTTAAAGTTAAAGCTGAATATAAAAATCATGCTATTTTTGCAGGGTTTTTTTTTTATTTAAACACAAACAACAATAAAAGTATGACATATTTAACCTGCTCATTTTTTTCTGACACAATATCCTTTAGATGTTTCGTATTTTCTAAACAATCCAGGTGCAACAGTGTGCCCAACTCACCCATGCAGAATGCAAAAATAACAAACAGTTAACATCCAAGGATTTTACAAAAATAAAAAATAAAAAAGGCCCAATCCCAAGAGTCCTACAAAGGAGTCACAGTGTAAGTGACTTTAATTATATCACATCAAGTAAGTGCTTTTCCAAATTATTGTAGCAGCAGAAGCATTACAGGTGCACATCTCTTCATGAATTTTGGTTTCTGAAGCTGTAAGGCATGTGTGATTTTTCCATTTCAACTCTAGAATAGGGGTGGGCGATATGGCAAAAATATCATATCACGATTTTTTAAAAATAAAATCACGGTCACGATTTTATGACGATCCTTTTTCACTTTGAATTTTCTAGGCTAATTTGCATGTTTGACCATTTTTCCCTGTTTAACATATAAAACATGTAAAACCCTAAAAGAGAAAAAAAAAGACAATTAAAGCCAAAGAAACTTTCTGAACAGGTTTTAATTTAAATAGTGCAGTTTTTATAAAAATGTGCAATAAATGTAAACATAAAAGGTAATGAACAACAATATCAACATTATCTCTTAAAGTGCAACAGTTTAGAACAAATGTTATCTAACTGTAATGTCTATAACCTGAGTGAATAATACAGCTGCTTTAGAACAGATTTTTGTTCAGACATCTTCAAGCTTTTATCTCCTTTTCTCTTTCCACCATGGCTTCATGATACATAACCAAACAGGAGATCCCATCATGCACTGCGCGTAATGTGCTACGATTGGCTAGTCAGGTGCACGTCAAAGTCTCTGCACCCACGCAGACGATCTGACGATCTTTCTGCTTTATGACGATATTAAATTGTAAACTTCGTGGCTGCTACTAGAAGGATTTGGGAGTTTTCAGGTAATACACCGAGGAGAACAACCACAGGGTCTTTGGGTAGTTCATGATGAAAAACTCTGTGTTATATTGTGAGGGAGTTATGTATCTGTCCACTACTGTGGACACCATGCATCAATGGCAAAAACAGTAATTTAGTGGAACTTAAATAAAGAGCCACAGAAATAAATCTTTAAACATTTATTTAGAGTAAATCAAATAAAAAGCAAAATTTTAAGTACATGTATTATTGCTGTTTCATCAAACTATTCTCTTGTGAATTACACCAGAATTTAAAATAAAAAATAAAAAACTATTTGATATTTGAACACAGGCAAAATACTTAATCTGCCCTTTGTCTGCTTTTTGGATTTATGTCTGGTAAACATGTGCCAAGAGAATATTTTAGCAAACTTAAGACGAGGGTTTTGGAATTTACCGCCTGGTAGTTGGACATGATGCTGCAACCTAAAGCGAATTAAATTGATTCTAAATATCTGTGTGCTGTATTGGACACAATGCATGCAGGGTTACACACTGAGATCACGTGTGTCCTGATGGGAATGAAACTCAAATTTATTCTCCTGAAGAAAAAACTAATTCTGCTTGTGTTTGAGGCTTTTCCTGTTTTTCTGTCTGTTGCTCAAGACCTAATTTTTTAAATCTTGCTTTTAATGAATTATTCTTTTCTTGACTTCAGGTGACTCTACACATATATTCATACAATTTACATGTTACATTTTTTTAATCATATATTTATTATTATTATTATAATTATAATATTATTTATCAGAATCTATTTATTTTAATGATATGACTTTAATGTTTTTTTCCTTGCTCTCACACACACAGCTCTGTTAAATCTGTCTTTCATGTATTTATTTCATGTCATTATTTATCTATTATTTTTTATTATTTATGGGTTTGTTTGTTCTTAATATTGTTATTTAATTGGACTTACTTTCTCCTGTTTATCCTGTTTGTGTAAAATCCTTTGTATTACATTTGTATATATTTGTCGAATTCAACATTTTAACATTTTTTTTAATCATATATTTAAGCCTCTTTTGTTTCATCATTCTGAACAAACACTCTTTTATTATTTATCTAACTATTTTTATTTAAATCTATTATTACCTATATTGTGTTTTATTTTTTTCCTTGCTCTTACACACAATACTTACAAGCTTTGAAAACTAAAAAACAGCATAAAAAGAAATAAAACTTAAACAGTAAGCCCATAGTTACAGGTTAAGAGAAAAGCCAGCACTATGTTAGCTTTCTGTTTGCAGATATTGATAGTTCTGACCTATTAGGAGCTGCACACACCTCTCACTGCACTGTCTCAACTGTGACTGCACAAACAAGTTTCACGTAGATGCAGAAGAGTCCAATCGTGATCAGCTGGTGAGTCTTATTACAGCTAATATGGGGAAGTTTAATGTGGAGAAAAAACTTGATGTGCTAAAAAAAAACTGACTACAATGTTGGAATCTGCATGCCAATTAAAAAACTTAAAATCAGCACAAAAATCTGACTCAGCAAAACTTTTTTTCAAATTGTTCCCTGGTGTTATTCTTTCAAAACTGTGCAAAAAAAAAAAAGTAGCTCTACAGTTAAAACAAAGCCGTCTCAATCTCCGACCCTCAAATATCCTCCTAACCAGTGAAGACGGTCCAAAAGAGCTGGACGCCGGCCTCCTCACCTTAAAGTTCAGAGGTCGTGAGAGTCTGAAGCACTCGTCCTCGTCAGGCTCCACCTCAAAGATGGAGTCGTTCAGCTTAACGAACTCTTTCAGCTGGACCTGAACACAGACGGCTCGTTAACGAGCTGCAGATTTAACAACCTGAACAGAACAAACCGAAGAGTCGACTCACGGGCCTGAAGTCGTTGGTGTAGTTCTCCGCTCTCAGAAACGTCTGCAGGTCGTTAATGTTTCCCAGCGTGGCGCTCATCCCGATGATCTGAGTCGACCCTGGACCAACACGAGCAGAGAGACACATTTATTATTATTATTGTGTATATTATTATTACTATTATTGTTATTATTCAGTCGTCAGAAGCTCATTGAGCCTCTCAACACTAGATCCTCGTCCAGGCTCCTTTCAGCTGGCTTAACTTCAAGCTTTTCAGCTGACCTGACAGCTGGACCTGCTCCGTTAACGAAAGCTGCATTTACTGCAGGGTTAACAACAAAACCAAGAGTCAAACCGAAGAGTGGAGCTCGCAGAAACGCCTTCAGAACGCCTGCGCTGCAAGTGGCAAGCATGTGGTGGATTAATGTTTCCCAGCGATGGCGCTGATCCTGACGACTGAAACATGAGAGAACACAAACACATTTACAATTGTTACTGTGTATATTATTATTACTATTATTGTTATTATTATTATTATTGTTGTTACTATGTTATTACCTCCACCAAGGAGGTTTTTGGGAGAGTTTGTTTGTCCATCTGTTGTTGCTAGAATATGCATTTTGCACATTTAGACCTTAATGAGGTTTTAAATAGAGCTACAATATGCAAAAGCAAGAAGGGGGAGTGTGACAAAAAGCACTTTGAAAAAGTAATTTATTGAAAACGACAAGTAAACTGAAATAGGCCGTTTATCAGCTGACCAAAAGTTTAAGACCATCGCTCAAAAAATGACAAAAACTCTCCAAACCAGAACAAAAATGTTTCTCAGTAGGACTCAGTCATGAGTAGCTCCACTGTTCTTCGTTTGGGCATGCTTGATGAGAGTGTTTCCAGGAAGCTTTTGGGAACATTGCTCCAAGTGGTGAAGATGGCTTCATGAAGGGCATCAACTGTCTGGACCTGACGGGCATTTTTATAAACTTCCCTTGACCTCCATCCCCAAATGTTCTCTATTACCCCTTTTCCACCAAGCTGGCTCCAGGGCTGGTGCTAGAGCCGGTTCGCAGTTGGTTCAAGTGCA
The DNA here is from genome assembly GCA_036419115.1 of Scarus forsteni. Classification (NCBI taxonomy): domain Eukaryota; kingdom Metazoa; phylum Chordata; class Actinopteri; order Labriformes; family Labridae; genus Scarus; species Scarus forsteni. The sequence continues at coordinate 1,023,900 of JAZDUH010000175.1, forward strand.
AACCGGTTAAGAACCGTTTGCTTTTCCACAAACGGGTGCCGACCAAAGAGCTATGTCATCACACCAATGTATACGTCTGTATACGTCACGCCAGTTTCCCATAACAACTAGCGCCAAATTCAATTGCCACTACAAAGATGGAGGACTACGTTGCGGTTCAAGTGTTGCCGTTGGCTTTTTGAGCCTTCCTTGGAGAGCAAAAGTCGGCGATCCAGCAAGTTAATGCTGCTCGACAATTATGCAACGAACAGCGATCACGCTTGAGAAGACGTTAAGAGTGCTTCCCTGTTTTTACTCTGCTTTGGTTGGTCAATAATCCCGCCCCCACCCCCTGATGTAAGCCGTAGCCCCGTACGTAACGTGGTTCTTTCTGCTGGCCCAGCAAAGAGTTGGTGCTTGCCAAGCACTGGTTTTGAGAGCCAGCAACCAGTGCTTAGTCTGTGGAAAACCAAAGAACTGGTGCTAAGTCTGGCTCTAGCTCCGAACCAGCCCTGGAACCAGCTTGGTGGAAAAGGGGTATATGGGATTTAAATCAGGGGAACATGCGGGATGGTCCAAAAGAGTGATGTTATTCTCCCTGAAGAAGTCCTTGGTCAAGCGAGCATTGTGAGCTGCAGCGTTGTCCTGTTGAAAAACCCAGCTGTTACCACACAGACGAGGGCCCTCAGTCATGAGGGATGCCCTCTGCAACATCTGCACGTAACCAGCCGCCGTTTGACGACCCTGCACCACCTGAAGCTCCAGTGTTCACTGAATGAAAAAGCACCCAGATCATGATGGACCCCCCTCCACTGTGCCGGGTAGAAAACATCTCAGGTGGGATCTCCTTGACATGCCAGTAACGTTGAAGCCATCTGGACCGTCAAGGTTACATTTTTTCTCATCAGAGAATAAAACTTTTTTCCACCTTTCAATGTCCCATGTTTGATGCTCCAAAGTCTAAACGGGCAGTTTTGGGGCGTTGAAGGAGTCGAGGTCTTTGAATTTGTTTTTTGTTTTTTAAACCCTTTTCCCTCAGATGCCGTCTGATGGTTATTGCGCTGCAGTTGGCACCAGTAAGGGCCTTAATTTGGGTCGAGGACCGCCCTGTGTCTTGACGGACAGCCAATCAGATCCTCCGGCTCAGCACAGGTGTAATTTTTTTGGGTCTACCACTTGACTTTTTTGTTCCATAATGCTCAGGATCTTTAAAAAAAAATGTAGAATGACTGTGTTACTGCGTCCAACCTCAGCAGCAATGGCACTGCGAGAGGCCTTGCTTATGCAGCTCGACGATCCGACCACGTTCAAGAAGAGAAAGCTTCTTAGCTTTAGCCATCAGGAGGGCATGACCGTGTGAATGCCTGACAGAAAATGAACATTTGGAGCAGATTTTGGCTTTAATAGCCTGTGGTCTTAAACTTTTGATCAGCTGATAAACAGCCTATTTCAGTTTACTTGTTGTTTTCAATAAATTACTTTTTCAAAGTGCTTTTTGTCACACTCCCCCTTCTTGCTTTAACATATTGTAGCTCTGTTTAAAACCTCATTAAGGTCCAAATGTGCAAAATGCACATTCTAGCAATTTTTCAACTGGTCTTAAGATTTTGATCAGGTCTGTAATGTTGGTGCCATTATTGACTAATATTTTATAAAAGCCTTATAAATGATCCTTATTCTAAAGTGTTACCTTATTTCTGATGGTTTATTAACATGTATGCTGCAGCTGAATTATTTTACGCTCCTCCTGGCGTTATTTAAAGTCCAAAAACAGCTAAAGTCAGTTTAAAAAGGACTCAAAGGAGAGAAGAAGACACTCACGGCTCATGTAGAGAATTTTGGCCAAAGTCATTTCAATGATGGCTCCTCTGCTGCCGTCACCGAGCATGTGAAGCTGCAGACAGAAACACGTTTAACATCACACCGTCTGATTTCTGAAACAAACAGAAGCTGGTCTCTGCACCTCGTCCACCACCAGCAGCCCCAGGTTCTCCACCCGGCCCGTCTCGATCAGAGAGTTGACCAGGCTGTGAGCTTTCTCGATTGTGGCCACGTACAGCGACGTCTTGTTCCGCCTCTTCACCGGAGGAAACTTCCCTTTGCTGCCGGCGTACTCCTCCACCATGAAGTCCAGCTCCAGGCCGAAGCTCGCCAGGCCGCGCACCTGAGCCCAAAACACAGGTAAGGAGCAAAATTAAAGAACATGAAGAGGACTGAAGCCTGATTATCAACATCTCCGTGACGAACATGCAGATAAAACACCAGGTAAAGACATGGACCAAGCAGGTCAGAGAAACAATCCAACACAAGGCCAAAAATTTAAAACATTTGAGAAAACGATTCACCACAAAGAGGCAGTGCCCAGAAATTTTACACCATCTGTCAACCTTTATTAACTTCATAAGTAAAATGGATGTTAAGAATTTTATAAATTGAAGCTGATGACCTCACAAATAAGAAGCCAAAACAAGAAGCCTGCTGTGTAAAAAGAGACCATAAGGACCAAAATAAAAGCTAAAAGACATACAAACGTAAAAAAACACATAAAATAAAAAAAATTAACAATTATAGTATAATAATATAATAATCATGATGATATTAATAATAATAAAATAACAGTAATATCAAAAATAATAATAATCATATCAATAATAATATCAATAGTTAAATAATAATGATAAAAAACAATATCAATTATAATATTAAAATCATATCAATAATAGTAATAATAATAACGATTATAATAATATCAGTAATAATAATAATAACAATAATAATAAAAATAATGGTACTAGAAATAATAATATCAGTAATACTTATAATAATAATATCATTATAATAATAATATCAATAATAATAATAATACTAAAAATACTAAAAATATCAGTAACAATAATAATTATATCAGTAATAATAATAATAAATTATAAAATATAACAATAAAAATATATATATGATATGACCAATAATAATAATAATAATGATAATTAACAAATGGAGATTATAAGAAAGAAAAGAACAATAAAAGAATGGACTTTGAAGTTTTCTATGAAAAGTTGAAGAGAGTCCAGTCCACAGATGTCCTCGTCCACACTCCAGCACAGAGGCTCAGACAGTAAAGATTATTTTTAAGATTATTTTTAAGATGATTATGTTAATATTACTCCTCCCACCTTTTCCTGCACCAGAGAAATGTAGGGTAAGATGAACAGACAGTCCTTCTTCCTGCACAGCAGCTCTCGGAGGATCAGGATCTCTGCCACCAGAGTTTTTCCTCCGCTGGTGGGCAGGGAGTAGATCAGGTTCTTCCTCTGCTGAATGCAGTCCAGGTTCAGGCAGGTCTGCTGCCAGTCTGCGGGACAGAGACCAGTTAACAGCTTTTCTCCCCACTGTGTCATCTGTCAAAGTCTGGGTTTGTTTTTTGGGCTTGATTAGACTTCACAGTATGAAGGGACAGACCAAAACTTCTTTAAAAAAGCAAAAATGAAATCATTAAAAAGAGAAACTGCAGGGCTCAGACTGGGAGCAGCTTCCTGTGTTTGGTGAGGCTTTAAGGTCTTAAAAATGTTATTTCACATTTATGTTAGTATACTTATTATCATTTACTTTCAACCTGTTCAGCCCCCTTTTTTAAGCTGCTCCAAAATGACAACCTCATAAATAAAAGAGTGAATCTCTGCAACCACAAGGTTAAATTTTTCACATTTTGTTTTATTGCAGCCATTTCCTAAAACCATTTGAATTCATTTTTCCTCATTAATGTGCACAACGCACCCCATATTGACAAAAAAACCAACATAATTGTAGATATTGTAGAAGTTGAAAAAACAAGTGTCACAGTAAAGGGTCTGAATACTTATGACCATGTGATATTTCAGTTTTTCTTTTTTAATAAATCTTCAAAAATGTCTACAATTTTGTTGTTTTTTTGTCAATATGGGGTGCTTTGTGCACATTAATGAGGAAAAAAATGAATTTAAATGATTTTAGGAAATGGCTGCAATAAAACAAAATGTGAAAAATGTAAGGAGGTCTGAAAACTTTCTGTACCCAGTGTATGTGTTACTGGGACAGAGTAAATGAAGACAGAAGTCAGAATCATCTGAACATTTTATCCTCGCCTTAAAAATATTTTTTTATTGTGAATATCCGTCTGGAATGATGCAGCTGCAGCTTTAGAACTCTATGAATACATACACTTTAAAACTCACTTTTTTAGATTTGCTTTTACACGATCCTTTTTTACTCAATAATTTTAGTATTTTAAGTCCTTCTGTTCTAATCATCCTCACTATTTCTCATTGTTTTAGTCCTGTTTTTACTCTTTTCTTGTTTGATATACTCCTGTTTTTATTTATTCCATTTTATTTTAAGTATTTGTTTTTTTTTATCTTTTTACCAGTCCTCAATCTGCCCTCTTCTTTTCCATCTTCCTGATGTGATGTTGTCAACCTTCAACAGTCTTAAATATATCGATGTATCTGTTCATCTATTATCTATCTACTGTCTTGTCATGAAGCATTACACCAGCTTTTTCAATCCGACCAGTTTATTCTATTTTCTTTTATTTTGTTGCTTTTGTTAACTCGACCCTCTGATGGCCTGTTTGTTGATTTTCTTTTGCCTTTGAACTGTTGGTTAAAGCACTTTGTAAACTTCTGTTTTTAAAGTTGCAATAGAAATAAAGTTATTATTATTATTATAATAATTATTTTTATTATTATTGGCGGTAAAAGGCGGATAATCACCGTATAACGTCTGGATCCCCTTCAGCTTGAACATCAGCTCTTTGACCTTGGAGGGCAGTCCAAAGAACGGGCCAAGGTCGGTGGTCTGGGAGGAGACTGAGTCCATGGCCCGCATGGCCACGCTGATCTCCTCGGAGACCACGGCCTCCTTCAGCACGGCGGAGCGAGACACGCTGGAGGGCGCCGCGGCGTTACACATCATGGTCTCCTTCAGCTGGTCCGCCACGCTCCTCCTGGACTTCCTCCTGGACCCCACCTCGGGGGTCTTGGGTTTGAGGGGCGTGGAGGTCTTGTGTTTGAGGGGTGTGGTCTTGTGTTTGAGGGGCGTGGTTTTGTGTTTAAGGGGTGTGGTTTTCTCTAGCCGGGCCCGCCTCTCCTGCTCCTGAAACTGCAGCAGGCTCGCCGGCAGGTCGTCGAAGTCTTCATCCTCGTCCAGGATGGAGTCGGTCAGGACCTCCTCCTTCTGGATGTAGTCTCTGGTGGGGCGCAGTGCAGTGAAGTCCGTCTGGTCGGGGTTTGATGGCCGGAGGTCTCGCTGCCTCTCGATCTGCTCGACGTGGTCCAGCCTGGCGAGCAGAGAGCTGTCCTCCAGGATGCTGTCATAGTCTCCGAACAGATCCTCGCTGTCACTGCAGAACTGAAGACAAACCAGCGGAGTTAAGGAGGTTAACGAAGCACGATTAACACGGCCCTAAAACATTAGATTAAACTTTATTCATCTGTTTGGGAAATGAGCTTTACACTAACTTCAGACTTTGGTGGCCGTGTTTCAGTCTGAGGGAAGTTCAAACATTAAACCAAAAGTTTTTAACAATTTTCTCAAAACACCTATTTCATCAAAAACATTACTTCTGTTAGAAACAGAAGAAAAACAAAATTTTATTAATCAACCAACGATACTGATAATTATGAAAAGTAGACATTCAGTGAAGAGGAGGTAGACCATCATACAGCTGAATACTCTGCTTTAAAGCCAATCTATGGAACATAAATCAACAATATTACTGTTAATACATGGAACATATATCAACAATATTAAAGCCAATATATGGAACATATATCAACAATATTAAAGCTTATATATGGAACATATATCAACAATAGTAAAGCTTATATATGGGACAGATATCAACAATATTAAAGCCAATATATGGAACATATAACAACAATATTAAAGCCAATATATGGAACATATATCAACAATATTAAAGCTTATATATGGGACAGATATCTACAATATTAAAGCCAATATATGGAACATATATCAACAATATTAAAGCTTATATATGGGACAGATATCTACAATATTAAAGCTTATATATGGAACAGATATCAACAATATTAAGGCCAATATATTGAACATATATAAACAACATTAAAGCTTATATATGGGACAGATATCTACAATATTAAAGCCAATATATGGAACATATATCAACAATATTAAAGCTTATATATGGGACAGATATCTACAATATTAAAGCCAATATATTGAACAGATATCAACAATATTATAGCTGATATATGGGACAGATTTCTACCACATTACAGCTAATTAATGGGACATATATCAACAATATTAAGCTTATATATGGAACATATATCAACTAAACTATAACTGATATATGGGATTAATATGGACAATAAATCAGGTAATATATGGGATTAATATGGACAATAAATCAGATGATATGTGGGATTGATATGGACAATAACTCTGCTAATATATAGGATAAATATGGGAAATAAAACAGCCAATATATGGACAATGTAACAGTCAAAAAAATTGTGGCCATTATTACATTATAGAAATGAGACAGATTTGGGCAATATTCCAGCTGAAACATGGAATGCATGGATAATATTACAGCTTATATTGGGATAAATATGGATATTATTTCAGCTAATACATGGGACAGATATGGACATTATAACAGGTAGCATGTGGCCTAGATATGGACAAAAAACAGCCAATACGTGGACTATGCAACAGGCAAAAAAACTGATGTATATGGACATTATTACAGCTGATACATGGAATATATATGGCCAAAAATTAATATGCATTTACCATCTTTCAGTTAATATCCACTATCCCTCTCTTTTATCAATACAAGGGGCAAATTGCCAAAAAAAAATTAAAAAAATATATATAGGGAGATAGACAATATTACAGCTGATATATGAGATATTTATGAATATAATGGCCAAAATATCAGTTTTATATATTTTTTTAATTGTTCAGACCTGCTGATAAAGGACTTATGCATTGATCTGCTGATATTGTACACCTGAGTAACCATTAAGGTTAAGCTGAAAGTTTTCTTTAAAGACTTTGACCATCTTGGTAAGGGTCTCACCTCCACAGGTAAGGGTCTCACCTCCACAGCCATGGCGTTGGTGACCGTCTCTGTGGGACATCTCTGAGGACATGCACCTCCTCCTCTCTTGCTGGCAGGTGTCAGGTGAGTCTTCAGGCTGTCCCTGGCCCTCTTTCTGGAGCAGACTCTCTTCACTGTGAGCTGCAGCCTGCCGGGGTTCATCTCTGCAGAGCTTCACCTGTCTGCTCCATCCTGCAGAGATGGAGGTTAAAGTAGGAGGTTAATAAACAAACATGGAGGTTAAAGTAGGAGGTTATAAACAGACATGGAGGTTAATAAACAAACATGGAGGTTATATCAGGAGGTTAATGCACCAAACAGCCAGTAATGCCTCACAAGACAATAACAAACCCTAAAGAAGAGATTTACCTGTTCAGACTTAAGTCTAAATCTGATACCAGCGCTTTAAAAACACCGTTTAAGGGTTTTAATGAATGAAACTGACACACAAACGTTGTTTTGGAAGTTTACCTTGCTAACTCCCGACAGTTGGTCCTCCAAATATGTTCTTCCGGAGAGATAATGACTCAAAAAAACAAAATAATTTAATTAACTAAAAGAATGTTCATTAAAAGTATCTGAGAAGTCAAAATAAATAGAACACGAATGTGTTTTTAAGCGTTACTTTGGAAAGCGAGAAGCTCCTTCCAGCTTCACGAGCATCAGTTTTGAAATTCGCCAACGCAGTCTTTGCCGGAAGTAGTAACCCTGACCTCACTTCCGGCTTCGTTTTACCCCCAGCGCCTAAAGCCCAGAACCCCAAATCACTACATATTGTGATATTTAGTTTGATATGTGCCACCCCACCAAACTTTCAGCCTAATTTCACTCTCTTAAAGCCTCACAGTCTTACCTTATTAAGGGAATTTGAGCTAAAACAGAGGTTTTGAGCCTATTATCGATGCACGAAAAGGACTGATTCGTTTAAATGATCCCACCCGATGTGTGTCGATGATTATTGATCAGTTGTTGAAAACATGGTTTCCCAGATACACTGTTTTAAGTGTTAAGAATTGCTTTGAATTGATTTTGTCGATATTTCGTGGTAAATGTACCCACTTCCGGTTAAGTAAAACGTAGGGTTTCCATCTTGACACACATACGATCTTTGTTTATGCTGGGGTAACGCGTACGAATCCTATAAAACTAATCATTTAAGACATATATAAACATTTAAGCTAAATATTAAAGTTTGGTAATGTATATAAAACCATGAATAATACAATAAATATATTAGAGTTTTTTTTTTACTGACTTTTTTGTCTTCTAATTATAATTATTCTGAAAAAGGCGGAACCTTTGATTTGAGGAGTCGGAGAGGACATCCGTTCCCCCTGTCGGGTCAAAATGCTCGCCGTGAGAGGGCTACAGAGATTAAAATGTGTTTTATCACCACATGGGAAAACAAGTAAGGACATTTAAATACATATTTAAAGCTGCCATACTCATGGCTTTACCTCACATTACTCTCTAGTTTATTTAACTTTGTAAATTAAAGATAAATTAACTGATGCTAACGTTAGCCTGTTAGCTGCAGCGCTGTTTAATGAGGTTTGTTCCTGCAGGTTTGAGGAGAATCACAGCGGCTTCAAATGATGTTCAGCAGAGAGATGATGGGGTATGTCTTTATTTAACATGGGTATTTAATGTGTGACCGTGTTAAATGATAATTTAATGTCACTTTGTTGTCATTGTGAAGCTCGTTAAGATGGAGAACCCCTATAAGGTGACACCGAAAGGCTGCCTCCTGTGTGACATCACAGTGGACTACAAAAATGTCCAGGTGAGTGACTCAGACAGGTGAGACAGCATGATCAAACAAACTCTACATCAGTGTAGGTGGATGGACTCTGTTTTTACCTGTTGGTAAATTAAGGAGTAAGGATAATAAACCAGTGATCTCTAATGCAACAAAAATTAAAACCTGAATGATCAGAACTAGGGGTGTCCCGATACAACTATTTCACCTCCGATACGATACCGATATTGCAGCCTTGAGTATTGGCCGATACCGATATTAATCCGATACGATATCAGCAGGAATCATACAGACTTTTATTACCTATTTTGTAGTATGGACTGTAAGAAAAGGCTTGATCAGGTCAGATTACTCAAACAGAGAACAGTAGTCAGAAATAGTAGGTATGAGAAAAACTGACCCATTTGTTATTAACCAATAGGTTAAATACATTTTAACCTTGAACATAAGAATATACTACAATTAAAACAACATGAATTAAAGATATTAGAAGACCCTGAAAAGTGACCTCAATAAATCAAACAAAAACATATTTCACCAACTGCAAAATAACCACTGTGTTGAACTTAAACATAAGCTTAGGGTGTGTTCACACCCGGATCATTTGGGACAGTTGTTCCGAAACAGTGGGCAGCCCCCCCCAAAAGTCCGGTTCGTTTGGGCATATGTGAACACAGCAATCACGCTCGGATGAGGGAAAAAACAAGCGGGTCGAGATCGCCAAAAATAGGTGGTCTCGGCTCGCATCCATACGTACGGAAGCCCTAAAAGGCCATGGTTTTGTCATGTTTTTTTAGCACCGTTTTCTCGTGGTAACGACTTAATTTCAGTCGTTTTCCCGAGATCTCGAGTAATTCATGTCGTTATCTTGGGATAACGAAGCTTGTTTTCTCGAGATCTCGACATAAATAAGTCGAGATCTCGAGAAAACGACTGAAATTAAGTCGTTACCACGAGAAAACGGTGCTAAAAAAACATGGAAAAACCATGGCCTTTTAGGGCTTCCGTACTACAACATACACACCCTGTAGCGGTTCCTGTGCAGTGAGAACACAAAAGCCCCAGCAACAGGCACAACTGACTCATAACTGTGGCTCACACTGTAGTGATCGGGGCAGTAGTGAGCCCAGTTGACAACTGCACAGTCAAAACAGTAGAAGAAGAAAGAGTAAGAATCAACAACGGTCGAAGAAGAAGTGAAGCCTGAAGAACAGAGAAAATGAGTCGTGGACTCACCTGGAACAGCGAGGAAATAAAATGCCTCATTGAAATCTGGGCAGAAGAGCACATCTGCCAAATGCTGGACTCTACTCATAAAAATACTTTGGTCGAAACTCACCGCCTTCCGGGTATGATTTCTGACCAATGAGAGAAAAAATCGATCGCACATGACATTTGTTCACAACTTTGGACCGCAAGAGATTTTTGCCTTGTGAACACAAACGAACCAAGTGACAACCGCTACAGTTGTATAGGTTTTGCCCCTGAATCGGAACAAAGCAAACGAGCCACAGGTATGAATACACCCATATTCTACAACTGAATAAAATAAAAAATAAATATATTAGAATGGACTGCTTGTATCGGAGTGCTGATATCGGAGATTTAGGATGCAGGCCGATATAATCTGATATTTGTTTTTTTGACCGATATCCGATATCAATATCGGATCAGGACATCCCTAATCAGAACAGTCTAGTATGTAATATGAATAAGAATCCCTGATTAAATACAGGATAGACTAAAGCCTGAAACTCCACAGAAAGAGATGTCACCGTTCTGCCAAATCGATTCACATAAGTATCGTGACTTTTTGTTTTGACGATTTTTAAATCGGTTCAAAAACTATCTTTCCAAATATAGATGCTTCATTTTAGTCTGTGTTAATAAGCCACTTTTGAAGACAGAGTATAAACAGCTGGTTAAAATATATTGCTGAATAAATCCTAAAAACAGACTCACATGTGATGTGTATTTTTCCTGATATAGTCTGTTGGCATCATCATTGTTCATCTTTTTCACTGGGGGTAGAATTGCAGTTTAAATCGAATCAATATCTAAAAAATTGAATTGGGAGAAAAGGGTATCGTCCCAGCCCTAGTGCTGCCTGTCTAGTCATATTTATCAATTAGTTAGTTATCAATGTTTGAACAGTTTTAATGACTGCACTTTGAATAACCTTGCTAAAACATCCATGTGTCATTTTAGGCATTTCTTAATTTATTTAAAAACAGAAAGTCTTTATGTTTTTGTTAAGTTGCTTTCTTTACTACAAATCAAATAAAATCATCACAGTCAAGGTTCAAAGTTAATCATAAAATCTGAGTTGTGTCTACTTTTTTAAGCTTTTAAACATTTGATAGTATTTTATCATCATTACAAAATATACAGCCTCAAAAATCCACCTATCACCTCTACCTGCCCTCCCCACAAAGAGACAGACGACATTCCCACTCGTCCTGGAAAACCTGGAAAATGGCTGACCAATTTTCCAGGTTTTTGGAATGCATATGAAAAATTAGGAAAAGTAAAATGTCCTGGAAAAGGATTTAGCTTCCTTCTTCCTCCCTAGTGAACACAAATCAAACACAGAAAATGAAGTAAAAATGCAGATAAAATAATGCAAGTTAAGGAATAAATTATTAAAACTCCAACAATGGTGACAAAAAGAAATAAAAATGACAAAATAAATTTTAACTACTTAAAGAGGAAACCAGAGTAAATAGAGATAAAACATTTAGTAAGATACTACATAGAAGCCAGACGTTAAAGATAGGTAGCAGACAATGTTCCCCTCTAAGACTTTGAAATTAAAAAATGAATTTTAGGATATGATTCGGTGGAGCTACCTACAGATAGTAGTCATCACACTTATATCTTGCTTTTTCAAAGTCTAGATTAACCTGAGAATTGCCCACTCCAACATTGTAACGGGGGGAAAATGTCCTGGAAAAGTTCTGGAAAATTATTTCTATTCAAGAGTGGGAACCCTGAGACGAGCATGTTTTGGTCTTTTATTCTTTTGTAAATAAACTAAAGACCAGAACGGCCAGCAGCTCTTCTAAACTCCAGACTGTGACGTTTTTCTGAAGACAAACTTTAAGGCCGTCTCTCTTCTCCCTGTGTTTCCTGGATTCACTCCGACCCTCTCCGTTTCCAGCTGCTGTCTCAGTTCATCTCTCCTCACACGGGGACGATCTACGGCCGACACCTCACTGGTAAGAAGCAGAACTGAAGACCATCTCGGCTTCATCTCCTCCTGTTTTTCCTCTGCGGGTGACGACGTCCCTGCGTTTTGTCTTGCAGGTTTGTGTGGAAGGAAACAGAAAGAAGTCTCCAAAGCGATAAAGAAAGCTCAAGCCATGGGTAAGACTTCAAATACAAACCTGTGGACAGAACGTCACTGGAAGAGACAAAAGTTTGGTCTGTTTTCTTTAAAATAAATCATCAATGCTTCCCCTTAAAAAGACTTTAAACACCAGGGTCCGAAAATCTAAAACCATCAAACATAAAAAAACAAAACGAAGAGGAGCTCTGATCTGGCACTACTGTTGTTGGAGTGAATTTAATCATTTATATATAATCATTAATTTAGTTGTTTTCTTCTTTAAATATGAAAGAGAATTATGTGTAATATTGCAAACTTAATTATTTAGAATATTTGGCCCTGGAGAACGAGAATGGGAGTAAGATGCCATTTGTTTCTTATCCTGAATAAAAGCAAAATAAATCAGTCTAAAAAGCTGAACATTGACATTTTCGGTTCCACAATGGCCGTTAAAATTCTACTTCTAATTTTTAACATTTTCTGCAAAGCAAAAATCCATTAATTTCTTATGTCATCATAAAAAGACGTCTTATGAGCCTTGCAGTGTTGTTTTTTTTAATTCCATCACAATAAGCTCGACAAGTCCAAGTCTATTTGGGCCGTTTGATTGCCTGGATCAAACCTCCCTGTCCAGGAATATTAATGTTTCTATAATAATAATGATAATATTTCACACATTAAATCAACTGAGCAACAATCGAGAAAACAACAATGGATTAAAATCAGCAAACAATAATAAAGTTTCTCTCCTGATGACAAAGATCCACTTCTGTTAAAATGATCTGATCCCTTCAAAGCCTGTTCAAGCCTGAAGAATTATATTTAATTTATATTTTAATTTATTTTTCTTGTCTCTGTCCGTCCAGGTTTCATGTCGGTGACCCACAAACATCCACAGTTCATGAGGGACCCAAACGTCTGCCGCGCCCGAGTTCTGGAGTAGATCATCGTCGTGTTTCTGTGTCTAATGTTGAATTCTGTTTATTAAAGTTTGTTAAGTTTACATTCAGGCTGTGACTTTGTGACTTCAGTTTTATTTTCCTGCAGCCTCACACCTTTAAACGAAGGCTGTGCCGTCTCTGTGCCGAGAGTAAAGAGGAATATTTTTATTATTTCAGTAACCAGGAGGATCAGGGCCACTGAAACTGTTTTTTAAAACACACTGAAATAGTCAAAATGCTCTGATTTAAGTCCAAATTACATCTTATAATTCTGATTATAACCTCAAAGTTCTGACTCAGAATAATCAGACTATAGTCAGGATTAAACTGTCAGTGCTCACAGGAACTGTTACCGGGTTAGACAAAGTTATTTTTTATCATGTTTAAGTACTTTAATTATTTTAAAATTTGGCTTCAGTAAGGATGAATGAAACTACAAACTTCTATGATTTTTTTCAGCTGTTAATAATATAACTACGACGGCCTATTAGGGCCACTTAAGGAAATAAAAAAGAATAATAATGAAAACTTGAAATTTTTCGAGTTTATGAAGTTGCTAATTTGAGACTCCACAAACTGGAAAATTTGCGATACTCATATTTCAGGTCAATTAATCAACGTAGTTTCAAACCCGACCCCTCGTTTTAATCAATGTGATAAAATCTGTGAGCTATAATCTCGTTTTCCTCCAAACGAGCCAGACAGCTGTTTCAATAAGCTGACGGTGATGGCTGGAAAGTTACTGTTTTAGAGGAAAGGAAAGGAAGGTAAAAAATCTACATTAATGTGATTATATAGGCGGCCCGAGGTCATGGAGTTTGGTTTGTAGGCGCTTGTAGTTCGCTTGTAGATGGCTAGTTCCTCTCTGTAGCTTGTTTACAGCAGCTGTGCTAACGGTACTCCTGTGATACACTGACCTGTAAAGAAATGGTTTAGAGCTCAAGTTTGATCAAAAGTTTTAAAAATTAATGAAAAGTCGAAATTTTTTAGAAAAAAAAAACAAATTTTTTGACTTTTTAAAGCCAAAAATTTACAACTTTAGAAACTTGAGTATTTACTACTTCAAAAAGTGGTAAATTTGTGACTCTATGAACTCAAAAAATTGCGATAAACTCATATTTCAGGTCAATTAATCGACGAAGTTCCAAACTCGACCCCTCATTTTAATCAATGTGTTCAAAATGACAGCACATATATATGGCTGTAGGTTATTCATATACATGTCATAGTTTCTTAAGACTTTGATTATTTAAGAGATATAGGTTTTAATGTTATTTGTCTTTTTTATTATTGGCATGTACTGTATGTTCATTAATAGGTGATGAATATAAGAACTGTAGTAACTTAACTGTTGTTGACACTCAGCCTGGTGATCAAACATCTCTTCTACTTTATCCTTCAGCTCTTGTTTAAGAAAAAAGTTGTAGTTTGATCACCAGGCTGAGTTTGGTGCCACTTCAGTCAACAACAGAACAGTTATTACTGTTTTACAGTCATTTCCTATCAATGAATAAATGTCAATATAAAAACAAATAATTATAGATTAAATTAGAAACTATTTCTATTAAAGTCAGAGCTGTTCTCTAAACTACAAGAGACGTGTGATTTAGTTTTGGTGCCACTACAGTCAACAACAGTAAAGTTATTACAGTTTTAAAAGTCATTACCTGTTAATGAATTTATGTCCATAATAAAAAAATGACATAAATTACCTTTAAACCTATATCTCTTAAATAAGAGCTGTAGAATAAACCAGAACAGATTCTTGGTCATCAAACTGGATTTGGTGCTACCATGTAGGTAACACCACTACAGCCCACAGCAGTACAGTTACTACAGTAATTACACATGAATTCACACAGTTCAATTTATAAAAATATATTTAAATCAAAAGCTTTTTTTCTAAAGTAAGAGCTGTAGTTTAAGGTAGAGGGATCATTATCCATGTTTTATTATCATTTTGTTGGTAGATGTCATAACTTTGATGGCATTTGATTAATTTTCACACACAAAAATCCTGTGAAATATTTTAATTTACAACTCTTAAAAAAATCTATGACAGGCCGAGCCAGCCCTGAGCAGCAGCTTATTGAGACAAAGTGAAGTTTTCTGTCTCATTTGGAGGAAAACGAGGTTATAGCTCACAGTTTTTATCACACTGATTAAAATGAGGGGTCGGGTTTGGAACTACGTTGATTTATGGATGAGTTATTGACCAGAAATATGAGTTTATCGCAAAGTTTCGAGTTTATAAAGATGAAAATTTGTGACTTTATAAACTCAAAAATTTCGACTTTCCATTATATTTTTTTATTTCTTTAAGTGGCCCTAATATGCCGTCATATATACCTGATATCATCTGACATAAAAATTCTCTTATTTCCACTAAATATTCCTAAAATGTGAAATATCAGTATAAACATGTTTTCTCTTCCCTTTGACTGTAGGTCCATATTCTTTGTGATTTACAATATTATTAAAACAGTAAATAAAGATCATTACTTCACCACACTATGTTGAAATAGACTCAGCTGACGATCGTTTTCTGCCCGGCAACAGCCGCTCCAAAGAGGGGCTCTCTGATTCTGATTGAACGGCCAGTTAACCAATCAGAGCCAACAAAGGGTCGGTTAACAGCCAATAGAAACAAAAATATGTTTATTCTATGTAAACAAATACAGTTTAGTTCAAATAACGTCTTTATGAAACAAACTGAAGATGAACTGAGCAGAAAAATAAAAAGCAGAGTAAGAAGTGAAGATAAAACACCTGGAATGTTCCTGAGTTTGTCCAGGTGAGCTGCAGCCTTCAGCAGGTGTTCTCCAGGTGAGCTGCAGCCTTCAGCAGGTGTTCTCCAGGTGAGCTGCAGGTTGGTCTGGTGGTTAATGTGAACAAAGAAAAACAGGTTTAGTTTGGTTTCCATGGAAACAGCATCTCTGCCCTGAGGTGAAACACGGACATGTTTTTGGTCAGGCAGTGTCTCAGGTGTGGTCTTACTGTCACAGTTTCTCCTTCAGGATTTGCTCCTCCTGCGTTTCCTCTCCCTCCCCGGCAGCACCTCCCTCATCCTCTTCGTCGAGGTCTTCGTCTCCGGGGTCGGGCCGAGGGTCTCCGGGCTCTCCTGTTTCTCATCTTCGGGGTCGTAGCAGAGGTCAGGGACAGGAAACCCGCTGAGGGTCAGCGTCTGAGTGAGCAGGAGGGGTGAGGACAGGAGCAGGGCCCGGAGAGCCCGGTGCAACAGCAGGTTCTTCTTCAGCTCCGTCGGGTCCTGGTCCTGGTCTGGGTCTGCAGACAGAGGAGAGGACCAGGATCTGAGCTCAGGAGTCTGGATCACACATGAAGACTGAGGCTGTTTTTGAATTCGCCTTCTATACTAGCAGTGCATACTGATCTACCCAACATGTAGTCTGCAGTAGGGATGCAACGGTTAGCGGTAAAATGGTAAACCGCAGTAGAATGTCCCACAGTAATCATTACTGTGTCCTTTTAAAATGATCGTTAAACCGTGTTTGATCCCCACTCTGTGTCAGTAACTCACGGTGATGCTGCTCTTTGACTGTAAAGCCTGAACTATGTGTGTCTGCTCCTCTCTCAAAGTCGTGATGTTTGGCCTCAGCAGCTGGAGCCTCGCTCAGACTCTTATACTACGGCCAAACCGGACGTGAATTGGCGTATTTAAACGTGCGCAACGCTTGTGACGCGCCGCGCTTAACGCCCGAGCCTGGACGCTGGACCATTTTACAAGCTGAGAGGCCACGCGAGAGAGCCAGAGCCAGTTGGACTCAGTGATGACCCGTGCAGGCAAATCCAGCTGGAAACGAATATTTACAGAACTTACCTTCAAAACCTGTCTCCTCCTTTTTGTTCCGGTCTCTGTAGAGTACACACGTAGAATCATATAGCTCCGGATGATGGCAAAGAGCGCAGATAAACCTCTCCTTCATCTTTCAGAGGGGTTTGAGCCGGAGCAGGTGGCCGGAGCGTCAAACGTAATCAAATCAATGACGTCGGGGGGAATGTCATCGCTTATTGGCTGCCACGCCACAGCGTCACACGAATTTGCGTCGAGGCATTTGACGTCCCAAACGCATCCGACGCTCCACACGCGCCGTGCCAAATGTGTTCAACACGCCACCCGGGGCGAATCTGTGTCCAGACGCGTCTTTGCATTGACTTTGTATGTAATCTAGACGCGCATCTTTGCGAATTCGCGTCCGGTCTGGCCACACCATAACAGGTTTACACACTCAAACAGACAAAGTCTAAAGTGACTACTGCATACTGACTACTACACTGGACTGTAGTCTGACTGTTCTGTTGTTTTATTTTGTAGCTACGCTGGTTTTCAATTGAGCAATGTGGAAGTAGGCTACAGCTAAAAGACGATCTACTACGATGAACATACGGAATAAACGTTGAAAGAACAGCAAGAACTCACTCCAGATTGATCCTAATGCTGTTATTTACAACCTTTATACATTATTTACACAGAAAATCCTGATGAACCTCCTATAATTCACTCAGGTATGGCTCTCTGAATCCTCTCTCCCTCTCTGCTCGTTTACTCGAGGAGTTACAGCAGTTTTAATCACACACATTTTTGTCTTTCACTGCAGCTTGGTGTTTTAGACAGGGTGACTGTCTTCAATCAGTTTCCCCTCCACATCCTTTAAAATCCAAACTTCAACCAGACTATTGGCCCTTTTCCATTCACCCTACTCGACTCTACTCGACTCTCCTCGACTTGTGCTGCTTTTCCATTAGCCCCAGTCACCTGCCCAACAGGGTGCAGTGTCTCTGTAAACAGCTGAGCGGCTCTGCTGTGACGTCATTTTGAGCGCGACACAACAATCTGTGGCTTTTTGTCACAAACCGAGTAAAAAAGGAAAGCAGAGGAAGGCTGCAGGTGGTAAGAAGAAATACCCCTTGAGAAGCACAGGAGAGTTTTGGAAGCTCTACAACAGAATGAAGCCGAGGACGAGAGCAATCCAGCTGCAAAGAAAAGATGTATGAGGGTAAGCTGACGGTAGCTACCGCTAACATGCTAGGTCGTCATGCTCATGACTCATCGATGACGACATTGTCTGACCAATCAGCAGCCGGCAGTTGGTGATGTCATCTTTTAGTATCAACTCAGCTCGCTTGGAACCAGAGCGGAGTAGGTACTAAAACTAGCTTGTTTTAGGAGGTACCAGGCTAGTGGAAACACGCTGCTAATCGAGTAGAGCCGAGGCGTGCTAGTGGAAAAGGGCCATTAGTCTGTTTAACAGGACTTGATTATTATGGGAGATATCACCATGGTAACCGTCCCCGCCTTGCAGTGTTAATCAGCCTCGTACCTGTGGCTGCTCCCTGCTGCTCCCTCAGTCGCGCTCTCAGAGCTGAGACCTCGGCCCGCAGAGCCTCCACCTGCCGCTCGCTCTCCTCCACCTGCCCGCACGCCGCCTGCACACAAACACACACTCAGGGTGGAGGTCACAGAGGTCACAGAGGTCAAAGCGTGCCACTCACCTGCAGCTCGTCCTGCAGAGACCCGTTCAGGCTGTTCACCTCGCCGACCTCTCTCAGCCCGCCGTCAGGGGAGAAGAACCTGGAGCTGCAACCACAGAAGAAGAAGATTAACCTCCTCCAGGTCAGGGGTCAGGTGTGAAGGTCGGGGCTCAGGTGTGAAGGTCAGGGCTCAGGGTTAAAGGTCACCTGTGCTTCTTCATGGTGAGGCTGTAGCGGGCTGCAGAGCACGGAGCGGAGACCTTACAGTACGCCTGCTGCTCCAGCAAACCCAGGTTATTGACCAGGACCGGAACGTTCTGGAACCGCCTGCAGGAACAACCGCCACCGTTAGAGAGACATCCAACCAGACATCCAACCGCCCTCACATCCAACCATACATCCAACCAGACATCCAACCACCCTCACATCTAATCATACATCCAACCACCCTAACATCTAATCATACATCCAACCATACAGCCATCTGTCCTCACATCCAACCATACATCTAACCTCATATCCAACCAAACATCTATCTAACCATACATCCAACCATAAATCCAACCAGACATATATCTGTCCTCACATCCAACCATACATTTAACCTCATATCCAACCAAACAACCAACCACCCTCACATCTAACCATACATCTAACCTCACATCCAACCATACATCTAACATCCATCCAACCAGACATCCATCTAACCATACATCCAACTATACATCCAACCATACATCTAACATATATCCAACCATACATCCAACCAAACAACCAACCGCCCTCACATCTAATCACACATCTAACCATACATCCAACCATAAATCCAACCAGACATCCATCTGTCCTCACATCCAACCACACATCTAACATACATCCAACCATACACCCATCTAACCATACATCCAACTATACATCCAACCATACATCTAACCAAACAACCAACCACCCTCATATCTAACTTCACATCCAACCAGACATCCAAGCACCCTCACATCCAACCAGACATCCAACTGTCCTCGTATCTAACCATACATCCATCTAACTATCCATCCATCTGTCCACACATCCAACCATACATCCATCTGTCCCCACATCCAACCATACATCCAACCGTCCATCCATGAACTTTCATAATTCATCCATCTCCTCATCAATCCCTCCTTTCAGTTGTCCTTACATTTATCCATCCATCCATCCATCCACTTAAAAAAACACATTTATCACATCTTAAAGGTCTGAAACAGCAAATTTCACGTTTCTGCTACATAAATGACCAAAATACTTAGAATAATTACTTAAAAAAACTATCATATTTTATAAAAACATCTATTTTAGGATTTTTTTTCCTCCTAAAACCATCTTTGTCTCATTTACAGCCTGTTGTCTTGTTCTTTGCTCCTCTGGAATATTAAAGGAAAAGTTTAAAGCTCACTGTGATGAAAAATGTTTTAATCAAATATCGATGACAGACTGAAACGTGGTCGTACCCGCTGCGGGAGATGACGGCGGTGAACTCGAGCTGGTGGGTGGAGCCTGCCGGCGTGAACCTGCCGGACGTGACCAGCATGAAGATCATGTGCGGGTTGGACAGAGACGTCTTCAGCTTCTCGTGGACGACCTTCTCCCTGAAGGTCATCTGCTGGTCCATGTTCCTGCGCTGCCGGTACCATCCGATCACGCTCTCCTGAAACAGAAACCACACGCAGACATTAAACTTTACATCCATAAATAAAAATAAAAAATAAACAACTGAAGATGCATGCAAGGTTAAATAACGTTAAAATCTGTGGTTAATTATTTTAATAATAAATAATTAGCAGGGCGGGGTGATATGGCCTAAAAATAAAATCAAATATTATTATTATTATTAATTTAATCAATTATTTCCCTAAAAAAAGACAAAAATCACATTAATACAAGTTTTGTCCTTGTAAAAATATATTTCCAAATCTTACAGAATGTCCCTTTTAGAGTTAAAGTGTGTTTGAGCCTTAAAGATAAAAAGTATAATTAAAGAGGTTATTTAGTTGATTATTTGTAGTTTATTAAAGGCATTTTCTTGTTTAAGAATAAATCTTTGTAGATGCATTTTCTGCTTTTTTGCTTATCACATTAAATTTTCCTATTAGTATGGTTAACGTTTGTTAATTTGGTGATGTATAGGCACCTGAGGTGATGTAGGTAGATATGTAGGTGAGGACCAGCATGCACCTGCGTGAGTCTGTGCTTTTGTTTAGAGATGCACAATAATATTGGCATGCTATTAGTATTGGCTGGTATTGAGATTTTGGCAGATATTTGTGTCACATAAACACATAAAGCAGAGCTCTTTCCACAGTATATTAACATAAAACAATATTTAATTTCATTAAAAAAAACAAAAACAAGACTAAAAAAGTGCTTGTGCAAAACCTGACAGGGCAAACCATTGTGAAAACTACATTTTCAGTATTTATTCTTGCAAACAATGCAATAACTTACTATTGGAGCAAATAAAAAATCTTGATTTTTTACATTTTAAATCAGCAGAGACTAATTCAAATTAATCAGTTTAACAGATTTATTGTCCTAATTAAATGTAAAGATACACTGTGGTATGTAGCCTAACAAATGCATAATATTTATTCATTTTTGGTTTAATTACAACAGTTAATACTCAAACTCAAGTTTAGTTCTATCACACCTTTCATACACATACACATGCAGCCCAAAGTGCTTCACACAGCAGCAGAAACTAAACATGACATCATTATGTAAGAAGAGTAAAAGTAAACAAAGTCAAAACAAACTCAGAGCAACAAAATCAATCAAATTTTAACAGAACACTTAAAAGCAAAATAAACTACATTAAAAGATAGTAAAATAAAGAAAGTGTTTTCTTTAAAATAATACAATAAAAAAATTTAAATTAAGATTAAAAATCAAAATAAATAAACATAAAAAACAATATAAAAAAACACAAAATCCTGAAAAACAAAGATGAAAAAATTGTGATAAAAGCAATAATGGTAATAATTGTAATAATAATAGTAATAATGGTAATAATGCAGCCCGGGTCATGAGGAAGAGGATTCCAGAATAAAAGCTAGATTAAAAAGGTATGTTTTGAGTTTGCTTTAAAAAACAACTGGAGAGGTGTGGTCTGTTCTCAAGTCCAGTTTTAGTCTACAATAAATTATTATTAATATTATTAATGTTATGAATATAATTATATATTATTACCTGCTCGTTGTCTGCCAGGATTTCCTTGATCACATCCAGGTCCACGTCTCCGGTGCTGTTGTAGAAGCTGCAGAAGGATCAGAGCAGGAGAACAAAAAACAGTTCAGGCTTTTTAGAGCTGAAGAAACTCAAAGATCTTCTCTCCTAGCTGCACTGACATGTTGGACACATTCAGAATAAAGTGGTTTAAAGTGTAAATGAAGGCTGAACTTCTCCAAACATCACAAACATGCTCGTGTGATATAAACAGAGCAGAACATTTATCTTAGATAAATGATTTAATGACCAACACGTCAGGATAAAACTACCATTACACACATTCACAGCAACTCTTGTTGGAAGTTTGTTGTCATCAGCTAATAAGAAAAGTAAGTATTTGTTTGCAGTATTGAATATCGCTGCATGGAAGGCATTTAACAAAAAATGGCTGAAGTCAGAAACTCCAACTTTAGACGACTGGTACATCATTTATGAAATTTATACAATGGAGTGAATCACCTTTGCATTAAGGCTTCAAAATTAAAAAAAAAAATCATGTAGGAGGTATTTAGTGTTTTTTGTTTAGAATTTAGTTTAGTGTTTAGATTGTTACTATTCTAAATCAATTAATTTTGATTTAATTATGATTACATTTTTGTTAGTATTCCAGTAGTTTATCATTTCTTTAGTTTGGGTGTTTTGTTTATTATTTGTTTAATTTGTTCATAGTGGCACTATAGGTTATAGGTAGGCGCACGGTAGGGACCAGCATGCACCTGGGTGGGAGCGGGAGAGGCACAGGGATTTTCCTTTGTTCTGTGTTTGCTTGATTTCTGGTTAAATAAACCACATTTTTGTTCAAATTGGACTTTTGTTTGGACCTTAAGTTTTTCCCATCCGTGTACATCACAGCCCACGGTGCAAGAGTGGCCTTTTGAGCTTTTTATGAAAGAGTTTGTTTGAAACTTTTTGTTGTTTTTTTTGTGGACAAACGACCACTACATCATGAATTGTGGGAAAAATGGAAACTTTACATCCTCTATAAAGAAGAGACACTCCATGTTTTTAGGTCTAACTCTGTGTGGTTGTTAATTCTCCTCTTTTTGACGTACCATTTATTGTAAAAACTAAAAAAAAATAAAAATTAACAGCTCTGCTGGAACAGCATTGTTGTTATAATCAATCACACTCACTGGTTTGGTTTGGGACAGGCGATGTGTTTCTGGACGTCTGCAAGAAGAAAAGAAATCACAGTGTTTCACATGAGAGAGTTTTTCTGTTTATTTCACTTTTACAAACAGAAAAAAACAAACAGGACGTGAAAACAGCAGAAGATAGAGAGCATGGTAAAAGAAAACTTTCTCTGTACAAAAAGACGCCACACATAAATATCATATTTAAAAAATGAATCAAAGACCGTAAATGTACTGACTGTACGTTTCCTCGATGTGGATGTGGTCGGCCTGAGAGTCGCTGATGGTGACCTGCTCCTCTGACCTGCTCTCCCCGAGGATCAGACCGTCCTGCAACCGCAGCACACGACACACTAAAGGCGCCATTTTGTGTCAAACTACAGGTGTTTATAGAAAAAAATGAATCTATCGCTTGGATTTAACCACCAAACAAGGAGAAAATGACTTCTCCAAAAGCTGCAGGAAGTACGAGTCTCAGCATGTCTGTGCAGGGACAGTAAACACTAGAGCACAGTGCTGAAGAGGAATCATGACACCAACCATTACATTTGAAGTCAGTGGTGTAACAGTTATAGTGGGATGTTATTTTATGTAAAGGGAGTGAATAGTTTAAATGTCCTGACAACATGTGCGGCACCATACGTTGGTCAGACAGAACAAAACAGATTAAAACTGAACGAGTTAAACTTTGGCACAGTGTTGAAAATCACAAGAGTTTTATCTAAGCAGCTGGAGGAGCTATTTAACTGTATTGATATTTTAGTTAAATTCTTGAAAAAAAAAACTGCTAATTTTCAGTTTAATAAAAGCATTTTCTTCATTAAAAATAAATCTTTATTAATGCGTTTTTCTTCATTTTTGCTAATCATGTTGAATTTTCATACTAGTATGGTTAATGTCTGTTAGTTTGGTGATAGGGTAACACCACAGGCACCTGAGGTGATGTAGGTAGATAGGTAGGTAGAGTACCAGCATGCACCTGCGTGAGTTTGTGCTTTTGTTTAGGGATGCACGATATTATCGTTTGCTATTAGTGTTAGATGTTATTGAAATTTTTGCAGATATTTATGTCGGCCACACATATCAGCTGGAATATCATCAAATTTCACAAATGTTCAATACTGATGCACCTTCACATCACTGCATGGGGACATTTAGAACTAAAAGGTTTCATTTTTGCATGACTTAAATGATGTTTTTTCCTTTTTTACATCTTTTTCTTACAAAAATATATGTCTATTCTGTAACAGTGAAGAAACAAATCCATTTCTGTGTTAAGCTCAGAGTTTGTGCTTCAGACACAAAACATCTGTATCAGTATAACGAATAAAAAAGATATTAGCATATCCGTTATGGGCAGAAATTCAATATCGTGCATCCCCATTTTTTGTTTTTTACCAGCACAAAAGAGGCAGCAGTTTGTTTTCTCTTGTTCTGTGTTCACTTGTTTTACAGACAACAAATCATCACACTGCAGATTTTAAAACATTTTTAGCTTTACCTGTGTACAAACACACCCACGGTGCATCCCAGTAGCATTTTGGTCATGTTTAGTTCTTCAAAACTGATCACATTTTTGGGTTTTTTTTTATCAAACAGCCTGCAGCAGCATCACCACAGATGCATTATGACATTGAAATTGAATATTGTACAGATGTCTGAAAATGGCCTGATCTGAGCAGGGCTGTCCCTGAGGGGTTTGTGGGCATTCAAAAATCAAATCTATGAAACTTTAACAGCCTGTTGTGGGGTCAACCAGGACCAGGGAAACCTTCCTGATAAAATAAGAAGGAAATTGCATCTCTAAAAGATACTAAACAGAGCTAAGGATAACATAAAGGCCTTTATGGCTGTTTGCTAGCTTTACCTCAAAAAGAGACTTTTTTAAGCCTAAACTGTAAATCACAATCCGATTCTTTGAATAATGTGTTGATTACATGTTTGAATCAAAGTTTGATTTTCAGAAAGTTTCACATTTAATTACGCCCCCTGGCGGTTGACCATCAGGGCCACCGTAGCCACCAGATCACACGATCACATCTGAAACCGTAACAGCAGGAACAGGGCGCCAGGACTTTACGTTACTTTTACACTTTTATTATCACACTTTTGGGTTTAATATATCTGCCGAACTGATCAACAAAGTCATACCTATATTTTGATATAACGATTTGAGCTCTACACTGTCTGCATACCTGTCAGGAACAGGTGTAAACTCTATCTGTGACATTTCTAAAGGGAGTCCGGCAGGACAGCGCTGCTCACGCGCAGATTTACCCCCTAAAAATGATACAAAATCCCTCTGTTAGACTTCAGCTTCTGTCTTTGAATCAAAAAGACCAAAATGCTCCATACTGTGTACTTAAGCATGAAATATAAAGTGTTTAAAAATAAGTTATCATCTTTAAAGTCTGCGAGTAACCTCAGCATCCTTCACTTCGGTTTGCTACATTTCCTGTCAAACCTTCAGACTTCCGGCCTGTTAACTCACGTCTAATTAAACAGTTAATTAATGAACACGTTTCTCACCACGTCTGAATCACTGTTGGCGTGCTGGAACATTAATGAAGCCAAAACAATCCCCGACATTCGCACCGTCGGCTCCGCCATGACGCCTGTGGACGCCACAGGTGAGTGAGGAGCGTCACCGCGGCGCAGCACGAGCGCAGGAAACAGACGCGATCCAGCTGCTGCCGAGGAGCGCGGGCCCCTGGCGGGACGGAAGAGCCCCTGGAGGGACGGAAGTGAGATTGTTTTTAAGTATGGATAATTAAATCTGCTGGTTTTCAATTTAAAAAAAGATGTTGTGAGCACATCAACTTTGTCTGTGACAATAAGGCTAAAACTTCCATGATTTTTTACAAATACAATTTATGAAACAATGTCCTAATAAATTCCAATAGTTTATCATTTTATAAATAAATACTTCATAGTTAACCAAAAGGAAAATATGCCATTTCTAATGTTTTGTTTATGTTTGAGTGATAACATTATATATATTTTCACCTTTAATTTGTTCAGTTTGTTGTCATTGTGACCACAAATCCCCGAAGTTGTTGGTGTAAAAGGGGATCAACAACAACCCACATCGATTTCAACGCTCTTACACCGAACAAAAATAATCATGTAGAAGTTTGGAGAGAGACTTGAGTACTTTACTGAAGACCAGTGGTTCTTAACTGCCGGATTGGGACCTATAGGGGGACTCAAGAGCCATATTGTTTAATTTTTTATTTTTTTCACCTGAAAATGCAGAAAGTCATGCTGCATGGATGACACTACGTATATGCCAGTGCTTCTTTTTTTTTAAGTATAATCAGGCTCAGTATTATGTATAGATCCCCCCCAAACGTTAAAAGCTGATAATTATGTGTTAACCGCAACAAATAAATGATTTAAAGTTGTTTATAATGTGTCCACAAAGCAGATCTGTGATTGATTTTTTTGACTTTTTCTACATGAATTATGCTGCCTGCCTAATTCATGATAATAACAATAATAATAACAACTTTTCGCGCACCTTCAAAAACAGATGTTCACAAAGTGCTTTAACAGACAAAACAAAGGTAGAAAAAGGAAAGACTCTGGAGACAATAAATCAACAATCTGGTCTAACAGAGACCAAAAGAGTCAAAGGAAAGGCACAGAAGGTCATGGGAAATAAAGCAAGAAAACTACAGCAATACTACTAATAAATAACATCAGCTTTTCTTATCATTTTATGATAAACCCAGCCTTGCATGTCACTCTCATTTATCTTGGTAATGTTAATTGGTTCCAGTAAAAGTTTAGAAACCTAATCATGGAATATGTTTTGAGTTTGACTTGACCTGCTTACTTATCGAAAGTTAGTGAATATTATGTATATCATCATTATTATATTTTATCTTACCTTTATTTAATGGTACATATTTAAATTCTGTATTTTTTCCTCATTTTATTTATCTTTTCTCTTTCTATTTTATTTATTTATTTGTATATAGATTATCTAATTTTTCATGTGTATTTAAGTATATGTATGTGCGGGTGTGTGTGTATGTGTGCATAAATGTAAAGTACATGTATGCATGGGTATAGGCAAGTATGTGCATATGTTTAAATGTATATGTTTAGGTATGTAAATATGTATTCCTCTCTCCTTCACTGGTTGCGGTACATTACTTTCCAAATTTGCCGTAATTATTTTATTTTATGCTGAATTAATTGTAATGTGTCACAATTTTTAAAAAAACAAAAAAGAATATCCTCATCTATAAAATCATGATCCACCTTCGACACGCCACAGACCTCTGTCACGCCACGGGCTCCTGCGTCTAACCGCTCTGATCTGCGTTCTTTCTGCGCAGCCCGCCACTTTGAAGCCCCGGAGGGGGCGTGGCTTGGACAGCGCAGTGAGCGCGAGCGCCTCCCCCTCCGTTAACAGAGCTCGAGCCTCCGCTCCAGCAGGACAATCAGCAGCGGCTCCGTCAGCGTCTAAAAGGTACAAAATCTACATTAATGTCATTATTTAGGCGGCCCGAGGTCATGGAGTTTGGTTTGTAGGCGCTCGTAGTTCGCTTGTAGATGGCTAGTTCCTCTCTGTAGCTTGTTTACAGCAGCTGTGCTAACGGTACTCCTGTGATACTGACAGAAAAAAACTACAATAATCCGAATTTAAGTGTTAATATTTTATAATACAGACGAGGATACTCATGTAATCATCACTGACCTGTAAAGAAATGGTTTAGTGTTTAAGTTTGATCAAATGTCCCTTAAGGAGGTGGACCAGTGTGTATTAATGTTTATTAACGTGTCAGGACTGAGGCTTTAATAACATTATGATTATAATATCATCTGATATGCTCGGTTTAAAATGTCAGAAATAACCTTTATAGTCATTTATTCACTATTTAAGCTGTCAGTTACTCACCTAACGGTCTTTAACTGTATCTAGGGATGTATCACTGCACCAAACTCTCAATATGATTTATCACTATGAAAACAGATGTGTAGTTTTCTTATGACTGAATGTAACACGGCGTATTAGGGACACTTAAAGAAATAAAAAAAAAATCCTGAAAACTCGAAATTTTTTGAGGAAAAAGACTTGAAATTTGTGACTCTATAAACTTGAAAATTTGCGATAAACTCATATTTCAGGTCAATTAATCCACATAGTTGAGGGGTCGGGTTTGGTGCCACTACAATCAACAACAGCTCAGTTATTACAGTTTTAAACTCATTTCCTATCAATGAATCAAAGTCAATATTTAAAAAAATATTATAAATTACATTAAAAACTAATTATATTAACGTCAGAGCTGTTCTCTAAACTACAAGAGATGTGTGATTTAGTTTTGGTGCCACTACAGTCAACAACAGTGAAATTATTACAGTTTTTAAAGTCATTACCTGTTAATGTATTTATGTCATAAATTACCTTAAAACCTATATCTCTTAAATAAGAGCTGTAGAATAAACTAGAAGAGATGCTTGATCATCAGGCTGGGTTTGGTGTTACTGCAGTCAACAACAGTACAGTTAGTACAGTTTGTAAAGTCATAGTGATCAACATACATCAGTAATAAAAAAAAGTCATTTAAATTACATTAAAACATATTTTTCTTAGGAAAGAGCTGTTATATAATCGTGAGGCAATGTTTGATCATCAGTTTGAGTTTGATGCCACTACAGCCCACAACAGTGCAGTTAGTACAGTTATTACACATGAATTCACACAGTTCAATGAATATAAATAATTTAAATTAAAAAAAAGCATTTTTTTCTAAAGTAAGAGCTTTAGTTTAAGGTAGAGGGGATCAACATTCATATTTTATTATCATTTTGTTGGTAGATCTCATAACTACGATGGCATTTGCTTTGGACCAAAAATCTTGTGAAATATTTTCATTTACAATAAAAAAAAAACTATGACATGTACTATGTACTATGTTCTGTGTCTTTATGGTCCTTCAGTGGCCCTAAAACGCTGTTGTTCTGAATGTGATTGTTATTTTAAATATAGTCCTCAATAAAAATAGGTGTAATGCATTTGGTGAGTATCAGACCCCAACTAGGTGAATACATTTGTAATAAACAAACAGGTATTTAAATGAACAGGTAAATCCGTTAATACGTAAGTCCAAAATATTAGGTACGTTTTCGTTTTCTGACATAAAAAAATGTAAAAATTGACCAAATTGCAGCTTGTTTAGTGAATTTCTTTCATTTTTGAGATGTGATTTTGGAGTTTTGCTGGTATGTGATTTGCTGATATTTCCAAACCCATCATTAAAATAAATATTGATATTTGTTGTTAAGAGAACCAAATCTTTATTTTACTAGAATTGTCCTGTTCCTTCTATAGTAAAGTTCATTTGTGTTAGAAATGACATAAGAAAAACTGGATTCTCTAATTAATAACAAGGAGGCAAACACCGTAGTACTGTTGTACATTTTGACAACATTACAGCCAATATTTGTGACATTAAGGATGCATGATACTGGATTTTTGCAGATATTTCTGAACTCTTTATCACTCATACTGATGAGTTTTGTCAGGAGCTCAACGTCTTTATGAAAATTGTTTCACTTTACATTTTAAACATTGATTAACGTGTTTAAAACCATCTACATATGAACTTTGAGACTTTATATTTTGGTCGTACTCAACTAATGATTCAAGGGAAATATGTTAAACTAGTAGATAGATAGATAGATAGATAGATAGATAGATAGATAGATAGATAGATAGATAGATAGATAGATAGATAGATAGATAGGAACTTTATTAATCCTTGGGAGGCTGCAGCAGCAGGTGACACCATAGTACAGAAAAAATGTGCAGATGAGATCGAAATAAAAAAAGATAAAAACACAGGTTATTTACAGCAAAATACAAATAACAGTAATAACTGAACTGTACACTGTAGCAGCAGTGGGGATTTCCAGCATAAATAAACCACAAAAACAATAAGTTACCTTTATAGTAGAAATTAGAAATAAAAATAGTACAGGCTCTTCTCACAGCTCATAAAAAAGCAATCACAAGAAGGAGGTTGAATCCATCACCTCCCATATTGAAGGAGTGGTTTGAAATATTTTTGAGAAATACAAAATGGAAAAACTGACTTACTGCCTGAGAATTCAAAAAGTTAAGTCCGACCAAATTTGGGCAAAATGGATTAAACTTGTTTCCCTGACACAAAAATGAATGTAGTAACTGTAACTTATCTTATTATTATTATTATTGTTATTTTATTATGTTTTTTTCCCCTTCCTGTAGGTATACTGTGTAAGCCGCCTTGGTTCACGAGTTTTATGTTTATTCATATATAAAAAAGGGAAAAGAGGAGGAAACTGATGTTACAAAATAATGTTGAATAATACTAAAAATGTTGTGTATATACATACATATATATTTGTATGCACCATTTCTCTAATAAAAAGATAAAAAAGAAGAAAATTGTTTCACTTTGAGATGCAAAGAAAAACATTATGATGATGCGCTGAAGCATTATGGTGCATTTATGTGTGTTTTTCTGATATATCGACTGCAAGTATTGAAAAAATATGAATATTGGTGGATATACCATTAGGGCTGAACCATTTGAGAAAATAATCTAATTGCGTTTTTTCCCCCCAATATTGTGATTTACTCTGCGATTGTTTTAATGTTCCTCATCTTATGTATTCTTAAACAAACATAAGCAGTAGATCTTTTTATAGTAAAACCAATATGACATTAAATTAATCTAAGGATAAAAGATTTGAGAAAAAGTGGAGAAGTGAAGAACAGAAGGAAAATAGGTATGAAATTGCAAAAAAATGGGGTAAAATTGGCAAAAAACGAATCCAAAAGTGGCTTAAGAAAATTGATTATGGCAGCAAAATTGGGAATTAAATGTGAAATTAAATTTCAAAAACCATGTAAAAATTCCAAAAATGGTTCTGACAGTGGCCAAAAAAAGATGCATGGGGGCAAAATAGGCATAAAGTTGTAAAAACGGGGTTAAAAAAAGGTAAAAATGGTCCAAAAGTGGGAAAAAGTGTATGTACAGAGGTAAAAAATAGGCATGAATTTGCAAAAAACTACATCACAATGCCAAAATTTCAACAGTTTGGCCTAAAAATATTGCACTGTCTGCGATTTGGAAATTGGGAGAAGCCATATTGAGATTTAATCTAATTTGCAATTAATTGTTCAGCCCTTTATACCATACAGATAATATCATGCATCCTTAATAAATATGGCTAATGTTTACGGTCTAAATATCAGACAAATGTTCATATCTACTGATACCAATGTTGGTCTGATAATAACACACATCCCCAACAAATTTATCATTTAATACAAATTACAGTTTACCTTAAACGTGTTGACAAATTACGATTATTCTTTTTATGCATTTATTAACTCCGTCTGTCTTCCTGCTTGTTTGCAGGTCACTTCTCATATCTCATTATAAATTTAAATATAAAATTAGATCTTGTTATTTAAGCTCCTGTTTAACCCTCCTGTCATCACGTCTCAGTGTGTGATGGCGTGACCTCGGGGGCGGAGTCAGAGATGGAGGACCTGTGGGCCCTGGCTGTGGGGGTCTTCCAGGTGTGGATGTTCGTGGTGCTGTTCCTCATCATGCTGCCCGCCATGTTCGGCCTCTCGCTCGGGGTCACCGGGGTCTACATCCAGGTCCTGGTCAAGATCCTGGAGGTAACAGCAACACCACTTATGGAGAGAAAAACTCTAGTTTAGCTTTACTAGGACTCAACTTTGGTCAACTAGACTTTACTAGTGAAGCAGAAAGTGTTCACCAACAGTAATAGTAGACTGTTTTAGATCTATTAATATGACTTGTAGACTTACAAATGCTCACTAATATTAATAAAAATATAATAATAAACTTTATTTGTATAGCACTTTTTAAAACAGAGGTTTACAAAGTGCTTTGACAGGCAGAAAAAGACAGCAACGTACAAGAAAATTAAAATCAAAAACCATTTAAGACAAACTAAAAAGGGAAAATGTAACAGAGAGTCTGCGGCAAAGCAACCCAGACAATGCAAGAACCCTGTTACTTAAAAAGAGGACCAAAATAAAAGCTAAAAGACATACAAACATAAAAACACATTAAATAATAGATAAGTAAATAAAATTAAATATTAACAAAATAAAGTAAAAATGAAGGAGATTATGAGAGAGATAGAGAATAAAACAAGTCAATAAAAGTAATTAAAGTCACCAATATGTTAATATAGCATAAATAAATCAACAAAAACAAAGGAGCTAAAATGATGAGATAAATACTATCAAATAAAAGGCTAAAAAGACTAAAACACGGAGAAGATAAAAGACTTCAAAAGACAACATGAGCACCACAAGTAAGCCTCATATGGTAATAAGGGGGCGGGGAAAAGTGAATCAAGGATTTCCATTGGCTTCTTAAAATATTCCAACCAATCACAGCGCTGGATTTGCTATAACCCCTCCTTCTTTATTTTCATTAGGTCTAATAGTACTGAGAGTGAATCTTTTGGCTTTTTTAGTTGAATAAAAACATTCCACAGGTACTTTTAGTGAGGGCTGGGCGATGTTACCTGATCTCATGATTAATTGAAGCTCTGACCTCGATTACGTTTAATAAACAATTATTTCATGCTGTGATGTTACCAAAGTCGGTCGGTTTTTCTGCACAGAATCCAAAATGTGCCCAAACAACAGAGACAACATTTTTCTTGGCTACAAAGTCTTCTGATAGATTCCTGCTCGTCTCCTCCATGTTAGCATCACGCCCTTCACTCTCTGCAAAAGACAGAACTCACAATAATCCAAATTATCAACATGAGTAAAATGACTTCGATCAGAAGGTCTACATGTTGGTTTGGATTTATTTTTGATTAATTGCCCAGCCATACTATTAGTGAGATATTTGACATTTACTAGTAGTACTAGTAAACAGAAATGTTGTTGTAGTAGTAAAGTTTTTGGCGCACTAGTAAAGCTATAAAGCTATAAAGCCAAATTATGGAATAACTTTTCTTACCTGTTAAAGAAATGTTCCTGAACAAACTGTTATAAAAGAGGTTTAGAGGATCATTTAATTACTGTTTTGAAATAGTTTATCTCTTTCATGTCAGCTATGTGTACATTGTTTGATACTTTCTTTGTTTTCATTTATGGTCATTTTATCTCTGGAGTCATTGGGAATACGATCCCTTATAGAGCTCACACATGGTCATACATGTTTAATTGTGTTGGTATGTATTTTGTTATAAGTTTGTCATAACTTCTGAAAAACTCGTTTTTGTTAGATTGCTTTTTTCTCTTTTTTGCATGTTATATATGTTTATAATACTGTGTAACTTTAATATACTTTAGGTATAGCCTTTGGCCTTTTCGCCTCTTCCTGCACCTCATATAATTTGTTATTTTTTACTTTTGTGCATTTCATAATTGTGCAAAATAAATAAAATAAAATAAATATAAAATAAAGTTAAAATATCTTCCAGTAGAAAACTCTGCATCACTCCTCTTCCAGTAAAGCTCTGAGTTTTACTAAACACAGTCTTGTAGTCGTACTCGTTAGGGATGTCCAGATCCAATATTGATATCAGATATTGGTCAAAAAAACAAATATTGGATTATATCGGCCTGCATCCTAAATCTCCGATATCAGCACTCCGATACAAGCAGTCCATTCTAATATATTTATTTTTTATTTTATTCAGTTGTAGAATATGCTTATGTTTAAGTTCAACACAGTGGTTATTTTGTAATTGTTGAAATATGTTTTTGTTTGATTTATTGAGGTCACTTTTCAGGGTCTTCTAATATTTTTTATTGATGTTGTTTTAATTGTAGTATATTCTTATATTTAAGGTTAAAATTTATTTAACCTATTGGTTAATAACAAATGGGTCAGTTTTTCTTAAAACCTACTATTGCTGCCTACTGTTCTCTGTTTGAGTAATCTCACCTGATCAAGCCTTTTCTTACAGTCCATACTACAAAATAGGTAATAAAAGTCTGTATGATTCCTGCTGATATCGTATCGGATTGATATCGGTTTTGGCCAATACTCAAGGCTGCAATATCGGTGTCGTATCGGAGGTGAAATAGTTGTATCGGGACACCCCTAGTACTCGTACCACTTTTTGCTTCATTAGTAAAGTGTACCAGTGCAGTGACTGTGCGGCAGCAGCCGCTGAGCCACAGGTCAGCTGATGTGTTTGTCTCTGCAGTGGGCGACGGTTCGAATCCAGAGAGGCCGGCAGGAGCAGCCCAGTGTGCCCGTGCCTCTGCCCAATGGTGAGTGCAGCAGATAGCTCAGCATCATCACACAACAGACACACAACAGACACAGGAGGGTGTGTGCAGGACAAACATCACGTTGATGACATCATCAGCGCGACGTAGCCCCTCCATGTAAACAATGGAGAGCAGCATGGAGGCCGTGGACACAGTTTTCTTTTCTTTATACTTTTGTCCCTCTTTAAAAATGTACAAACTGAGCTGATGATTTAAAGGTGGATGGAATTTGTTGCTGAGACGTAAAGAGTCACATAAGTTACAGATGGAGGGGACAGGTGTGATGTTATGCCCTGGGGACGTTATGCCGTAAATTAGCAGGTCAATCCGGGTGTGATGTTCCCACTGAAGCCGATAAAAACCTGCATCGCCTGCAGGGTCAGTTGACCCGGGTCGAAATGCAGATTAAACCCTTTCACACTGCCGTCAGGAGCAGATTGTTACCAGGGTTAATCGTTTTTTTTAGCCAGTCTGAAAGGGGTATGTGATGTTGTCATGGAGACATGGACCAACATCTCTGATGGTGAGAGAGAGAGGTGTTCCTAATAAAGTGGCCAGAGTGTATTTTGACTGGTCCATTTGCAGGGTTTAAACTGAGATCTGGGACATAAATTTAACACTTTGAACACTGTGGGTTAAGTTTCTGGCACGAGGACACATCAGCATGGAGCCGGGGATCAAACCCCAGACCGACAGTCCCACTGCTCCACAGCTGTCCCGGTCTGAGCTGAGGTAAACGGGGATCAAACCCCAGACCGACAGTCCCACTGCTCCACAGCTGTCCCGTCTGAGCTGAGCTAAACTCTGACTTTAAAGTCTGTGTGGACTTTCCTGATGTCCCGCCCTTGTTTGCAGTTTGAATAACTCAGTCAGCAGCTGCAGTGGTTCTCAGCACATCGTGTGTCAGGTTTGTTTCAGCTGTAGACTCGATCATGTGACGAGTGTGTGTGCGGTCATGTGTGTAAACGCTCTGCATTGGTCAGCCTGCAGCGCGGAGCACACATGGTCGTCTCACGCTGATGATGCAACAGCGCTTACATAACTGTGGTCAGACAGCAGAGACGGAGGAACAGGAACCGGGACTCGCTCCAGGAATTAGATAGTGATGCTTTCCAGAGTTTAGACACTGACGCTCCAGGATGTAGTTTACTCAAAGTTCATTGCACTAAGCATGCTAGAGTATCAGTGTAAGTATAACAAGTATACTCCAGACCATGTCCTGTACTTGTACTGTACAAGAAATTTTACTAATTTAATTCCTCTTAGGACTAAATTAGAATTTCTTTTTGTTTAAGTTTACTTTTAAAGATGCTAAAAGGAGTTTCTAAGTAATTCCAAAAAAGTCTCCCTTTTAGATATCTGCCTGAAGGAAATACACACTTTAAGATGAGTTTTATAGCATCAAAATAGGTTATCTATAAATGCTATTCCTTAGCTTCATGGTTGGGCCGGACAGGGCTGGACTGGCCTGGATACTCAACTTCAGGAACAAGACAATTAAAACTAGAGCAAGTTTATATTATTCAGACACGTCTTAGAGCACCGGGCTGTAAGTAGCCATATATAGCCGACTACAAAACTACAATACTAAGTTTTCCAAAAACTGCTTGATGTCACACATCAAAAACTACCGCTACGTACCTTGGGTCACGTCTTTTGGTGCGTTCCAGTTGTTGCCAGAAGTAGGAATTTCTGAGTTCCGAGTAGGAAACTGCAACTGGAACGTCCCCCGAAGTCTGAATTTCCTACTGGGAACTCGGTGAAACCTCACCACCCCCGAGTTGACAATGGAAGATGGATGCCCCCAGTGTGAACAGTTATTTAGCTCCTGTAATAATCCATTTATTGTCACTTCTGACTGGGGTGTGTGGCTCTAGATCAGCTGTATACATAGTATTGTTAGACTTATATTTACAAAAATGCTGCCATAGTGATAATACATGGATTAAAGCGAAAAAAAATAATTTGACTGAAAATTATTTTTTGTGTTGGTGGGTGGTAGTAGGGGGTTGGGGGCTGCATTACCTCCTAAGCCCCTACTTGTAATACATTTTCATAATGTAACAATGGACCTTACTGTTGTCATTAATTGGATATAAATCACAAAACGTCATTTTTTAATATTTCAGTAACAATAGTTTAATAACAATAGTGCAGCAGAAAAAAGTGCAACTGCAGATCGCCCCGTAAAATAGGGCCTTACAGACTATTTTTAATCTCAGCCTCTCTCCAATACTGCTGCCAATTATTGCTTAACTGCTCCAATCTGCTAGACCAGGGGTCAGCAAACTTTTGTATGGAAAGAGCCATTTTGCCCTCTATTCCACCGTGGAGAAGTAGGGCCATAGCCAGGATTCTGGAATAGGTGAGGGACATGATGCGCGTGCGCCGAATAAAATTCAGATGTTTTTTTAAAAACTTTATATATTTTTTTTTTTTTAGGCTACAAGTCACACAAGATGTTTATCGTTTAAATATCTTTCTGTGTTTTTCTGCGCTCCACTTTCTTCTGTGTTTCTGTGCTCTCCATCCTCCTCTCTGTTTCGCTGCTCTCCTTCCTTCTCTGAATGACTCCTCTCTGTGCTTCCTCTTCCTCTTCCATCCTCCTTGGATTCATGTTCCTCTTTGTCAATTTCTTCCTTTTTCTTTGCCAGAAATGCTTCCAGTGTATTTTGTTTTAATCTCTTGGACATGTTTGCCCTGCTCTCTGTGACTTGTTTTCTGTGGAATGGGTATATTAAAATTAATATGAGCTAAAAACAAAGCACGCGTCATCAAAAAAAAAAAGCACAAGGCGTGCTCTCTGCTGTGGATAAAAGTAAATAAACTGGCTTTGGTCAGATGATTTGACAGGCCGAAGTAGTGCCGAATTATCTAAAAAATATATATATTGTGGTCACCTAGGTGTAGATGGGCGGGGATGTGGTCTTCAAAGTGCTAATAATAAAAACACTCAAGTTTTTGAATGGGGTTTGGCCCGCTGCCAAGCGCTTCAGGGCACATTTGCGGGTACGTGCATCAGCTGATCAAACAGCTGTTCACCGATACACGTACACAAACACAAACAGAACAGAAAGCCCATGGATGTTTACCACAATTTGCAAGCGCGTTTCACAGAGAGGTTTCAAGTCGTTATGAGTTTATGTTTTATTCAGTCGGGCATATTTGGCGGAAAAAAAAAAAAATCGGGAAAAATAGGTGAGGTCCGGACCTCGCTTACCTCATACCTGGCTACGGCCATGTGGAGATGCGAGTAAACTTCAGGGGGGCGGGGGGAGTGAGCCAGCATCAGAGAAGGGGTATTTACGCACCCGCCGATCGTCACAGTGGGCTTTACGCGCCGTTACGCTGCAAAGAACCGGCACCGGCAGGCTCATACCGAAGCACGGATAATAACAAATGAAGACAACGTGGCGCTCCCTCCGCTGCAAAGCCGTATCCTGCTGCAGGGAGCCGCAACAAGAATGCTTAAGAGCCACATGCGGCTCTGGAGTTTAGACAGTAAAGAGGCCGCTCTTCGTTCTCCATTTAAGTCCGTTAATATCACAAACAGTGACAGCTCCTTTCCCCTCCTCCGCCCGGTTGACGGAAATCCGTTGCAGCGACGGAGAACTTTAATCCATGTGATAATCACATTCTTCATGTGATATTTGTGAACAACACCACAGGGCGTGCTAACAACAGCTAACAATAGCCTGGTAGATCAGCATGTTTTTTTCAGACTTCAACTGGAACGCCGATAAGTCAGAGATGATGTCACTCCCCGTTCCGAGGTTACTGGAACGCAGCATTACGACAGTCGCCGCATGTGCTCATGGGTAGCAGAGTCTTAATGTCGCCGGTAATAGATTCTCCTCATAGCACCTTTAAGGTCATATTAAGTTTACAGAAGTACACTTTCAAGTATACGACAAACAGTGTTTCTGAATCAGGAGATCTGATCATATTTCTCTCTCTGAGGATATGTCATCGTGGGGACATTACGGGGTTAACCGCTGGTGCGTGGTCAGCGCCCTCGTGATCCTCAGGCCTGGTGTGTGTTAACATAAGGCACTCTGTTCCTCTGCAGCTTGTTTTAATCTCATTTCAAGCTTTAGAAAGAGCCTATACACATGTGGAGAAGTCCGCCGTGCCGCTGTCCCTGCTCCGGTTACTGAAGGTCAGACGAGTTTCCTCTCAAACTGAGTGTTTTGTTTTTTGTTAACGTGTCAGAGCTGACGTCACGCAGAGTCAACCTCTTCAGGACAGGGGGTTAAAATCACAGACGTGAGGATCCTGTCCTGACTCAGAGATAAACACCACAGACTTTTACAGATTTAGAGTTTAGAGAGTGATCGTGTTCAAAATGTGTGAAAATTATTAACCCTTGAGACACATTGGGAGCCGAACGGGTCCATTCTGCTTTCTCTATTTTGTTGAGTCTAAAAATCTAATTAGTCATAGTCATAGTCGTCTTATCATGTAATATCAATATCAAGATATCTGGCATGAATATTGAGATATGGAATGTTGTACCATCAGGGCAGGTGACATAAACCCGGTCATTACTTGAGGGCTTGTTCTCATACTATCAGGGCAGGTGACATAAACCCGGTCATTACCTGAGGGCATGTTCTCGTACCATCAGGGCAGGTGACATAAACCCGGTCTTTACCTGTGGGCGCGTTCTTGTATCATCAGGGCAAGTGACATAAACCCGGTCATTACCTGAGGGCGTGTTCTCGTACAATCAGGGCAGGTGACATAAACCCGGTCATTACCTGAGGGCGTGTTCTCGTACAATCAGGGCAGGTGACATAAACCCGGTCATTACCTGAGGGCGTGTTCTCTTACAATCAGGGCAGGTGACATAAACCCGGTCATTACCTGTGGGCGTGTGCTCGAACCATAAGGGCAGGTGACATAAACCCGGTCATTACCTGTGGGCGTGTTCTCGTACAATCAGGGCAGGTGACATAAACCCGGTCATTACCTGAGGGCGTGTTCTCGTACAATCAGGGCAGGTGACATAAACCCGGTCATTACCTGTGGGCGTGTTCTCGAACCATAAAGGCAGGTGACATAAACCCGGTCTTTACCTGTGGGCGTGTTCTCGTACCATCAGGGCAGGTGACATAAACCGGTCATTACCTGAGCGAGTTCTCGTACCATCAGGGCAGGTGACATAAACCCGGTCATTACTTGAGGGCGTGTTCTCATACCATCAGGGCAGGTGACATAAACCCGGTCTTTACCTGTGGGCGCGTTCTTGTATCATCAGGGCAAGTGACATAAACCCGGTCATTACCTGAGAGCGTGTTCTCGTACAATCAGGGCAGGTGACATAAACCCGGTCATTACCTGAGGGCGTGTTCTCGTACAATCAGGGCAGGTGACATGAACCCGGTCATTACCTTTGGGCGTGTTCTCGAACCATAAGTGCAGGTGACATAAACCCGGTCTTTACCTGTGGGCATGTTCTAGTACCATCAGGGCAGGTGACATAAACCGGTCATTACCTGAGCGTGTGTTCTCGTACAATCAAGGCAGGTGACATAAACACGGTCATTACCTGAGGGCGTGTTCTTGTACCAGCAGGGCAGGTGACATAAACCCGGTCATTACCTGAGCAGCTTGTTCTCCTCCAACAGGGCAGGTGACATAACCCCGGTCTTTACCTGTGGACATGTTTTCAGGTATCATCGAGCGGGTCGAGGGCTCCATGCTGGAGGAGCTGGAGCAGCTGCGTAGTTCCCGCTCGTTGGCCGGCGGCGAGTTCGCTCTGAGCGACGTCTTCTACTTCTACAAGAAAGGTGTGGAGAGCATCGTGGACGACCAGGTGACCCAGAGGTTCTCCTCCGAGGAGCTGGCCTCCTGGAACCTCCTGACCAGGACCAATCAGAACTTCCGTTACATCAGCCTGAGGCTCACCGTCATCTGGGGCCTCGGCGTGTTCGTCCGCTACGGCGTGCTGTTCCCGCTGAGGTCAGTGCGGACGGAAACGCTCCGAGTGTTAAAATAAAGTCCATGTAGAGAAAAGAGCAAAACAAAGAGCACAGAATGTTCATGCTGTTTGTAGGGCTGGGTGATAAAAAATAAAATCACTGATCAGTTTGTCCACAACACTCCATTTACTGCTTACATTCTTCTTTCTCTCTCCCCCCCAAAACAAATATAAAAAATTAATAAAATAAATTCATGTCCAATGTCATGAATCAAATTAAAATAAATTCAGGCATATTTAATGTTTTATAAAACTGAACAAATCAAACCAGATATTTTATGGTGTGGGATTCAAAGGTTTAAAAAGGTTAAAAGTTAATTATCTGATGCTTTAAAAATCACAAATATGTTGGAAAAAATCAATCAGAACATGCCTAAATGTTTGCAAATAAAATAGCAATAAAAAATAACTTCAGACAGATGACACTGAGTTCGACAAACGCGCCATTTTTAAGGAATAACTTTATTATCTCATTATAAAAGGGGGTGATGATAATAAAAGCTTTTCACTTTTAAAACCTTTAAGTTCCACACAAAGGAAATATCACTTCTTTTGGTTTGTTTGCAGATTTTTTCTGTATCCTGAAACACTGACAAACACAATGATGTGTTATTTTTCGACACATTAAATATTTCTGAATATAATGACCTCTGCCAAACAGTTGAGCTCGAGGTTAAAGGTTAAAGTTTATGTTATTAATGATCATAAGTACTTTTTCTACATAAACGCTGATCTATTTTCACTGTTTTCATTCAACACCTCTGATCAATATTTAATATCAGTAAAAGTCACAGGATGTTCATGCCTGTTTGTAGGGCTGGGCGATAAAAATAAAATCCCTGATCTCTTTTTTAAACATTCGATTTACTGTTTACATTCTTTTTTTATTCCTCAAAAAATAAATAGATAAATAAATAATTAAATAAATCCATGTCCAATGACATGAATTAAATTCTTCCTTCATGTTCTCAGAATATTCTCCCAAACCAAACTGAATTTCTCTTTTAAAGTTTAAGTTTGTTATAAATGTTGATAAGTAGTTTGTCTAATTTTAATTTTTAAATCTAATTTAAAAAAGAATATATCTGCTCAAACGTGCTTGTTCAGAACCTGACACGTCTTCCATCATAAAAACGACATTTTCAGTTTTTATATTTTCAAACGCTTGATTTTTAATTTTAATCTTCTGCAGAAAATAATTCAGATGAATGAATGTCAGTGATGTATTACCCAGCCCTGAGTGGTTGTTTGACATAGTCGTTAAAGCTAACGTATGCTAACGGCGAGCTAACGGCGAGCGTCTCCTCTTCCTCCTGCAGGATCACGCTGGCGATCATCGGCCTGTCGTGGCTCGTCATGGGGACGACGTTAGTGGGCTTCCTCCCAGAGAGCAGGTACGTCCTCACACCTGAGTCACGAACACTGAACTAAACTGGGCTCTGATGTTTACTTTATTTTATTTTTGTTTCAGTGTGAAGAACTGGCTGAGCGAG
Organism: Scarus forsteni; assembly: GCA_036419115.1. Classification (NCBI taxonomy): domain Eukaryota; kingdom Metazoa; phylum Chordata; class Actinopteri; order Labriformes; family Labridae; genus Scarus; species Scarus forsteni. The sequence goes on from JAZDUH010000175.1 coordinate 1,065,686, forward strand.
CTGGTCCATCTGACCTGCTACAGGATCTGTGCTCGAGGACTTTCAGCCACCGTCACCTACCACAACAAGTCAGAAGATTAAGATCTTTTTTATAACAATAATTAACACCATAGTGATTAATTTATTAACATAATTATGTCAGTATTGATCCTCATCTTATTAACCTTTATCTCATTATTTATCCTGACTTTTATGAATTATGATCTCAGAATTTATTCTGATCTTTATTAATCTTTATCTAATTATTTATCCTGATCTTTGTTTCACCTGCAGAGAAAACAGACCTCAGAAAGGGGGGATCTGCGTAGCCAATCACACCACACCCATCGACGTGGTCATCCTGGCCAACGACGGCTGCTACGCCATGGTGAGAATAAAGTCTTAGAGATCGAGGACTCTGGGAAATAAAATAATTTGGACAATATTGAAGTTCGTTTACACAACAGCAGTGTTGTCCACTGTTGAATGAAAACCATTTAAAAAAAAGAATCAAATACTTCAAAAAAGGAACAAAGGTAAAAATATAAACTTAGAAGAAAAATAAACATTTTTTCAGCCACAAATTAATTTGAAAACAAATCTTTCTTTGACTCAATAAAGCTGTAAAATTAAGAGTTTAGCTAATATTTTAATCATAATTAATCAGGACTGAAAATCATAAATCAAAGTCAAAATAAAAGCAAGTTTATAAAGTCATACATTTAAGACTTACTTTTGAATTATGAGAAAAAATAGACATTTTTAAATGTATTAAATTATTATTAAGGCAGATGCTTTTTTTTAAAAAGCTTATAAGACATTAAATCAAGACGAAAATTTAAGATAAAGGAAAATCTGACGTTTGTTTCATAAAGTTAAAAGAACAAAACTTTAAACTTGTTTATTTACAAGACAAACATGGAATGTTCAAGTAAATAAAGTTGTAAACAAGGACTTAAATGTAACAGACTAGAAAATATGTTTAAATATCGAGTTTATTCATAAGTTAGAGACTTAAATGTAAAATTAAAAGGAAAACTTTGCAAATTAAGACACTAATTTCGGAATTTAATGAATTGTTTGTGTTATGTTGTTTTGTTTTTTTACTGGATAAATTATTTATAGAGTTAACAATGTCATAAATGAACAGCATGCAAGGAAAAAGATTTTAAACTAAGACTCCAAGACTCAGTTGTTGATTTATGATCATTGTTATTTAAGTGTGAATTTCAGAGTTTAATGTAAATTTAAGGAGAAAAACTTTAAAATTCCCAGGTGACAAAGCTGTAAACCAAAACTTTAAATTCATAAATTTATGAAATATGAATTATAAACTGTTAAAATCAGACTTTAAACTTCTCTGCTCAGTTTGATGTGAAATCTTAAACTCTGTGGAGTCTCCTGTGGAGGTTTATTTACCTGTCCGATCAGAGGCTGAGCTCACCTGAGGACGACGACCTCTCACCTTTGTGTCCTCAGGTGGGTCAGGTTCACGGAGGCCTGCTGGGGGTCATCCAGAGGTCAATGCTGCGGTCGTGCCCTCACGTTTGGTTTGAGAGGTCGGAGATGAAGGACCGGCACGCCGTGACCAACAGGTGAGACTCTAAAATAAGACAGCAGAATAACAAATTCACCTTTTACTTTATTTATTTTGACTCTACAGGCTTCATTAATGTTTGGAGCTGCTGACACTCAGACTGTAAAGATATTTTAAATATTAATAAATATAGGACTTATTAAATTAAAAATATTTACTTATTTTTTTTTATTTTTACATTTCCAATATACGTCATCTAAATGGATCATCATGGTGTGATTATCGTAGCCTGGTAAACA